>CANTUT010001427.1:2500-175000 GCA_947687605.1 Reutealis trisperma
TAAAATTAATACCAATCTATTCTATTACTTAATCAAATAAAACTATTTCATTCTAAGATTAAAATAATCATTAGAAATAGATTCAGAGGATCAATTGTTGCTTACCGGAGATTCGCCGAAAAACTATTTAATGTCAGATTTTGATAAAAATAGTATATTTGGAATGGAGATTCTGATTTGCTAGTTATCTATTATTCATCAAAGGATCATTGGAAACACTATTTCGGTCAGCTGTCTATCGCTAGATTCTGACTAAAATTTCAAATTAGTCCAAAAACAACAAATGATACACCAAATGAAAGCTGGTAAGATGAGGAGTTCATTGGTACAATAATCATCGAAAACAGAAGTCAAAAAGTTGACAAAATTTGGCTTAGAAAATTCTAGCTAGCAAGTGTTGCAGTGGTACATGCAACATCACCCGGTGGTTAATAACGGTGAGCTAGGTGGTGTAGGAAAGATCTTGACCTCCTCTTCATGTTGGTCTGATGCATGTACTGTTCTGGTTATCGAAGGGCGACGGTTTAGCCAGCAGAAGGTGACAGCTCCTTTCTTGCTCTTTCCTACTTTTGTTTCTCTCTTCTGCATCTCTCTCTCTCTCTCTCTTTTTATTGTCAGACAATAGCTCCCCCTCCCCCTTCTAAGTTTGCAGACCAATTAGCCCATTATAAAAGCATAACTTTTTTTCAAATATTAACCATAATAATAATAATTCTCAAAAATCAATAATAATAATATTTCTCATAAATTCAAAATAATAATATTTCACTAAAAATAAATAACAATAATATATATATATGTGTGTGTGTGTGTGCGCGCGTGTGTGTGTGAGAGTGTGTGTGTGTGTATCTATGTATACACACACACACACACACACACACACACATATATGTTTGTGTGTGTGTGTGTGTGTGTGTGTGTGTGTATATAATAACTTATTCAATAGTTATTAAAAATAATGATTTTTAATATAATTTAATAATAATGAAACCACAATGTTTTTGAACAAATAAATATTAAAGAGATGTTAATTTCTTAAATTAATTTGAAATTATATAACAATATGAATAAATAATATTTATCAATTAGCAATAATTTAATATTGCTTTTAAAATATACTTCGAATTTCTCTAATTAGAATATTTATTAAATTTAAATAATTAAATACTCTAAAAGTCTAACAGTAAAATAAATTTTCTAAGATATTACAATTTATATATATATATATATATATATATATATATATATATATATATATATATATATATATATATATATATATATATATATATATTATCATTTAGTATATTCCATTTTAAAGTTATCCCAAGATCAAAACCCCATTCACTCTTTACCATTTTCATTATTACTTTATCCATTCATTTATAGCCATTACACTTTAATGTTATTTCATAACATGATTGGAATATCATTCTTAAATATTAATAAACAGCATCTATACATTCTTACTTACTATCATAAATATGTATATCTAACAATCTCTATTAATTGTTTACAATACTCTCCAATACAATATATTTTAATACTAAGCCTTCAAATATCATGGTGCTCTAGATCGATTATCTTCGGGATGATGCAACACAAAACATAGCAATTTAAGAGAGGAAGTCCCAAGCGGAGAAGCATAGCTTGGAATTTACCTTGCTAATGAATCATCTTGACTTGAAAAACTTTAAACAATTATGGAATGAGATAAGCTTAGTGAGTATATAATAATATAACATAACACGAATGTAATATAAGAGGTTATCACTTGGGCCGATTAAAGATAGTAATGGAATGATGTTAATCAAAATTAGTCATATTAAACTTTAGAATGCATTTTAGTTGAAATAATAATATTAAAGAGTGGAAGTAGAAAGCTTCCCACACATAAATATTAAAGAGTGGTTGTCTAAGCCTTGCCCACTCACATGCATCACACTATGTAAAATTGATCAAGTCTTACGATTAGGCATTCCCCTTAATAGAGGTTGGGTACTCTCACCCTACTCGCGGGCTTATACCAAGTACATAAGGTCTGATGTCTTTCCTCACATTAGAGAGGATTTCTGTTTAATCGTATGTATCAATGAAAGGCATATACAGGGTCTATATTAGGAATTCAATGAAAATAGTTGGCATATCAATCATTCTCATCATTGGGCATAATATAGCACCAATTTAAGAGGCTCATCTTGCTCAAATTATCATATAAGGAAGATATTGATTTCAAAGGCTCAACAATCCATGGGTAACACATATTTAATGTCTCTTTAGGGCACGTATCAAAGGATGGTATGTCAAACAATGGTTTGCCAACAACATGGCATAATTACATCATATTATTAAGTACTTA
This sequence comes from Reutealis trisperma, assembly GCA_947687605.1. Classification (NCBI taxonomy): domain Eukaryota; kingdom Viridiplantae; phylum Streptophyta; class Magnoliopsida; order Malpighiales; family Euphorbiaceae; genus Reutealis; species Reutealis trisperma. The sequence continues at coordinate 4,860 of CANTUT010001427.1, forward strand.
CCTTAAACTCCTTTGCTCCTATTGATTGTTCATTCTTGATTAATTTAATGTCCTTTATGGTTTTGAGCAATTTCTTTGCCCTTGCCTTAAAGTTCTACACCCATAATATTTCAATTACATATCAATTTGTAACTAATGGTGTTATCAATTATATCTTATACTTGTTTTATTACTTCAACTTACAAAAGAGATGAATCAATAGTGTCATATACATACTTATACTCATCCTTATTTCTAATCATTTCCAAGCTAAATTCCTCATTCAATTTTATGATTTCAAGTTTAAATCTCAAAATTTCCAAATTAATCCATGAACCCTACAATTTGGAGAAAGTTATCAATTTCTCTTTCAAACCTCAAATTAACCATAAATTTATTAAATTAACACCTAAGCAATCAATTCCCATCAATTATTTTGAATTAATTCACTTTTATTCATAAGAACCCTAATTTGTACTTATGTTAAATTTAGGAAAAACCTATAATTCCTCATCAAATCTTTAAATTAGTTATAGAATTGTGAAATTAACATATCATAAAACATATATGGTCATTCAGTTATCAATATCTAGCATCTGAATATCAAGTTCCCCTTTAACTTTGTTTATGCCACTAAGACTCCCAAGTCCTAAACCAAATTTCCAAAATTCATTTTAACACTTTAAATCATTTTTTTTTCCATTTAAAATAACCATAGATGCATTCAATTAGAATTTAGAACACTTCTTTGATCATTTCCTAATGTTGACCAAATTCCCTTTTAGTGATACTTAGGTATTTTCCATGCTTCCTTTATCTATTTTCATATTAATCCTTTAATTTTCTAATCAAATCTCCTTATTTCAACTAGGAATATGAAAACTACATCTTGTATAAATACTCCTATATGATCAAATTTCATATATATGGTGTAGGAGAAATCTATGTAACTTAAATGCTAAAATCATACTTAGAACATAGAAAGGGAAAGATGTAGAAGATTTCTTACCTTAGATAACTTTGGTTTGCTAAGGTTCTTGTTGCTATTGGTGTAGAGAGAGTTTCTTTTTTTATTGTGAAACTTTGATATAAAGATGGGCAAAATGATATTCATAACATAAATTTATCTATACATGATAGGTTGGATGGTGAGGATTTGATTGAGCCTAATCTAATGGCTAAGATTTGATCTAAATGAATGGCTATGGTTTATTTCATTTGGATAGCCATGATTTCATCTAAATTTGTGATGTTCATCTTATGGTATTGGAATGCTTAAAATGAACCTACACTTGTATGTAGGACAGATAGAAATTCAAATTGCTTTAGGATTTGACTTGGGTCAATTTTGGTGGCTACAAGTCAAAATTTGATGACTCCATTTGTGACATCCAAATTTTTGGTTTTTGGCTAACCATTCTAACTAATTGATGTTACACCAATTTTGGGCCCATGGGCCTAACCACTATTGTTGGACATCAAAGGGCTAATAATAAGCTAATAGCCCAAAAATAAGTCCATAAGCATCTTAAAACTTTTCCTTTTAAATTCCTTTCTTTCGTTTCACTGTAACTTTCAAATTTATATTATTTAGCTTCTTTATATACATCATTAGTTATCATATGAGCACAATTACTCATGATAAAATGACAAGCTAGACAAACATTTCAAATAGTGTCACAAGATTCCTACCCGATTCCTTATCATTTCTATACTACACTAACATTCAAAAATCTTATCCTCTAGGATTATTTGTAATTAGAATGAGCTATAAAATCCTTAGGTATTACATTCTATGTAACAACTCGATTTTCCGTAGCTTGTGAATTTCCATTTTAATAAGAAAGATTATTTTTCAATAAGTTAAGGAGTGAAAATATTTTAAGAAATTAAGTATTAAAGATGTTTGGTTTAATAACATATAGTTAATTTAAAAATGAATAAAAAATAAAAAAATTATTAATAAAGATATTTGTGGTAAAAATAAAATAAAATGTAACTTAAGAAAATATTTTCATATAAAATTATTATTTTTAATTTTGAAAGTATTATGAAATGAAAATGTAATTTTGTTGGGTTTATAATAATAATAATAATAATAAAGATGATGATAATATTAATAATATTAATATTAGTAGAAAAATAATAATAGAATATATTATATAAATTATTAAGGATTTATGTAGATAAAATGAGAAAAAAGAAATTATATATGTATATGTATTAAAAAAAAAAAAGAAGAAAAAAAAAGAGAAAAAAAAAAAAAAAGGAAGTAGAAGGCAAAATAAGGGAAAGTGAGGAAGGCAGATGTCACATCCCATTTTAGGAATATGACAATCCTAGGTCATGGGTAGGCCTAAAGCCACTAAAAACCCATAGAACTCATCTAACACTATAAACAAATGGTACACCTGCGGAGTGCCTGTTGTACCTCCAACAACTCCCAAGATCCAAACCTTGCAAGAAACTACACTCCCAATAATCTTTTCCCTTATATCCTCAACTTCTATGCCAATTCAAATCCTCCCAAAGCTTTTCTCATACACACTAACATACATTTGAGGCCAAATTTATACATTGATTTTACATTTTAGTAATTAACTATACATTTATACATATCATTCCATATCATTGTCTTTAAGTTTCATTACCAACTTCATATAGTTAAAAGTTCTTAAGCCAACCATAATTTACATGTGATATCATATTATTATTTTAAAGCTGCTAGGATTCTATAGAGCATCTAGATTATATACAAAGATTTATAACCTATATACATATATATAATATTTTAAAAAATTATTCTTCTTCATTTAACTTCAAGCCTTAAGTGAGGATAAGTACTTGAGCTCATTAAATGGACACCAATTTTCCTGCAAATAAAATAGGGAAAATTGGGGTGAGTTGAATACTCAGTGAGTAAAAATTATACTATTGTAATTGTGAGGCAGAGATTATAACTTAAGCTCACAAGAATGATAGGCATTGTAGGGAAAATAATATTTACAATACCACTTGGAATCAGACTTGCGATGCATGACAACTTTCACGATATGACTTGTTAATGAAATGCACTTGCAAACATACATGAAGGTTTATAAGCTTCCTTGCAAGCTTATTAAAATAGAGGCTCCCTTGTCGAGCATGCTACTAGTTGGTATTCATACATAGGTCCTATGCAATGATACTTGATGAACTTGATATTTGAATTATTTGATGAACTTGATGCATGAATCACTTGATGCACTTGACACATGAATTACTTAATGCATGAGTCATGTAACACTAACATAGAACATGTTAAGGGGTAAATGACATTTATGCTTTAAAGAAAATTGAATATCAAGATAGGAATCAGTAATGTCATTGCCCATAAGGCACTTCCGGAGCTTGTCATTTTCTTAGTGAATGTTTAGTTTCATGGTTTAGCAAGAAATAAGTTTTAGTTTCCTTGTCCACCGCCAAAGCGGAATAGATGGTGGCAGGTTATTGTTACACTCAAGTTCTTTGAATGAAACAACAACTCAAGGACTATGGTCAAATGATTGATCACATTCCCATCAAATGTGACAACACAAGTGCCATAAATCTTTCCAAAAACCCCATCCAACATTCTAGAAGTAAGCATATAGACATTAGGCATCATTTTTTAAGCAATCATATGCAAAATGGTGAGGTTGTATTAGAATTTATTGATACAACAAACCAACTTGCTGATATTTTTATAAAATCCTTAAATGAAGGAAGATTAAATATCATGAAAAGGGAAATTGGCATGCTTGATAGGAGCTCATTTCAAAACAATATAAAGGTTTTTCATTTGCATCAAAAGTTTCTTGCATTTTATGTCATTTATATTTAAATTTTTTTTTCTTTTATTTAATCTTGAATTGAAGTGACTCTTAATTCAATTAAATTTAATTATTTGACTTTATACAATTTGGTTGCTTTTTGGTTGCATGTTGGTTGCTTTATAGTTGATTTTTGGTATCTTTTATCTAATTGCTTGAATTTCTTTTTAATAATTAGTTTATATCTTAGTACATAAAATTTGTAATTTCATTTATTTTGATCTTGGGTTATAATGCCAACTGCATTGCACATAATTTCCTTTAAAATCTTTTCAAAAATTTATAATTTTTCATAAATCACATTGCTACATTTATTTTTCGATCATGATATTCAAATATTTAGCCGTTGCTACTCAGCCCTCACAGTCTGGCTCATGATTGCTGAGTAACAGATGCAATTTTTGAAAAATTGCGACATTGTGTCTAACAACATTTAAAACATAGCTGTTTTCCAAAGGAAAAATTTGTATTTAATTCAAAACTAGTCATTTTATAGCTGTTTTTCACCTCTTTTTGGCTTATAAATACCCTACACTATTAGTTTTAATGTTTTCTAACACTCCCATCCTTTCCTATTTGAATTCTTATCACTCTGAAACTCTCTTCTTGCCTTTTCCTTTCAAAACTTTACCATCTTTCTCTACTCTTCAATTTTTAATTCATCAATAGCCTCAAGAAAAGGTTTTAGGAAGGAAAAGGAAGTTCAAACCTCTCAACATCTCTCTCCTTTAAAACTAATGATGGGAATCACAGAAGAAGAAAATAAAACTATCTTAGAATTAAAGACAAAACCATTCTTCCTTTAGAAATTCCTAGCCTAGTTTGTTTCGAAACATTAGGAATTGAAGATAGCATTGTTGTTTTTCTCAATAATCTTCAATGAGGGAAGTTTGTTTTCATTGATGAGGATGGTTATGAAAAGCTTACAAGGTAATTCCTTGCAACCTTTGTTGTCCACAAGAAACGACACCCAATCATAGACATTATGCAATTGACTTTTGATTTTTTGGTAAGTTTTATGAACTTTCCCTCATAGATCTTGCAAATATCTTTGGCCCTTAAACTGAAGGATCCTACACTTCTAATGATTTTGCCATTGAAATAAACCCCTTTTGGACCGAAATCCCTATAGAGCCTAAATTTGACCTAAAATCCTCCCTAGCCAAACACATCAAATCCCTTTCTATTTGGGTCCTTCATAGAATTGTTACCCTTGGTCAATGCTAGAGGGGATGGCAATGAAAATTTTTTCCAAAAAGACTTATTCTTTCTCTTTGGGGTTGTGAAAGGAAAGAGCATTCAAACCACTTACTTTCTTGTTTATCAATTCCTTCACCTCTCCTCTATAAAAATAGTTGCCATTATTCTTTCTTCTCATATCACCACCATTGCCAAACATATTGGGGCTCTTACTCCACCCAACAAAAGCTCTTATCTAAAATCCCATGAAAAAATCCCTCATCGATTTTCAATACATGATCAACGCCAAGGCATTAAGGGAAAAAGAAGGAAAGTATAAGTATATTTTTAAAGAAGTTGGGATTCAAGAAAAGGCAAGGATTCAAGAAAAGGCAAGAAAGAGACCAATCAAGGGAAGAGGAAACATAAGTAGAACCCATAGTTCCTTAACCTCAACCTTAAGGTGAAACCAATATACTTCTTCACAAAGTCTTAAGGAGATTAACTCTCTTAGATCACATTCACCATGATATCTTTGATATTCAAGGTCATATGGGTCTCCCTTAATGCAATTTACAAGAATGGGAGTATAGTGAAGAGGAGGAAGAGCCATAAGAGGAGGCCCCTTATGAAGAAGAAGAGGAGCAAAGGGATGGAAGAGATGCTTCTTAGATTTCCCTAGGACTTCCCCTTTCTTATGTTTTTTCTTTTTGGAATTTTTAACTTTTTTTATGCATTCATTCCTTGTGGCATTATATATTATATTTCCTTTGAAATTTCTAATGAATGCAATTATAAATTCTCTTTACTTTGATCTTTTATGCTTCACTTTTATTTAAATTCTTTCATTTTTTTATCTTGCCAATAGGGGAGATATATAGAAAAGAACTTAAATAGAAAATATATTAAATTATAATTGATTAAGGGGGAGAACTTTAAAATTGAAAACATCTTTGTGATATGTTTTCTTACATCGTTTGTGATATGTTCCTTTGAATCTTGAAAATTTAATTATCATCATACTTTTTACTTGTTATGTGTTAGGCCTACTATGGGTGACCCAAATCTAAAAGGATTAGTATAGGATAAGTAGGGTGTCGAACTCTGGGGAACTTAGAAATTTTGTATTAATTGGATAGTTACTAGGATGGATGGGCAATGATGTTAAATAAGAGATTTAAAACTAACTATATGCTACTATACTAATATTGCAATTAAGGATGTTGATTAGATTGAATTACAAGTCAGAACTGATTTTAATAAGATGTGTTACACGTATACAATGATTGAGAGTATGGTCTATAATTTCTAAAAGCAACTCTTGTTGTCAATTAGAAGTGTTTGATCTAGTGTCTATGAGCATTCTCATGTCATCATAGAGATAGAACAGAACCATAAATATTCATGCCAATACTATAATTCCCCTTAGAGTGGATTTGCTTGTCTCTAAGTGCTTATCCTATTTTCTACGTAATTTTAATTGTTTTTCCATCAATTTATCCCAACTCTCATTGTGATTAATTTGACTATCATGTTATACATGGTGATCAAGCACATACAACATACATTAAGCACACAATTAAAACTAAATCATGCAAAGCATATAAGAAATAGAATGATTAAAACCAATACTTTATTGCAATTCAAAGAAACCAAACTAGTGTATATTCATAGTGTAAATGACAAAGTTTAGACAAGAAGACAAGATGAACATCAAGGAACAAAGATAAAAAAGACAAGGGAAAGGAAACTTTGATGATATTTTCTTCAATCCTTTTTCCAGAAATTTACTTTGAAGAAGTGTCCTTGAATGCTTGCTTGAATGTCTTGGTGACTCTTCAATCTTGTTCTAACTTTTGAACACTTGAATTACACTCTTAATTACTAACTTAATATATGAATAATACTAATATCACATGTCTAAAATTCTATAAAACATTCTTATTTATAGTTTTCTAGGTGTCCCAAATCATGTCCTTTGCAAAAAGGAGCCTTTTGTGAAGTGTTTTGATGAAAAGGCACTATAACTACTCGAAATAGGCTAGGATGAGTCGACACCATGTGGCTTTGGCATGACTCAGCACCAAAGGGCACGAGTCGGCACCACAACCTTCTGTCATGACTCAGCACCTATGGGGCACGAGTCGGCATGGGCTTGTCTGGGCTAGTTGTAACAACCCACATCCACCCTAGGAATTTTCATGATAAATTGCTTAATTTAGAACCAATAAGGTTAAGTGTGTGCTTGTGTGAAAATTTGTGATCTAAGTGATTGATGAGTATGTGGCATATTAAATTAATTTTAATATGCATAATATATGTTGCTATTGTGAAATAAATGATTTACATGAAGTGCATTTGCATAAAAGAATTTATTTTAAATAAAATGAATTTTCATGCATAAGACAATTTTTAAGCATAAAATAATTTTATGGATATTTTTAAAATATTTTAAAATAAATATTTTTGAGGGAAATGTTCCAGAATTAATAAGGAAAATATTCTTTTTATTTTAATCCTTATTCAGCCAAAAATTTAAAGGAAAAGCCCAAATACCCAAAAGCCCACTACACCAAAATCCTCCTAACCTAATTCATTAAGGGTATTAGTAGAAATTCCACTCCAACCCTAATATTTATTCTAAATTTCAGCCAAACAAGGGTTTTCAGCAGCCATTCTCTTATTCTTTCTATATCTTGGCAGAAAATTCTCTCAAAATAATTCTCTCTACCAAAATATTGAAAACACCTTTCCGTTTTGCGATTTCGTGACCGTAATCGAAAGTTTTTATTCTCTTTCGATTTCTAAACTGATTTTTATGAAATAAATTATGGAAAAATTATTTTGAACTATTTGATTACTGATTTCTATAGATTCAATTCTATTTGAGTGAATTTTTGGGAGAGAAAATTTATTTTCTATCGAAAACACGATTCTTTCTGCAAGATTTCTCCAAAGGTGAATTCTATAACTTAAAATCACAAATTTTATGCATAAACATCATAACCGGGGGGGGGGGGGGGGGGTGTGGGGATTTGTGCATGATTGTATTCTAAACTGATTTTTGATCTGTTTTGATGAAAAATATTGGATTAAATAATATTTCTGTATATTTCTGCGATGACCGAAAAGTTTCAAAAAACAAAGGAATTTAAGGTTTTCGTGTTAGAACTTGGAAGTTAGAAAATTTTATTTTTGCATGATCATATGGCTGCTTATTTGTATGAATAAGTATTCTATTATGATATTTTTTTGTTTAAATGAAAAATAATGATTTGAATCATGTGTCTGTTTATCGCTGAAATGAACGAAATGCGCGGAAAGTGCGAAAACTCATGATTTTTCACCTAAGCCTTTGAACTTGGAATTTTTTGTATAAACCCTATCTATGGCTGCTGATTCATGAAGGAATGAGTTCTAAACTGATATTTTCTATGATTGAATGAAAAATAATGGTTTAAACAACCCGTTTGCATATTTCTGAAATGACCGGAAAATACCGAAAACAAGAAAACTTATTGTTTTGTGTTCTATAATGCAAAAGGTTTGAATTTTTATATATTAATAACACCAATAGTGATTGATTCTTATGGATTTAAGTTCTAAAATGATTTTTGTTATGTTTACATGAAAAATCTTGGTTCAAACCATGTTTTTACATATTTCTGAAATAGACGGAAAGTACGAAAAGAAGAAGAATTTGGTTTTTACCTTAATAATACATTTGGCCTACATGAACAATTTTGTCCCAATGATTATAAATTTTATGGGATGTGTTTTGATGATTGTTGACATATATGTATGTATAATAAATGATAAAATTGCATGCTAGTTGAAGGTATGGTCCTAAATAAGCTTAAATACATTTTGGTATACTTAAGGTATCTAAACTTTATATTGTGATTAGAATGCAAATGTGATTGGGAAATATAGAACTAGATGTTATGATGAATTGATGATGAACATATGATTATGAGTTAATGAAGTGAAAGGGATCATAAGAGTTAAGCATGATGCTTGAAAGGATAATTGTTAAGTTGACATGTATGGAAGTGTAAAGTGAACTAAGATGATTATTAAAGTGAATTGATATTGAGGTAATAATATTGTGATGACTTTAAAAAGGTATTAATGTGATTGCAATGTGTTGTCATGAGAGCCTATAAGGCCAAGTATGCAAGACTTTCAAAGTCAACATGTTATGTGCAAGTGATGAGTACACCTATGTGTGAACTCTAATGTGTATACTATATGTGTATGGGTAGTTATGGGATAGGAGCATCATGAGTAAATAAATACTAACTATTAAATCAAATATTATGTTAGAGTTTAGGAGCTTAGAAGTGCAAAAGGGACTATGTGCACTAGGAGCAAAGGAACCCCAAGGTGAGTAAACATCGTATTCATGTTATAAGTGTAAATAATATTTTTTTGTGTTACAAGAATGTGATACATTGTTATGTGAACCTTTGTGATCTTTGAAACCCAAGTTCTTTCTATTTTAAATATTATTATATGATTTCTTTGTCAAGCTTGGGTTGCCAAAGGAAATTTGGTCTAAAACTATTTTGTTATCCAATGAGAAATTCTTATGATTAACACCCTAACTTGTATTCTTTATGGAACTACACTATCATTGTATCATTGTTTGAAAGCTAAACCACTATTGTTATTGAAATACATGTTATTGTTACCATATGTGATATTGTTAATTATGACATATCATTAGCTCTAGCTATGGTACCTTTACCTTTTATGCATAATCCTCATGCCGATGCGGGTAATCATCGGAACCTGTGCACACGGTCTTAACCCGATGGATAGGGGTAGTGTATCCACCTTAGCTAGAAGGGACAGTTCTAGCCATAGGGCTTGATCAGCTTCACGCTTTCTATGTGATAGGAGTTGGAATTTGGTATAATGCCACCTCTCCTCTATGTGTTTGAGTGATAGAGCAATAGCCTTCACTCACTATGTGTTATAAGTGTGATTTCTGCGAACTTGCCAAATTGAACCCTTGCTAAATTGCAACCTGATTCATGAATTATAAATCATGAACTACTTGTATAAGCTGTGTGTTTTCCTTTCAAAGGAATATGTGATAATGTATGTGCCTTTTTGTTTACTCATTGAGATCATCTATCTCACCCCTTTTTCCTTGTGTGGTTCCAGGTGAGCAAATGTGAGGAGGCAAGGTGATGGCTCAAGCATTCTACTTCATTTGGGGAATCCCTTGTCTGAGTTATCAATAATACCATTTTTATGAAGTCTTATCATTAGATGCTCCGGGAATGTTGATTGATACTTATTGAGATATATATTATTTTCTTTATGGATTTTATATGTAATGATTTATTTTAAGTCTTCCACAAATTATGGTATTCATATAAATGTCTTAAATGAGATAATGAAAGAGGTTTGGTAAGATCCTAGGCATGATATGTTTATATGTAAGTGGGTTTTACGGGCGTGAGTGACCTTATGTCTCCCCATGTTCTAGGACCGTCGTATCTCTAAGGTTGGGATGTGACACTAGTCCTTGCAAAACTTCTTCCCTTTCATGCATAAAACCCTTGATCCTTTGAGAGTTACCTAGATTACTTAAAGAACACTTAAAAACAAGATTAAAAGCACCACTTAAAAGATAAAATTCATGCATTCAAACACAAAATTAACTATTAATTGATTAGTTTAGGTATACATATTTGCATCATATCATTATGAATTGCATAAATCGAGACCAAGCATTCTCAATTTTAATGAATTAAAAGTTATTTTATATTTAAGTTCAATTTGATTATCAAAATAAAAAAGGAGGAGATTATTAACCTAAGTTATTTCAAAATTTAGTCGATCTCTATTTTGATATTGTCAATCAAATTGAAGCTATCTAATATGTATGTTGAGTGTTTTTTTTTTTTTTTTTCATATTAAAGCATATTTGAAAGATTGGATCTCAAAGATTCTTAAGTTTTCTCAAAATCTCACACTTGGCCTTTTAGTCATGAACATTATGCTATAATCGTAAATGTGATAGCTCTATTATGACCAAGACCCTTCAAAGGCCAACTTGTTCGATTTTTAGCCTTCGAGAAACAGAGAGAATCGCGGCCTTAGTCGTGACTACGACTAAGGATGTGATCATTGATTGGCGTTTTGCAACACCAAGAGTTTTACATTTATAATAGCTCAACAACTAATTCTACTCTGGCTCTAAGCAAGTGCACCTATCGTTTAGATAGTATAGTAGTAATGAGGTCGATCCACAGAGACACCGATACAAATACTAGCTTAAACTTAAACTATTGTCTAGTTGAACCAAATTCAAGATTAATTAAACTAAACTATTTAAAACTAATCTATGAAAGCAATAAAGGATATATGATAGAAAATTAATAGCGAAGTTCGTCTAGATATTGAATTCCCTTAGCCTCTCATGCATGTCAAGAACAATGGTATGAATCATTCAAACAATGAATTGAATTAGACTCTCACTAAATTAGATAGAAACCTTTCTCAAGTGATTAGATCCCTAACTTCCAAAGTATTACAGGGGAATCTCTTCTCAACCTATAATCAAATAGGAGCAGCATTAAATTTAAGAGATTAACATCCAAAGAAGTCTTGTAGGTCTATCTCTAGCACCCCGATTAACTTTCTATTCCTATGAGTGATCTATCTATATTAGGGTATCTCTATTAATCCAATATAGAAACAATATCTAATCAATAAACTAGTAATTGCCAATCAGAATAAATATCATAAATCATGGGAATAAAACAATCCAAAGATAAATTGATTCAAAACAAATTATTCAATTCATACAATTAAGAACTAGGGTTCATCTTTATCTAGATAAATAACAAATCAATTCATATTAGAGAATTGAAATAAAGAATACAAGAGAAGGTAAAGGAAAATTAAACAATCCATTGACGATGAGAAATCCCCTCTTTCGATCTTCATTCCTCTTCAAAATCTGCAGCTTATTGGATCTTCACCATGAAAATTTTGCACAAAACTCCCTCTCACCATTTTGTTAGGGCGGCTATTAAAAACCTAGGAGAAAGCTCTCATTTTCTAATGTAAATTATATCCTTTTATAGTACTTTGAGGCTTATTAGGTTTGGATTGGTTTCAAGCATAGACTGGCCAATTTTTGCCATGTCAGCACAGCTAAGCTAGGTTCCAAGATACAATATTTGGATTTAATGCCAATTTTGGGTCAGAAAATGAAGGAATTAGAATATTAATCTTCTTAAAATTTATAGCTCTTTCTCTTAGATTTCTAATGGTACTTGAATCATCTCAATCGGACCTCTATAGCTCAAGTTATGCTCAAAAACTATAAGGTGTTCAAAGCTATCGGACCTCTATAGCTCACCCCGTGTCAGGCTACTGCCCCTGGATCCTTATGCCATGCCTAATCCCATGGGCATGGCTTTGGTTGTGGGACAGGGATGATTTTCAATACTTTACTTGTTTTCTTTTGTTTTCACTCCTTGGCTTTATAGTTTCTTGATAAATCAATCCATGGCTCCTAAAACATTAAAGAATTCTGAAAAAACACTTAAACAAACAAATCAAACTCAATTTAAGGATAAAATACATTGAGAACAAAGGGTAAAATGTAGTCAATTAAGCACTTATCAAATTCTCCCACACATAAGTATTTGCTTGTCCTCAAGCAAATTATATTGTAACAACAGTAAGAGATAAAACCTACCATCTCCAGTTAAAGAAAAACAAAAAATTTACAATAACTTATTATCAGCAAGGTTCAAAATCCTCAACCAAGTGCCAATTTTCAAATATGGTATTCAAATCAGGAAATCTCTAAAACAAATCTCAAAAACCTATAACATAAATTCTTAAGTTACAAGTTTGAGCAAACAATTCTACAGAGACAAAAATTCTAGAAAAGTAGATTTATAAAGATTTTTCTCTTAGGTGCCCAACTATTCCCTTGACTTTTCATTCACTTTTATAATTTGATCATGCATTTTATTTTCATGTTTTCTTTTCAAATACTTAAGGAGCCTGATGTATTTGAATTATCATACTAGCCTTTTTACACGAATGCAAACACTTGTGGTGCCGGCCCCCGGTTACTCAGCTAGAATCACGCATTCAAATGGCTACTAGCACTATTCATAATATCAACTCTTTTCTTTCTTAAAGAGTCAAGAACAATAGAATATGTAAACATTTTCAAAGCTCCTTTGCACAATCTTTTTTTATATACTTATTTTTTTTCTTTTTTTTTTTCCAAGAAAAACAATCAAGCTACCTAAGGTATTAACCATTTCTACTAAACCAAAACAAAAGTAACAGTGGAATAAAATAGGCTCAAAAAGTGTAACTAAAGTTTCAAATTTCAGGCATGTAAAAATTTGCAAAAAATAGATTCTCTAATCATGACCACCTTATTCAATCCTTAACACATGATCAATTCAATCAAGCCACACTTGAACAAGTCATTGTCATAGCAATGTTAGAACAATTTATCACTAGAGAGAGTTAATTTCAAATCAAACTATTACCACAACTCAATTCACTTAAATGTAATATTCAATAAAAGATAGGAAATAATAAAATACCTCTCCCCCATGCTTAAGTAACACATTATCCCCAAAGTGTTATAAACAATTAAAATGAAATAGTAAAAGAGAGAATTAAATGCCCTGAATGATGTACCACATTAATCTTGCGCAGTGTTCCTTCTAGTGAGAGTTTGCCATGATCAATGTTGTTACACTAAGAAAGATCAAACTACAACCAAGATGAGATCCATTCAATGTAAAACAAAAATAAAAACAAAATATAATAGAAAGAAAATAAAAAGAAAAGAGAAATAATAAAAATAAAAATAGAAACCATCAATGGGTTGCCTTCCATTAAGTGCTTATTTAACATCATATTAGTTGGACGTTATTGTTATTCATTATCATCGATGGATTTAGAGTTTTCCTTGTGCTGGACACCTCCATAGATTAAAAAAGATTTACAAGAGATGGAGCATGCTGTGTTCATCATCCACCTCATGTAAATCTTTGATGCTCCACCAAAATCCACTAAATGTCTGCTCTAACACCTCCACAAAACAAATCTCCCTCTCTAAAGAAAATTTAGAGAATACAAATACTAGCCAAATACTTAAGTCTCCCACAAAGTAGCACTATAGGAAGGGTGGTAATGTGTTTAGATAGTATGTGGTGAGTTGTGGTATTGCTGGAATTTGGGTTATGTTAAAGGTGGAGGTTGAACTATAGTTGGTTTGTGTCACATCCCAACCTTAGAGATATGACGGTCCTAGAACATGGGGAGACATAAGGTCACCCACGCCCATAAAACCTGCTTACATATAAATGAATCATGCCTAGGATCTTACCAAACCTCTTACATTAAGTCATTTAAAACATTTGGATGAATACCTTAAATTGCGGAAGACTAGAATAAATCATTACATATAAAATCCATAAGGAAAATAATATATATCAGTAAGTATCAATCAACATTCTCGGAGCATCTAATGACAAGACTTTATAAAATAGTATTATTGATAACTTGGACAAGGAATTCCCCAAGCGGAGTAGAATGCTTGAGCCATCACCTTGCCTCCTCATATTTGCTCACCTGGAACCACACAAGGAAAAAGGTTGAGATAGATGATCTCAATGAGTAAACAAAAAGGCATATACATTGTCACATATTCCTTTGAAAGGAAACACATAACTTATACACCTAGTTCATGACTTATAATTCATGAATCAAGTTGCAATTTAGCAAGGGTTCAATTTGGCAACTTTGCAGAAATCACACTTATCACTTATGATGAGTGAAGGCTATTACTCTATCACTCGAACACTTAAGGAGAGTGGCCTTATACCAAATTCCAACTCCTATCACTTATAAGGCATGAAGCTGATCAGGCTCCATAGCTAAAACCACCCCTTCTAGCTAAGGTGGATACATTACTCCTATCCATCAGGTTAAGACCATGTGCACAGGTTCTGATGATTACCCGCATCGGCACGAGGATTCTGCATAAAGGGTAAAGGTACCATAGCTAGAGCTAATAGTAATCACAATTATCAGTATCACATAAGGCAACAATAATATGTATTCCAATAATAATAGTGATTTAGCTTTCAAATAAAAGATACAATGATAGTGTAGTTTCAGAAAGAATATGAGTTAGGGTGTTAATCACAAGAATTTCTCATTTGGATAACAAAATAGTTTTGGACCAAATGTCCCTTGGCAACCCAAGCTTGTCACAGAAATCATATAATAATATTTAGAATAGAAAGAACTTGGGTTTCAAAGATCACAAAGGCTCACATAATAATATATCACATTCTTATAACACAACATAATGTTGTTCACACTTATGAATATGGCGTTTACTCACCTTAGGGTTCCTTTGCTCCTAGTACACGTAGTCCCTTTTGCACTTCTAAAGCTCCTCAAACTCTAACATAATATTTGATTTAATACTTACTATTTATTTACTCATGATGGTCCTATCCCATAACTACCCATGCACATATAGCATACACATTAGAGTTCACATATAGGTGTACTCATCACTTGCACATAGCATGTTGACTTTAAAAGTCTTGCATACTTAGGCCTTATAGGCTCTCGTGACAACACATTACAATCACATCAATACCTTTTTAAGGTCTTCACAATATTATTACCTCAATATCAATTCACTTTAACAATTATCTTAGTTCACTTTACACTTCCATACATGTCAACTTAATAATTAACCTTTCAAGCGTCATGCTTAACTCTTATGATCCCTTTCACTTCATTAACTCATAACCATATGTTCATCATCAAGTCATCATAACATCTAGTTCCAAATTTCCCAATCACATTTGCATTCTAATCACAGTATAAGGTTAAGATACCTTAAGTATACCAAAATGCCTTTAAGCTTATCTAGGGTCATATCTTCCACTAACATGAAATTTTATCATTTATTATATATAAATACAAGTCAATAATCATCAAAATACATCACATAAAATTTATAAACATTAGGACAAAAAGATTCATGTAGGCCGAATGCATCACCAAGGTAGAAAACTAAATTCTTCTTCTTTTCGTACTTTCCGTCTATTTCAAAAATATGTAAAAACATGGTTTGAATCAAGATGTTTCACGTAAACATAACAATAATCATTTTAGAATTTAAATCCATATGAATTAGCCACTCTTGGTGTTGTTTATACATAAAAATTCAACTTTTGAATTATAGAGCACAAAACTATGAGTTTTCTTGTTTTTGGTATTTTCCTGGTCATTTTAGAAATATGTAAACAGGTTGTTTAAACCATTATTTTTCATTTAATCATAGCAAATATCAGTTTAGAACACATACATACATGATTCTGCAGCCATAGATGGGATTTATACAAAAAAATTCTAAGTTTAAAGGCTTAGGTGAAAAATCATGAGTTTTCGCACTTTCCGCGCTTTTTGTTCATTTCAGCGATAAACAGACACAAGATTCAAATCATTATTTTTCATCTAAACAAAACAAATATCATATTAGAGCACTTCCTCATACAAATTGGCAGCCATATGTCCATTCAAGAATAAAATTTTCTAACTTCCAAGTTCTAATACAAAAACCTTGAACTCCTTTGTTTTTTGAAACTTTTCGGTCATCGCAGAAATATGCAGAAATATTATTTAATCCAATATTTACCATCAAAACAAATCAAAAAGTAGTTTAAAACACAACCACACACAAATTGCACCCCCAACACCCCCCCCACCCCCCCCCCTTTTATGATGTTTATGCATAAAAATTATGATTTTAAGTTATAGAATTCGCCTTGGAGAAATCTCGCGGAAAGAATCGTGTTTTTGGTAGAAAATAGATTTTCTCTCCCAAAAACTCACCCAAACAGAATTAAATCTATAGAAATCAGTAATCAACTAGTTCAAACTAATTTTTCCATAATTTATTTTTGTAACAACCCACACCCACCCTAGGAATTTTCATGATAAATTGTTTGATTTAGAACTAGTAAGGTTAAGTGTGTGCTTGTGTGAAAATTTGTGATCTAAGTGATTGATGAGTATGTAGCATATTAAATTAATTTTAATATGCATAATATGAGTTGCTATTGTGAAATAAATGATTTACATGAAGTGCATTTGCATAAAAGAATTTATTTTAAATAAAATGAATTTTTATGCATAAGATAATTTTTAAGCATAAAATAATTTTATGGGTATTTTAAAATATTTTTAAACAAATATTTTTTTGAGGGAAATGTTCCAAAATTTATAAGAAAAATATTATTTTTATTTTAAATCCATTCAGCCAAAAATTTTAAAGGGAAAGCCTAAATACCCAAAAGCCCACTACACAAAAGTCCTCATAACCTATTTCATTAGGGGTATTAGTGGAAATTCCACTCCAACCCTAATATATATTCTAATTTTCAGCCAAACAAGGGTTTCCAGTAGCCATTCTCTTATTCTTTCTGTATTTTGGCTGAAAATCCTCACAAAATATTTCTCTCTACTGAAATATTGAAAACACCTTACCGTTTTGCGATTTTGTGACTGTAATCGTAAGTTTTTATTCTCTTTCGATTTCTAAACTGATTTCTATGAAATAAATTATAGAAAAATTATTTTGAACTATTTGATTACTGATTTCTACAGATTCAATTCTGTTTGAGTGAATTTTTGGGAGAGAAAATTTATTTTCTACCGAAAACATAATTCTTTCTGCAAGATTTCTCCAAAGGTGAATTCTATAACTTAAAATCACAATTTTATTGCATAAACATTATGGGGGGACAATTTGTGCGTGGATGTATTTCAAACTGATTTTTGATATGTTTTGATGAAAAATATTGGATTAAATAATATTTCTGCATATTTTTGTGATGATTGAAAAGTTTCAAAAAACAATTTATAGCTGAAATGAATGAAATGCGCGAAAAGCGCGGAAACTCATGATTTTTCAGCTAAGCCTTTGAACTTGGAAATTTTTTTGTATAAACCCTACCTATGGCTGCCGATTCATGAAAGAATGTGTTCTAAACTAATATTTTCAATGATTGAATGAAAAATAATAGTTTAAACAACCCGTTTGCATATTTTTGAAATGACCGAAAAATATTGAAAACAAGAAAACTTATGGTTTTGTGTTCTATAATGCAAAAGGTTCAATTTTTATATATTACTAACACCAATAGTGGCCGATTCTTATGGATTTAAGTTCTAAAATGATTTTTGTTATGTTTACATGAAAAATATTGGTTCAAACCATGTTTTTACATATTTCTGAAATAGACGGAAAGCACGAAAAGAAGAAGAATTTGGTTTTTACCTTAATGATGCATTGGCCTACATGAACAATTTTGTCCAAAAGTTTATAAATTTTATGTGATGTGTCTTGGTGATTGTTGACATGTATTTATGTATAATAAATAATAAAATTGCATGTTAGTTGAAGGTATGATCCTAGATAAGGTTAAATGCATTTTGGT
The DNA here is from genome assembly GCA_947687605.1 of Reutealis trisperma. Classification (NCBI taxonomy): domain Eukaryota; kingdom Viridiplantae; phylum Streptophyta; class Magnoliopsida; order Malpighiales; family Euphorbiaceae; genus Reutealis; species Reutealis trisperma. The sequence continues at coordinate 23,398 of CANTUT010001427.1, forward strand.
ATACTTAAGGTATATTTAAGGTATCTTAACCTTATAATGTGATTAGAATGCAAATGTGATTGAGGCATTTGGAACTAGATGTCATGAAGACTTGATGATGAATATATGGTTATGAGTTAATGAAGTGAAAGGGACCATAAGAGTTAAGCATGATGTTTGAAGGATTAATTGTTAAGTTGACATGTATGGAAGTGTAAAGTGAACTAAGATAATTGATAAGTGAATTAATATTGAGGTAAGGATATTGTGATGACCTTAAAAAGGTATTGATATGATTGCAATGTGTTTTCATGTGAGCCTATAAGGCCTATGTATGCAAGACTTTTAAAGTCAATGTGCTATGTGCAAGTGATGAGTACACCTATGTGTGGACTCTAAGTGTATGTGTATGCTATATGTACATGGGTAGTTATGGGATAGGAGCATCATGAGTAAATAAATACTAAGTATTAAATCAAATATTATGTTAGAGTTTGAGGAACTTTAGAAGTGCAAAGGGGACTACGTGTACTAGGAGTAAAGGAAACCCAAGGTGAGTAAACATCATATTCATGATTATAAGTACAAACAACATTTTGTTGTGTTACAAGAATGTGATATATTGTTATGAGAACCTTTGTGATTGTTGAAACCCAAGTTCTTTCCATTTTAAATATTATTATATGATTTCTTTGTCAAGCTTGGGTTGCCAAAGGACATTTGGTCTAAAACTATTTTGCTATCCAATGAGAAATTCTTGTGATTAACACCCTAACTTGTATTCTTTCTAGAACTACACTATCATTGTATCATTGTTTGAAAGCTAAACCACTATTGTTATTGAAATACATGTTATTGTTGCGATATGTGATATTGTTAATTGTGACATATCATTAGCTTTAGCTATGGTACCTTTACCTTTTATGCATAATCCTCATGCCGATGTGGGTAATCATCGGAACCTGTGCACACGGTCTTAACCCGATGGATAGGGGTAGTGTATCCACCTTAGCTAGAAGGGGCGGTTCTAGCTGTGGGGCCTGATCAGCTTCACACTTTCTACGTGATAGGAGTTGGAATTTGGTATAAGGCCACCTCTCCTCTATGTGTTCGAGTGATAGAGCAATAGCCTTCACTCACTATGTGTTATAAGTGTGATTTCTGCAAACTTGCCAAATTGAATCCTTGCTAAATTGCAACCTGATTCATGAGTTATAAACCATGAACTATGTGTATAAGCTATGTGTTTCCTTTCAAAGGAATATGTGATAATGTATGTGCCTTTTCGTTTACTTATTGAGATCATCTATCTCACCCCTTTTCCTTGTGTGGTTCCAGGTGAGCAAATGTGAGAAGGCAAGGTGATGGCTCAAGCATTCTACTTTGCTTGGGGAATTCCTTGTCCGAGTTATCAATAATACTATATTTATGAAGTTTTGTCTTTAGATGCTCCGGGAATGTTGATTGATACTTATCAAGAATTATATTATTTTCCTTATGGATTTTATATGTAATGATTTATTTTAAGTCTTCCGCAATATATGGTATTTATCTAAATGTTTTAAATGAGCTAATGAAAGAGGTTCGGTAAGATCCTAGGCATGATTGTTATATGTTCATGGGTTCTACGGGCGTGGGTGACCTTATGTCTCCCCATGTTCTAGGATCATCGTATCTCTAAGGTTGGGATGTGACAATTTTTTAGAAATCAGTTTAGAAATCGAAAGAGAAGAAAAACTTATGATTACGGTCAAGAAATCGCAAAACAAAAAGGTGTTTTCTTAATTTCAGTAGAGAGAAATATTTTGAGAGGATTTTTCTGCCAAGATACAGAAAGAATAAGAGAATGGTTGCTGGAACCTTGGTTTGGCCGAAATTTAGATTATATATTAGGGTTTGGTGAAATTTCCACTAATACCCTTAATGAACTAGGTTAGGAGGATTTTTGTGTAGTGGGCTTTTGGGTATTTCGGCTTTTATTTAAATTTTCAGGCTGAGTAAAATTAAAAATAAAAATAATATTTTTCTTATTATTTCTGTAACATTTTCCCCAAAAATATTTATTTTAAAATATTTTAAAAATACTCATAAAATTATTTTATGATTAAAAATTGTCTTATGCATGAAAAATTCATTTTATTTAAAATAAATTCTTTTATGCAAATGCACTTCATGTAAATCATTTATTTCATAATAGCATCTCATTTTATGCATATTAAAATTAATTTAATATGCCACATACTCATCAATCACTTAGATCACAAATTTTCACACAAGCACACACTTAACCTTAATAGTTCTAAATCAAGCAATTTATCATGAAAATTCCTAGGGTGGGTGTGAGTTGTTATAGTTTGTTGTCAGTCTCCTCAAAAGGTAGGAGGGTTGGAATGATGGGGCAAGTATAGTTTTAGCATTCATAGCTTCCCCCTCCATGCTCTCACATAGCTTACTATCATCAGAAGATAGTTCTTCAACACTTGACTCCACTCCATTCATGTCCCATTATTGGATTTAAGGTTGCTTACTTAAGCAATCATCAAATTTTATGTGTAGCAGCCCCAAATTATCCTTACCATTCTCTTCTTCATCATTATTATCATTCCATAACCAAGTTGTGGTAGTGGTCCTTTGTTGTTCTTCCGGAATGGGGTAAGCATAGCTTGGCAAATTATCTTATAGTTGAGTACTTAGAAAATCCAAAATCTGGCCAACTTGAATTTTTAGGTTATGAAGAGATGCATGTTGGTTCTCCAGAGTTGTTTCAATGTGTCAAAATCTTCTATCTGTTGCTGATACTAAAGTCACAAGCATCTCTTCTAGCCTCTGCTCCTCTTGTGCATGCTTGTCATCCTTCAATGAGATGTCTACTTCAAACTAAGTTGGGAAGCTAGCTTCCGATGTATTGTTTCTGCTGCTCTCCACTTCTTTGGCCTAATTCTCCATATACCATGTGAATCTTTCCAATGTAAGCTTAAGGGATGACTTCTTTTGTGGTGCTCCTATCCATATTTTGCTTGGAAATTAGTTTGATAGGGATATTGATCTCCCCAATATCCCCATTCTTGATTTGAGCAAGAACCCTATTGATGATAATTCCATTTAGCCATGGAGATTTTTTTTTTCTAAAACACAAAAGAAATAAAAATGTAAAATAGAACAAACAAATAAAAAAAATGAAAAAAATAGATATGAAAATAAAAACTAGATCAATAGTCTCCATCATATTGCTAATATTGTATACAAGTGTCCTTGGCAACAGCACCAAAAACTTGATTGGCGTTTTGCAACATTGAGAGTTTTACATTTATAATAACTCGACGACTAATTCTACCCTAGCTCTAGGCAAGTGTACCTATCATTTAGGTAGTATAGCAGTAATGAGGTCGATCCATAGAGACACCGACACAAGTACTAGCTCAAACTTAAACTATTGTCTAGTTGAACCAAATTCAAGATTAATTAAACTAAACTATTTAAAACTAATCTATGAAAGCAATAAAAGATAGATGATAGAAAATTAATAGTGAAGTTCATCTAGATATTGAATTTCTTTAGCCTCTCATGCATGTCTAGAACAATGGTATGAATCATTCAAACAATGAATTGAATTGGACTCTCTCTAAATTAGATAGAAATGTTTCTCAAGTGATTAAATCCCTAACTTCCTAAGTATTACAAGGGAATCTCTTCTTAACCTATAATCAAATAGGAGCAGCATCAAATTCAAGAGATTAACATATAAAAAAGTCTTATAGGTCTATCTCTAGTACCCCAATCAACTCTCTATTCCCGTGAGTGATCTACCGATATTAGGGTATCTCTACTCATCCAATATAAAAACAATATCTAATAAAAAAATTGGTAATTGCCAATCAAAATAAATATCATAAATCATGAAAATAAAAGAATCCAAAGACAAATTGATTCAAAACAAATATTCAATTCATACAATTAAGAACTAAGGTTCATCTTTATCCAGATAAATAACAAATCAGTTCATATCAGGGAATTGAAATAAACAATACAAAAGAAGGTAAAGGAAACTCAAACAGCCCATAGATGATGAGAAATCCCTGATCTTCATTCCTTTTCAAAATCTACAGCTTATTGGATCTTCACCATAAAAATTCTGCACAAAACTCCCTCTCACCCTTTTATGAGGGTGGCTATTAAAAACCTAGGAGAAAGCTCTCCTTTTCTAATGTAAATTTTGTCCTTTTATAGTACTTTGAGGCTTATTAGGGTTGGATTGGTGTCAAACATGGATTGGCTAATTTTTGCCATGTTAGCACAACTAAGGTAGGTGCTAAGACACAATGTCTAGATTGCATGCCAATTTTGGGTTAGACAATGAAGGAATTATAATTTCTAGTCTTCTTAACATTCATAGTTCTTTCTCTTAGATTTCTAATGGTACTTGAATCATTTTAATTAGATTTTTATAGCTCAAGTTATCCTCAAAATACTATAAAGTGTTTAAAGCTATCAGACCTCTATAGCTTATCCTGTGTTAGGTCATTGCCTCTGGTTCCTTATGCCACGCCCAAACCCATGGGCATGGCTCTGGTTGTTGGACAGGGATAATTTTTAATACTTTGCCTATTTTCTTCCATTTTCACTCCTTGGGTTCGTAATTTCTTGATAAATCAATCCATGGCTCCTAAAACATAAAAGAATTCTAGAAAAACACTTAAACAAACAAATGAAACTCAATTTAAGAATAAAATACATTAAGAACAGAGGGTAAAATGTAGTCAATTAATCACTTATCAATCATGGACTCATGATCGCCAAAAGGTAGTCATGACCGTGACTTTTATAAAAATGCCCATGACTGTAATGGATAGTTGAGGGACTAATAAGAAGATGCCATGTATCAATTAGCTATTGAGATTTCTGATGATTGTGACCGCAAAAATGCCATCTCAACTGTAAAAATTGCATCGCAACCATGAAAAAGGTTTAGCAATTGTGACATTACTCTGATAGATAATTTAATGCAAGATTTTATGGCTATTGTGAAGATTTATTTCCATTATTCATTGTAATGATAATTTGGGGGGAATAAGCTATAAATACCCCCTCTAAAGGCCCTCATAGAAATCCAACAATATTCATTTAAGCCAAACTCTTACAAATTTAATTCTCAAGCCTTAAGCTTTCAATTGTAATCATTTGGTTATTATAACAACATTGATTGCTCAAGTAGGTTGAGTGTTAGCCTTTAAAACACATTGTTTTGTGCTGAGAGCAAGCCAATAGAAAACTCTTGTATATGTTTAAGTGTGAGCCTAAAGGAAACACTTGTGAGGGCTGTGTGTTAGCCTAAACACATTGTAAAGTTTAAAGTAAGCTTAAAACTCCATTGTAATTACCTAGTAGTAGTAGAATACCTAATTGTGATTGGGGAGTGGATGTAGGGTTTCTTAACACCCAAACCCCTATAAAATTGCTTGTCTCTACTCTTTTTTCCTAACTCTTTCTATCTAAATTTTAATTTTTCACCAATTCAATCTCCCTTCTTGGTGCATAAGGACAAACAAAAGAAATTAATCCTTGAAGTCCTAGCCATCTTCAGCTTATTTAGGCAACCAAGACATCCATTCATACTATAGCCCATTTTCAAAGTCCTATCATAATTGAAACTTAGATATTTTTACCTCATTTCAGAGGCCATTAGACCATATAGAGTGAACACAATTCCCTATCATCTGTGCTAATAGATAAATCTCATCATAGCCACAAGCTCCTAAAGATGGACCTAGAGTCAACCATTAACACCTTGTTACCAAAACCAATCCTTCCTTAAAAGTCAAGCCTAAATAGAAAAATTCCCTTTTGGACCTAAAATAAGGCACTTGCCTAATAAACCAATTTGGCTTCCCCATTGCCATGCTAAGCCCCAACCCATGTCCAAATAACTAAAATATTGTCTCTGAAAAATGGGGCATCTTTCTAAAATCACCTTTTTAGATAACCAATCATTGTTTCAAGGTATCTAATTTGCATAAACACCTTTCTACTAAAAGTCTAGATTACCTGTCAAGGTCATTACTCAAAATTATCACATATTTGTTAGACCTTCCTAGAATAGCCTTAGGAATTCACTAAAGGATCATTTCGCAACCTATGAGCTACTTTGGTCTAAGGTCACATTTATAAGTTAGCATCATATGTAAATTGCATTCATGACATACATAAAGTAAACCTATGAATTCACCCTTTTGCATCCATACATTCATCCGTTAGATGCATCCTCACAAATCATCCCTAACACATAAATCATCCATAATGTAGAAATTAAACAAAAAGTTCATGAATCCAAAACATACAGACATAAACATGCATAATCTGTGTTCCAACATCTATGCATATACAATAATTTATAGCTATACATCATTATGCATATGTTGAGCTAATAGCCTCTCCTCCTTTGTATATGCCAAATGTCATCGACCAAGTTATATCAAGTTAAGTAAAAGAACTGAAGATAGTAGCCTCCATCCAATAGATAATTACACTCTATTCAATGACTCTATAAGTTTGTCAAGCATAATCCAAGATAATTTGTATGAGAAAGCAAAAGTCATTTTTACTAAATATAATTATTTGAAAGTAAATCCCATCGGTAGCATCACCTTCATTCTTACCAAAGATCATTTTTCAAAATAAAAGGAAGATGTCATAAATGGCATACCTTTCTAGTCATCATTTTCTATCAAATGGTCATAGTTAAGATCTAAAATAGCTAAGTTGCCTTTATTCCTTGTCAAAGGCACCACCTTTAAAATCGTCAACTCATTTTCAAAGTTACTTTCATAGCTGAAGCAGCTAAATGACTTTTACCCCTCATCAGTGACTTGTAAGTCAAATGCTTATCACCTTAAGCTAAACAAACCCCTTTACAACTTCAAAGACCAATCAAATTGAGTGGTAGTCCTATAAAATCCAATCAATGAACTGTGACTTCCAAAGTTTCTTTAATCTCAGCAAAGCCCTTCACACCTTCCGAAAGGCCTAACCTTTCACCTTCAGAAGTCCAATTTCCTTGGCACAACTAAAATCAATCATGTTTCATCCTTTAAGCCCAAGTTCTTTAGCAAAATCAAAATCAATCATTTTTCATAAATCATCTTTTAAGCCTAAGTTCCTTGGCACAACCAAAATCAATCATGTTCTTAAGCCTCTCAAAAGTTCATCATCCATAAAATTCAGGCAAATAATTATTCTCAAAGTTCAAACCCATTTTACCATCCTTAGCTCTAGGCCTAAACTTATATCTCTAAACCTATTTTGTCACAATCATCCCTAAATCATCAAACATTCATTAAAGCCCAAAAAAACCCTTTTTGGTAGAAAATGCCAAAGTAAACCTTGTCATCCAGACTAGAATCAATCAAAACTGAAACTATTTGTTGTCAAAGTGACCAAATCACCTTCCTTTCAAGTCACTACCCCTAAAAATGGAGCTTCTTCTAAAAACCTCAAATTTGACATCTTTTAAAACAGAAGGTAACTCTTTGAAGCTGACACACACCTTCCTAAGTCTGACTGGCACCTTTCAGAATAATTATACCCTCGATTATGCTATAGTGGCATTCTTATTTTCAGATAATCCCAAGAATGCCTTTAGATTTGCATCTTGCATCAACAGGACAACCATTATGAAAAGCAAGGTCCTTCTTTTCAGACAACCTTTGCATAGAGCAAGGTTTCCCTTTTCAGAAAACCTTTATATAAAACAAGGTCTCCCTTTTTAGACAACCATTGCAAAGAGCAAGTTTCCCTTTTCAGATGACCTTTGCACAAAGCAAGGTCCATTTCTCTTTTCATATAACCTTTGTATAGAGTGAGGTGCCCCTTTTAAACAAGTTTTGCATAGAGTAAGTTTTCCATTCTCACACAACTTTTACACAGAGCAAGGTTTCCATTTCCAGATGACCTTTGCATAGAGTAAGCTCCCTTTTTTTTAAACTACCTTTGCATATAGCAAGGTTTTCCTTTTTTGACAATCTTTGTGTAAAGCAAGTTTCCCCTTTTTCAGACAACTTTCCTCATCTTCCCTTATTTTGAATCGATCATGTCCTCCACCTAGACATGTCTAAATTCTCACTTAAACATTAATTTGGTTTTTCCATCCTTGTTCATTCTAAGGTCAAATAGATCCTTCACCGAAAGATGTCTAAATAGTGACATCCCTTTAGACGAAGAAATCCAAAATCCATTTAAATCCTTCACCCAAAAAGGTCTAATCTAGATGTCCCTCTTGTTCCTTTCTCACCATTTTCATGCAAGGTAATCATATTCACCTAAAAATCTCTACCCATTAGCCTAGTTATTCATTTAGTTCCTTATCTCGCTTCCATTTTCACCTATAAATGCCTAGAGGTGAGCACCTAGGCATCCCTGTAGTCCATTCTCCTGCTTACTTATCAAAGTCAGTTATGTTCTCCTATGTTCACTATAATCATAATCACCTTATATACAAGATGATACTAATGAGGAAGTAGTTGTGAACCCTTAATTTTGCACTCTTATTATATAGCCATAGCTTGATACCTACTAAGTTTAGTATGCTTTGCAGACCTAGTGTGGTGGTCCAGCTTGGCTGCTAGCAAGTAGAGGTCAAAAGGTAGCGGCCTCCAAATAAAAATGGGCTTTGAAGTACATTACTGTATGAACATTTAATCTTTTTACACTAATTGGCACCAATCTCCGAAAAGAAAAAAAAAGGACATGGCAGCCGAGACACTCAGTGGTACTACCAGATCCTTGCACAGTACCGCTAGTCATACTGGTGGTAGTCGCAAGGGGCCCTAGCTATACTACCCATAGCCTATATAGTACTGGTATGCCCCTATATGTAGATGTAATACCCAAGTTTTTCATAAGCTTATTCTAATTACTAATAAGGAATGTTAGTAATAAAGAAACTACTAATGTTGTTAAAAGACTAGATCTTTGAATGTTAGTGTAGTATAGAAATGAAAGAAATCACTGAGGAACCTTGTGATACTCTTTGAATTATTTGCTTAGTGCATCATCTTATTATGACTAATTGTACTTTAATGTTTTAAATAGAGTTTATAAGATAGCTAATGATGTATGCAAAGAAGTTAGAGAACATAAATTTGAAAGTTATAGTGAAAGAAAGGAATATAATTTAAAAGAAAAACTTCCAAGCTTATTAATGGGCTTATGGGCTTATTAATAGGCCTTGAAGTAACAAGGGCCCAAGCCCAACATAAGGAGGCCAACCCATTGGGTCTAAGAGTTATAAAACATCAAATACTTATGAGCAAAAATGTTGGCCCAAGACAATAAACAAAATATGTTGTAGAGAGTGAGTCATAAGAATTTGACTAACTAGCCATAAAAATTGACTAAGTCAAAATCCTAAATCAAGTTAAACTTTCACTTTTACTACATATGAGTCTAGGTTCATTTTGAGTACTACAACACTTTATAATGATCATCACCATTATAGAGAGAATCCTAGCCATCCAACTTGATCCAGTCTTAGCCATTCATTAAGATTAAACCTTAACCATTGGATCTAACTGAATCAAATCTTTACCAATCAACTCATCATATATATATGTAAATTTATGTTATGCAACAATACTTTGCCTATCTCTACACTAAAATCTCACACAAAAGAAAGAATTTCTCTCTACACTAATTTCAATAAGAGCTTTAGCAAATCAAAGCTAACCAAGGTAAGGAATTATGCGAATGCCTTGAGTTGAAAATCAATGGGAAGCCTAGCCCATGTGATGGTGCAAAAGAGGCCGATTGTGAAGGAATTAAAGGAGTTGTTTGGCCAAGGCTTGAGGCTAGAGATTGGTGGGTTTAGAGTTTTAGTGGCTCATTTTCAAGTGAAGTCTAAGCTAATGGAAGAAACAAAGGATTCATAAGATAAGGACCTACACATGGTGGAGTTAAAGGATGAGATGAAAGAAGGGAAGAACTTTGAGTTTGAAGTGGTCAATGGAGTTTTAAAGTGTGGTAATAGAGTATACGTGCCTAATGTGGATGGATTATGAGAAAGGATATTGAAGGAGGCTCATCAGACACCTTACTGTGCTCATCCTAGAACTACCAAGATGTACCATGATGTGAAAGCTAACTATTGGTGGCCTGGATTAGAGAAGGATGTGGCTAAGTTTGTAACATCCTACCTAACATGCCAATAAGTCAAGTACAAGCATCAATGACCCTTAGGATTGCTACAAGAAATTCGACTAACTAAATGGAAGTGGAAGTGCATCATTATGGACTTTGTAGTTGGCTTACCTAGAACCTCCAAAGGATATGACTCTATATGGGTCATAGTGGGTCGACTGACAAAGTCTGCTCATTTTCTGGGAGTTAAGACCACATATTTTGTAGATCAGTATGCATAGTTGTATATGGACAAGATCATGAAATTATCTGGAATACTGATTTCCATTATCTCGAATCAAGGGACTCAATTCACTTCCAAGTTCTGGGAAAAGTTGCAAGAAGCATTAGGAACATAACTGGATTTTAGTACTGTATTTCACCCTCAAATGGATGGACAGTTTGAAAGGACAATTCAGACACTCGAGGATATGCTTAGAATGTGCGTCTTGGACTTTGGTGGTAATTGGGATAAATACTTACCCTTGATTAAATTCGCTTATAATAATAGCTACCATTCATCCATCACCATAGTACCATATAAAGCTTTATATGGGAGGAAATGTCATTCTCCAGTTTATTAGGTGGAGCATGGAGGCAAGTATGTGGAAATGCTAGAGTTGCTTAAGGAGACTATAGAGAAGGTATCCTTGATTCAGGATAGATTGAAAATGGCTTTCAGTTGGCGAAAAAGTTATGCAAACCATAAGAGAAAGGATGTTCATTTTGCCGTGGGAGATCACATTTTCTTAAAGGTCTCCCCAATGAAAGGTGTTATGAGATTTGGCAAGAAGGGGAAGTTATCGCCTCGTTTTATTAGTCCTTTTGAAATCTTGGGTAAGGTTGGGGAAGTCTCTTATAGACTTGCCCTCCCTAACTATGGTGCATATGCATCCAGTTTTCCATATATCCATATTAAGGAAGTATGTATCATATTTGTCTCATATTTTATCAGCTCCGAACATCATAATAGATGAGCAACTATCTTATAAGGAATTACAAATAGGCATAGTGGATCAATAAGTGAAGAGGTTAAGAAACAAGGAGATACCCATGATTAAGGACCAATGGTGAAATCATGGGGTAGATAAGTGTACTTGGGAAGTCGAGGAGATGCGGCGGAAGCATCCTCAGCTTTTCAAGAGTAATTAGGTAATTATTTAAATTCAAAGACAAATTTCTTTTAAAGGGGGCGGGGGAGAGAATGTAATAACCCACACCTACCCTAGGAATTTCGTAACAATTTGCTTGACCTAGAACTATTTAGGCTAAGTGTGAGCTATTATGGGAATTTATATTCTATTTGATTGATGAGTATGTGGCATGTTAAATTAATTTTAATATGCACAATATGAGTTATTATTGTGAAATAAATGATTTACATGAAGTTCATAAGTATAAAATAATTTATTTTATATAGAATGAATTTTCATGCAAAAAGACAATTTTTCAGCATAAAATAATTTTATAAGTATTTTAAAATAATTTTAAATAAATTTTTTGGGGGAAATTTTACAGAAAATTATAAGAAAAAAATAATTATTTTTAATTACCTATAATTAGCCCCTAAATTAAATAAAAAGTCCAAATACCTAAAAGCTCACTACACTAAAACCCTTCTAACCTAGCTCATTAAGGGCAATCTTGGAAATTGCCCAAAACCCTAAATATTTAACAAGAAATTTTGTCCAGCCCTTGAATTCCACTAGCCACACTCTGTTATTTCATTATTTTGGCAGAAAAATTCTCCCAAAATTATTCTTTCTACCGAAATTCACAAAACACCTTTAACTTTGCGATTTATTGACCGTATTCGTAAGTTTTTCTTTCCTTTCAATTTCTTATTTGATTTCTATGAAATAAATTATGAGAAAATTATTTTGAACTGGGTATTTACTAATTTCTATAGATTTAATTCAGTTTGGGTGAGTTTTTGAAAGAAAAATTAATTTCTCTATTGAAAACACCAACCTTTTTACGCGATTTCTCCAAAGGTGAATCCTACAACTCAAAATTGAAAATTTTAAACATAAACTCAATATGGGGTGGGGAAATTTCTATATAATTGTATTCTAAACTGATTTTTTACATGTTTAGATGAAAAATATTGGATTAAATCATATTTTTGCATATTACTGTAATGACTGAAAAGTTTCGAAAAATAAGAAAATTCATGGTTTTTGCACTAGAACTTAAAGTTGGAAATTTTCATGTGTGTGAACCCTAGGGGCTGCCAAATTGTGTGTTTATGAATTCTAAATTGATATTTGTTATGTTTGGATGGAAAATAATGATTTAAATAATGTGTTTATATATTACTTTAATGATCGGAAAACACCGGAAAGCAAGAAAACTCATATGATTTTCACTCTAAACCTAGAAAGGTTCATGGTTTTCACCCTAACAACTAAAGTTGGAGAATTTCATGCATATGGACACCTATGGCTGCCAATTCATAGGGATTTATATTCTAAAATGATTTTTGTTTTGATTACATGAAAAATCTTGGTTTAAACCATGTTTCTATATATTACTATATAGACAGAAAGTGCGGAAAGTAAGAAAATTTAAGTTGTCTCCTTGATGGTGTGTTCGACCAACATTGGGATTTTATCCTAATGTCTATAATTTTTATGTGATATATTTTGTTAATTATTGACGCATATGTATAAATGATAAATGGTTAAATTGCATGTTGGTTGAAGGAATGACTCTAGACAAGGCTAGAGGCAATTTAGTATACTTAAGGTATCTTAACCTTATATTGTGATTAATAAGTGAATGTGATTGGATAGTATGGAAGTAAGTTGTATGATGACCTTATCAGCTCCATGCTTTTCTATGTGATGGGAGTTAGAATTTGGTTTAATGCCACCTCTCCCTTATCTGTTCGAGTGATTAAGGCAACAACCTTCACTCTCTATATGTTATAAGTGTGATTTCTACAAATTTCCTAAATTGAAAACCTTGCTAAATTGCAACTTGATTAATGAATTTTAAATCATGAACTATGCGTATAAGCTATGAGTTTCCTTTTCAAAGGAATATATGTTAATGAATGTGCTATATTGTTTACTCATTGAGATCATCTATCTCACCCCTTTTTCCTTGTGTGGTTCTAGGAGAGCAATATGAGGAGGCAAGGTGATAGCTTAACATTCTACTTAGCTTGGGGAATTCTAATATGCCGAAACGCACACTAACAAACTGCAAGTGCATAGGTCATTATCAAGTAATAAAGTAGTGAGTATATGAGTATCGTCTCCATGAGGATAGTGTATAAGTACTAGCGTAAACTTTGATTATTGTCTAGTAGATCAAGATGTAGATTGATTAAAAGAAGCTAAATTAACTAAGCTAATAAAAGAAATCAAGTAAATGATATTGATGGAAATAATTTAGGCAAAGCTAATCTATATATAAATCCCCCTAGTTTCTCATGTACATTAAACAATGGATTGAATTAGACTCTGACTAAATTAGATAGAAACCTTTCTCAAGTAATTAAATCCCTAACTTCCTAAATATTATAGGGAAATCTCTTCTCAACCTATAATCAAATAGGAGTAGCATTAATTTCAAGAGATTAACATCTAAAAAAGTCTTGTAGGTCTATCTCTAGGACCCTAATCAACTCTCTATTCCCATGAGTGATCTATCTATATTAGGGTATCTCTACTGGTCCAATATAGAAATAATATCCAATATACAAGCTAGCAATTGCTAATTAAAATAATTAGATTTATCATGAAAATAAAACAACCAAAGATGAATTGATTAAAGTTTAAACCCTTCAATCTATACAATCAAAACTAGGGTTCAATACAAATATAATTAGTTCATATTAAAATTGAAGAACAAAGATGCAGAAAAATAAAGGAGGAAGAAATCTCAAACAAATCTAGGTGATGTTCTTTAAAATCTTTTCTTTAATCTTCCACATCCACTTGGATCTTGGTCTTTGATTTGATTAAATCCTCAATATCTCTAGTCTTCAAGCCTTTCCTATGACTTTAGGGCTTAGCCAACCCTCTAAAATCTCTATTTTTGCTCTGTGGTGGCTCAGTTTAAAATGCTGTCTAATATGATTTATATAGCTAAATTTTAACGTCCCACCACTAGAGCCACCACTGAGGTTCCAGTGGTGTCTATCCCACAGGTGAAACCTCAGTGGTGGCTTCATCCATAGGAAGCAACTGGATTTTTTTTTTCTAATTTGCTCTTATCACATTGGTGGAATCTCAGATGGGATTTCAGTGGTGTCTGTCCCACGAGTGAAATCTCAGTGGTGGCTCCACCCGTGTCTGCCCATCTTTTTCCAAAAGTTTAGCATTTTGGCTTAGATCTTTCACCATTCTAAGTCACATTTGATTCATGGCATCATTTGGCATTGGATTAACTAAAAGAACTCTAGAAAACCACTAAACAAACAAATGAAACCCAATTTAAGGATAAAATATTATTAAAAATGAGGGGTAAAGTGTAGTCGATTAAGTGCTTATCAAATTCCTTATCCAAGTCTTTAATAATACTATGCTATAAAAGGTTGTTGTTATACGCTCTGGGAATAATTATTTGATGTTCATTTTAAGATTTTATTTATTTATTAAGGTTTCAATTGGATTATAGATATTATTTTCTTATGGATTTAATTATTGTCTTTCGCAACTAAAGGTTTTCACATAAATGTTTTAAATGACTTATTGCATAAGCTTTAGTATGATCCTAAGCATGATTTTGTATATGTGGAAGTGAGTTCTACGGGTGTGGGTGACCTTATGTCTCCCCATGTTCTAGGACCATCATGTCTCTAAAATTGGGATGTGACAGTTGCCAAAGGATAATTGGTCCAAAGCCATTATTGTTTATTCAATATTATGAAGGAACCTTTGTAACTGTTGCCTTACCTTACTTTCTTTCTAGAATCACACTATTCTTTTATCTCTTGTTTAATAAGTTAAATTGCTATTACTGTTATGCTACATGTTATTGCTTTCTTAAGTGCTATTGTTATAAGTGATTACCATTAGCTCTAGCTATGGTACCTCTAACCCTTTATACAAAAATCCTCGTGCCGATATGAGTAATCATTGAAACCTATGCATATATTCTTAACCCAATGGATAGGGGTAGTGTATCCACCTCAGTTAGAAGGGGCAGTTTTAGCCATGGAGCCTAATCAGTTTCATGACTCTTTATAAGTAATGGGTTGGGAGTTGGAATTTGGTATAATGCCATCTCTCCTTAAAGCGAATAAGCTAAAATAGCCATCAACTCTTTATAAGTGATAAGTATTATAAGTGTAATTTCTGTGAACCTTGCTCAATTGTGAACCTTGCTTAATTGCAAACTATGACTCATGAATGATAAATCATGAACTATGTGATATAAAGGGATATATGTTATTGTTTAATCTATATTATTTACTCATTGAGATCATCTATCTCACCCCTTTTTCCTTATGTAGTTCCAGGTGAGCATTATGAGGAGGAAAGGTGATGGCTCAAGCAACCTACTCCACTTGAGGGATTATCCTTATCAAAGTTTATTTCTATATAATGTGATAAGTCTCTAGACACTCCAGAAGTTATTATTATGGGAATTATATTTTTGGAACGTTATGCTTTGGTGACTTATTTGGAGTCTAAATAATATTTTTTTATAGATTGTATTTAAAGTATATCTTTTAACTATTTTTCTACAACTTAAAGTTTTCTTATAAATGGTTTATTAAGTTAATGCATGAGGTTTGGTATGATCCTAGGCAGTGTTTATATGTACATGAGTCAGTTCTACGAGTGTGGGAGACCTTATGTCTCTCCATGTTCTAGGACCATCATATCTCTGAAAAATGGGATGTGACATCAACTGTTTGTCAAAAGGTCCAAATGTGGCTTTGCCACTTCACAAGTTGAATATTTAGGGCATATTGTCTCAAGGGAGGGGGTTTCTACTGATCCAAGTAAAATTGCTACAATGGTTAATTGGCCACAATCGAAATCTTTAAAGGCATTAAAGGGTTTTCTTGGATTAACAACTTATTACAGAAAGTTCATAAGAGGCTATGCTGTAATTAGCAAACCACTTTACGGACATATTGAAGAAAAATCATTTTTTCTGGACACCTGAAGCAACTATAGGCTTTGATACTTTACAAAAAGCTATGACTGTTGCTTCTGTCTTAAGCCTTCCAAATTTTACAAAGCCATTTATTCTTGAAACTGATGCTTACGGTAATGGTGTTGGTGCAATTCTCATGCAAGATAAAAAAGCTTTGGCTTATTTGAGCAAAGCTTTATCTTTAAGACATTTGGGGCTGGCAAATTATGAAAAGGAACTTTTGGCTGTTATTCTAGTGGTCACTAAGTGGAGGTACTATTTTGAAATTAGACCTTTCATCATAAGGACTAATCATCAGAGAGTAAGGCATTTGCTTGACCAAAGTTTGCATAATTAGATTCAAAAATAGGGTGTCACTAAGCTTTTAGGCTTGAATTATACCATCCAATATAACAAGGGCATTGATAATAAGGTTGTTGATGCACTCTCTAGATAGCGCTTGTATTCTTTGCAAGTTTTTTTTGTTGTTCCTTCATGGATTAAAGAAGTATTACTTAGTTATTATGGTGATGATCAACTACAACAACTACTTCAGCAACTAGCTATTGCTCTTGATTCTAAGCCAAATTATAAACTTATTACAGGCCTTCTTTGTTATAAAAGCAAAATTTATGTTGGTGCTACTACAAATTTGAGGCAGCAATTGATTTCTACCTTTGACAATTATGCTCTTGGTGGCTATAGTGGTGTGAGAGCTACTTATCACATACTCTATTCACTTTTTTGTTGGCCTGGGATGCAGCAATAGGTTCACACTTGGATTCAAAGTTGTGATGTTTGCAATAGATGTAAATCTAAACATATGGCATGTCTAGGACTCCTCCAGCCATTACCTATTCCAACTCAAGCTTGGTCTCAAATTGGGATGGACTTCATCAAACAGTTGCCTCGCTCCGACTACAAGGACACCATTTTGGTTATAGTTGATAGACTTACAAAAGTTGCCCATTTCATTCCTTTGTCGCATCCTTTCACTACCTCTAAGGTTGCTAAAATCTTCCTTGATAATGTTGTAAAGCTTCATAGGCTACTTACATCTATTGTTTCTGATAGGGATAAAATTTTTACAAGTCTTTTTTTGGTAAGATTTGTTTAAGTCATTGGGAGTTTAGCTTAATCTTAGTTCTGCATACCATCTATAATCTAATGGTCAAACTGAGAGATTGAATTAGTGTTTGGAATCTTATCTTAGGTGTATGGCTCATCACCAACGTACTTCATGGTCCAAGTGACTAATTCTAGCTGAATGGTGGTATAATTCTAATTACCATAGTGGCATTAACATGACCCCATTTCAAGCATTATATGGTTATCCTTCTCCATCTCTATATCCTGATAGTCATTCTTCTTCTGTGGCTTCTGTAGAAGATGTTTTTTGCAGAACGAGCCCATTTAAGTAATGAGTTGCAGCATAAACTTCCAAAGCCAAAAATCATATGAAACGACAAGCAGATCTTCATCGATCAGAAAGAGTTTTTGATGTTGGTGACTAAGTTTATCTCAAGTTACAACCTTATCGACAAGTTTTAATTGCCCATAGGAAATGCCTTAAGCTTTCTATAAAATATTATGGCCCTTTTCCCATCATTACTAAGGTAGGTTCAATGGCTTATAAGTTGCAGTTGCCAGATGATTGCTCCATCCATCCAATTTTCCATGTCTACTTACTTAGGAGATACATTGGAGATGGTCAACTTGTGCAGCCCTCTATTCCTTCCTCAGTTGCTACCACTTCCATTGCTGCTATCCCTTATCAAATCTTGCAATTTAGGAAAATTAAAAAAAAAAGGCAACAAACAAGTCCTTTAGTACTTGATTCAAAGGCAGCATCTTCCACTAAAGATGTCACTTAGGAAGAAGAGCATTTTTTGCAACATCAATTTCCATCATTCATCATTGAGGACAAGGATGATTTTCAATGGACAGGTATTGTCATGACTACTACTAATTCCTTAGCTAGAAATTAGTCAATTAGCCAATCCAACTATTTTATTTTGTTAGCTTGGATAGCAAATAATTTGTTGAGTTGTACAAATGGGTATAGTTTGTTACATAGAGAATCTTGTAACCAATGAGATAAAAAGGGAGAGTAAAATGTAAAATGAATTATTAGAGATCAATAATACAATTTACTTTCTCTCTCTAATTCTTCTCTCTTCTTCTTGATTCTTCATCTCTCTCCCATTCTTCTTCTTCTTACCTATTCTCTCTTAGACTTGATAATGACCAATAATCCTAACAACTATGTGGACCTGATTCTCCCTAAAAGAAATGACTGATAGAAAAGTAATGTAAGCAACACTTAGGCAGTCCGACTTGGGTGTGGTCCAAATCATAATATAAATATTTTGTTTACATTGAATTCTCATTTTCTCTATGCCTAATACATCATTTACTTAATTATTTTGCCTAAATAAAAGAACAACAAGAAAAAAAAAAGAAAAAGAATGCTCGCTAAGCTGAAAACCCGAAAGGGCGGCTTAGCCAGAAATTAGAGCAAAAATAAAAGATGTCTCATTTAATGGTGATCAAATTTTGCAAAATATAAACCCATCATTATGATAAAAGGATACTACCTCCCAATGTCATCTATATATTATCCTTTATCATATAGTCCTGTCAAACTATAAGTATCCTAAATAAAAACCAAAAAGGTCATATCTTAAGTCACAGTCTAGTCAATAAGGTGCACATCTCTGGTGCCCTTTCCAGAATTAGAGTTTGTAATAATCTTCTCAATGTTACACTCCTCCTAGTCTCTACTACAATAATAAAAGTACCAGCAGAATCAAGAACCCTCTGTCGAGTACCAATAGTCTAAAATTGCTCCTAAAAATTCTCCTTTGCAGTTCGGAAACTATAGTACCCCTTTCTGCCCTAACTATATTAGTCCTTCTTTGTACCACTGATAAGTGTTGAAAACACTATATTTGGTCCCTTGTTTTTAATGTATTTTATG
Organism: Reutealis trisperma; assembly: GCA_947687605.1. Taxonomy (NCBI): domain Eukaryota; kingdom Viridiplantae; phylum Streptophyta; class Magnoliopsida; order Malpighiales; family Euphorbiaceae; genus Reutealis; species Reutealis trisperma. Next base: position 42,623 of record CANTUT010001427.1, read on the forward strand.
CTTCCAATTGAGTTTAATATGTTTGTTTTAGTGCTTTTACAATTCTTTTAGTTAATCTAGTGTCAAAAGATGCCATGATCTGAATATGATCCAAGACGGTGAATGATCCACGCCAAAATGTTATTTTTTAGAGAAATATGGGTTGCCATGGGTTGAGCCATGGCTGGTATTCCAACCGTGTGATAAGAGCAAAGAGGAAAATCATCCAGTAGCCTCCCATGGGTGGAGGCACGGCTGGAGTTTCACCTGTGGGAGGATACATTTTCTTTGATTCACGTTGCCACGACTGGAACTCTAGCTGTGGGTCCAGTGGTATGTGTCAGAAAATTTAGAACTATAAAATTAGATCTGAGAACTTTTTAAAGGGAAGAACAGAGCAAATCAACGAAAGAATAAGAAGAGGAAGAAGACATCGAAGATGAGAGATCAAAGAACATGATTTCTTGGCACTTAATTCATGAATTGTTTGAGAATTCTTATTTCTTTAATTCTTTCTTTGGTTTCAATATGTGATATGAACTAAATCTTTCCAATTCAGGTATTGATGAACCCTAGAACCTTTTGTATAGATTGAATTACTTCTTATTCAATTCAATCATTCTTTGAGATTGTTTTATCTTTATGAATACTATTGCTTAGATTCCAATTAATAATGGCATACTTATTAGTTGGGGATTGTTTTCATATAATTGATTAGAGATAACTTTATATGAATGGATCACTCATAGAGATTGAGGGTTGATTAGGGCACTAGAGATAGGCTTACAAGAGTCCTTTAGTGGATAGTTTCTTGAATCTAAAGCATGACCTAACTGAGTTTGCTTCAGAAGAGATTCCTTGCATTCCTTTTGGGAAATAGGGATTTAATTGCTCGAGAGAGATTTTTATCTAATTTATTGAAATGCGAATTCAATTTATGGAATGAATTTAATTGATGTGTAGTTCATGATATACAATTAGGGGCTAGGGGGATTCAATACCTGAATGGGCATTTATTTCTAACTTCGTCTCCTTTTTCCTTATTGTTATTTTTCTTAATTTATATTTTAATTTAGTTTGAATACAATTATAATCATTTTCATTGGCATCAATTTGATTCACTAAACATTAGCAACATTTTGAGCTAGTACTTACCTAAGGTCTCCAGTGGAACGATAACTCATTCACTACTATATTACTTGTGCGATCTGTACAGTTGCAGAGTATGCATTAAGTTTTTAGTGCCGTTGCTGGGGACTTTTTAGAGTAATATTAGCAATAGAATTGAAGCTAGTGATTTAGTTTTTATTTTTATTTATTATTTAATTTTTGTTTTGGTTTTCTTTGCAAAATTCTCTTTTCAGGTACCTTTTCTGTTTATGACCATAGCTAGTTCCTCCAATCTACTTGAATTTGATGCAGAGTTAGAGAGAACATTAAGACAAAAGCAAAAGGAGGAACAAGAACTAGCTTTGGTGAGAGAGGTAGTAGACATGGAAGGCATTGATTCAGAGAAAGAGGTTGAAATAATGGCAGAAAACCAGCCAAGAACTATGCAAGAATATGCAAAGCCCACTCTTAATGGGGCCGACACAAGTATACAGAGGCCAATGGCCATTGCAAATAATTTTGAATTAAGCCGAATGTGATACAGATGGTGCAACAAACTTGCCAATTTGATGGTCTCCTAGATGAAGATCCTAATGCTCATCTTGAGAACTTTTTGGAGATTTGTGATACATTTAAGATCAATAATGTCTCAGATGATGCGATTAGGCTGCGCTTGTTTCCTTTCTCACTCTAGGACAAACCGAAGAAATGGCTCAAGTCTTTCTCAGCTGGTACTTTCACTACATGGACTCAACAGGTAGAGAAATTCTTAGAGAAATATTTTCCACCATCCAAGACTGCTAAGTTGAGGAATGACATAACTTCCTTTCTTCAGCAAGATGGTGAGACTCTTTATGATGCGTGGGAAAGATTTAAAGAATCGTTGAGGAAGTGTCCGCATCATGGCCTTCCACTATAGCACTAGATTCAAACCTTTTATAATGGTTTGAACTATACAAGTAAACAGTCTATCAATGTGGCAGCCAGTGGTTCCATCAACAATAAGACATCTGAAGAGGCAAAGGACTTGATTGAAGATATGGCTCTCATAAACTATCAGTGGCAAGTCCCTAGAGATCAGAGAAGGATTGGCGGAGGTGGTTCACATTAAGTGGACCCGATTATTGCATTGATCACTCAGCTTAAAGTCATGAACAGAAAAATGGATTCCTTAATGGCATCTTCATAAGTAAGACAAGCTCAATTGATGTGTTGTGATTGGTGTAGGGGAGGACACCAAAGTCAAGATTGCTAAAGTGGCAATAATTTCGCCAAGCTAGAGCAGGTAGATTACATGGGAAATGCTCCAAGGCAGCAGAACAACCCCTACAGCAATACATATAATCCAGGGTGAAGGAATCATCCTAATTTCTCTTGGGGTAATCAATCTAACCCAAGACCTCCTCCTGTATTTCAGCAACCTTCCCAGTCACAAGCTCCTCCACCTCCTAGAAGAAGTTCTTTGGAGGAAACCATGATGAAGTTCATTGAGTCTAATGAGCAGAGACATAAGGATACTGAGACAGCACTCCGAAATCAGCAAGCATCCATTCATAATTTGGAAAATCAGATGGGGCAATTTGCCAAGTTGCTTAGTGAGAGGCAACAGGGGAGTTTACTTAGCAATACTGAGGCAAATCCTAAGGAGCAGCTAAAGGCAATTACCTTGAGGAGTGGAAAACAGGTTCAAAAGAGTGTTGTTGTAGAGCAAATAGTGGAAAGGAAAGAGGATGAGGCACAGGGTGCCACGGAAAAGGAAGCTGAAAATGAGGTTGCAATGGGTGATGAGACAAAAAAGGAGAAAGTTGCACTAATGCCTACACCGCCATTAAAAGAATATCGACCTCAACTACCTTATCCTGCAAATTTGTAAAAGGATAAGCTTGATGCCTAATTTGGTAAGTTTGTTGAACTCTTTAATTAACTTCATATTAACATACCATTTGCCGAAGCTTTATCATAGATGCCTAAATATGCTAAATTTTTGAAAGAGCTCCTTTCTAACAAAAGGAAGCTCGAGGATGTGTCATTTGTGCATTTGTCAAAAAAAAGTTTGGCATTTTTGCAAAAATGGTTACCCAAGAAGTTAAAAGATCCTAGTAGTTTCACTATTCCATGTTTTATAGGTAATCTTGAGATGGAAAATGCATTAGCTGACTTGGGGGCTAGCATAAGTGTTATGCCCTATAAGATGTTTAAGGAATTGGGAATTGGGGAACCCAAACCAACACATATGACCATTCAGTTAGCTGATAAGTCAGTGGTACACCCTTAGGGAATTATTGAAAATGCATTGGTGAAAGTTGGGGACTTTATTTTTCCTAATGATTTTGTAATTATTGATGTGGATGAGGATGCGAAGGTATCACTTATTTTAGGTATACCATTTTTAAATATAGCTCGTGCCCTCATTGATGTCCATGATGGCACTTTAACTTTAAGAGTGGGTTATGAATAAGTTGTCTTTCATATTCCTAATGCAATGAAACACCCACTTACACTGAATGAGGTGGATTCATGCAATGATATTCTTGAGCATGAAAATGTCAATTTTGTTACTAACATTGTTTCCAAGGATCCCCTTGAGTTGTGTTTGATGTAGGAATAGGTCATGGATCAGGAAGCAAGGGAGCAATTGGCTTACTTAGAGGTAAACAAGCCATGCAAAACAGGGGTAGTTGAATATATGAATATGCACAAAGAGGAGAAAATGCAACCATCCATCATTGATCTGCCAATTTTGGAGCTCAAGCAGCTCCCTTCCCATTTGGAGTATGTGTTTCTGGCTGAAAATGTAAAATTGCCTGTAATTGTGAATGCTAATCTTTCTGAAGTAGAAAAGGCAAGGTTATTGGAGGTCTTGGGAATGCATGAAAAGGCTATAGCATGGAAAGTTGCAAACATCAAGGGCATTAGTCCTTCTTTCTGCACCCATAAGATTTTTATGGAAGAAAAGTTCAACCCTGTGGTGCAACCCCAAAGGCATCTCAATCCTAAGATGAAAGATGTGGTAAAGGCTGAGGTGATCAAGCTCGTCGATTCGAGAATTATTTATCCCATCTTAGATAGTTCTTGGGTGAGTCCAGTTTAGGTGGTACCAAAGAAAGGGGGCATTACTGTCGTGCCCAATGAAAACAACGAGCTGATTCCTATAAGGACTGTCACGGGATGGAGGGTTTGTATCGATTACAGGAAGCTAAATGATGCAACTAGGAAGGATCACTTCCCACTCCGTTTCATCGATCAAATGTTAGAGAGACTTGTTGGACATCAATTCTACTGCTTTCTGGATGGATTATCAGGGTATTTTCAAATCCCTATAGCTCTAGAAGATCAGGAGAAGACCACATTTACATGTCCTTATGGGACCTTTGCTTATAAAAGAATGCCATTTGGAGTATGCAATGCACCAGCAAATTTTCAAAGGTGTATGATGGCTATTTTTTATGAGATGGTTAAAGATATTATGGAAGTCTTCATGGATGATTTCTCTGTGCATGGTGATTCCTTTGAAGGTTGTTTGGAGAATTTAGAGCGAGTACTTGTGAGATGTGAAGCAACCAATCTGGTTTTGAATTGGGAGAAATGCCACTTCATGGTGCAAGAAGGTATTGTTTTAGGGCACAAAATCTCACATGAAGGCATTGAGGTGGATAGAGCGAAAATAGAAATTATTTAGCAACTTCCACCATCAACTTCAGTTAAAGCAATTCGGAGTTTCCTAGGTCATGCTGGATTTTATAGAAGATTTATCAAGGATTTCTCTAAGATTGTTAGGCCCCTTACCAAGCTACTTGAGAAAGATGTCAAATTTAATTTTGATGAGGCTTACTTATAAGCCTTCAACACCTTGAAGGCTAAGCTTATCAATGCACCAATAATAGTAGGCCCCGACTGGAGTCTACCTTTTGAGGTAATGTGTGATGTAAGTGATGTGGTTGTTAGGGCAGTTTTGGGGCAGAGGAAGGAGAAGCATTTCCAACCCATTTACTATGCAAGCAAGACTTTGAATGAAGCTCAAGCCAATTACACCACCATTGAGAAAGAGTTGTTAGCTATTGTGTTTGCCTTTGATAAGTTTCAGTCCTATTTGATCTTGTCAAAGGTGATCGTTTATACAGATCATTCACCTTTGCGGTATCTCTTTCAAAAAAAAATGATGCGAAGCTGAGATTGATTCGGTGGGTATTGTTGCTACAAGAGTTTGATTTGGAGATACAAGACAAGAGAAGCTGAAAATCTTCCAGCTGATCACCTTTCACAGCTAGAGAACTCGAACTTGGAGACACTTGGAGAGGGGGATATTCTAGACACTTTTCCAGATGAGCAGCTGTGCGCCATGGTAGGTATGGTAAGTAATTCTAACTCTGAACTACCTTGGTTTGCTGATTTTATGAATTACTTGGTATACGGGAAATCCCAAAAGAGTTAACTTATCAGCAAAAGAAGAAATTCTTTTCTAATATGAAATACTACTTTTAGGAAGACCCCTATTTGTTTAAATTATGTGCTGACCATATGATCCAGTGCTGCATGGCTGGGCCTGAAATTATAGACATTCTTAATCATTGCCACACCGGGCCACCTGGTGGACATATGGGTCCTAGTAGGATAGCTCAAAAAGTTTTAGAATCAGGTTTCTACTGGCCCACTCTTTTTAAAGATAGTCGTGAGTTTGTGCAACATTGTGATCATTGCCAAAGAGCTGGGAATATTTCGTCTCATGATGAGATGCCTCAAAATAGTATTTTAGTTTGTGAAGTATTTGATGTTTGGGGCATTGACTTCATGGGGCCATTTCCTAATTCTTTTGGTAACAAATATGTGCTTGTAGCTATTGATTATGTGTCTAAATGGCCTGAGGCTCATGCCTTGGCTACAAATGATGCTAGGGTAGTAGTGAAATTTCTAAAGAATTGTTTTCTCGATTTGGCACACCTAAAGCCATTATTAGTGATAGGGGCACCCACATCTATAATGCTTGGCTTGAAAAAGTTTTCAAAAGGCTAGGAGTTACACATAAACTGGCTACTCCCTATCATCCTCAAACAAGTGGCCAAGTTGAGAACACGAATAGGGAGCTAAAGAGAATGCTTAAGAAAACTGCGGAGCGATCTAGAAAGGATTGGTCGAAAAAATTATATAATGCTCTATGGGCTTTTAGGATAATGTTCAAAACCCTTTAGGCACTACTCCTTATAGGTTAGTGTATGGAAAAGCTTGTCATTTACCTAGATTGAACACCATGCTTATTGGGCTATAAGACAAGTTAAACTTGATCTAGCTAATGTAGGTGAGAAGAGGCAACTGCAAGTGAATGAGCTAGATGAATGGAGGTTGCAAGCTTATGATAATACTCGGATGTACAAGGGGCGAACCAAGAGATGGCACGATGCTCAGATTAAGCAGCGGAGAGAATTTCGAGTTGGGGATCAAGTATTACTTTACAATTCTAGACTTTGACTCTTCCGAGGTAAGTTAAAATCTCGTTGGTCTGGTCCTTTTACTGTTAAAAGAGTCTTTCCCTATGGAACAATTGAATTAACTCATCCTAAGAAGGGTGATTTTAAAGTTAATGGGTATAGGCTCAAGATATACCTTAGGGGAGAATTGAATAAGGTAGTGGAGGTTAAGTATCTCTAGGATTCGGGGTGAGCTATCACCCTAAACATCCAGCTAAGATGACGTTAAAGAAGCGCTTAGGGGGAGGCAACCCACTGTTTTAATTAAGATTTATTATTTTTGTCTTAAGTTGTTTCAAAGAAAAAAAGAAAAAAAATATGCATTTATATCTTATTTTAAGTGCTGCAATTTTATTTTATTTTATTTTTATTTTTATTTTTTTATTTTTCTTTCTTTTCTTTGTTTAGTTGTTGCTACCCATCAGTTGTATTAGATTTTTCATGCATTCTTTGAGTTGTTAAAAAAAAGGAAAAATTAGAGGGCACGGCTGAAACCTCAATTGTGCCTCCAGTCGTGTGATAAGAGAACTTAATATCTTTTTGGCAGTAGCATGGCACGGCTGGGACCATAGGTGATCCTCCAACTATGGGGTCACCTGTGGGCACGGCAAATAAAAGAAAAAAAATAGACAGTTCACGCAGCCCTCAAACATTCAAAATTTCATTTTCTCTTTTTTCTCTCTTCTTTCCCTCACTTCTCCCACACTCGAATCACATACACCATCATTTTTCCTACCCATTTTCGCACTTAAGGCAGCATTCCTCAAGTAATTTGACCCTCACACACTCTCTCTTTTTGGATTTTCCACCACAGGTATGGATTATTTTGCTTGTTCTTGAATTTTTGACTAATTTTCTTGTTTTAAATCCATTTTCTTCTTATGTTTTGTCGAGATTCATGATTGTGGGTAGAAATTTTGATTCTAGGGATTTGGGTTATGCTAAAATACATTGCATTTGATTTCTAGTAAGAGAAAGATGTGGATTTGGGCAATAAGGGTGTTTTGGGTTGCTCTTTGTTGGTTATTCCTAATTTCCTGACTCTCTATTTCTTAAATTGCCTGGGTTTTTCTTGTTTGAATTGGTTGAATGGTGGTTTGCTTGACTCTCGGCAACAACTGGTTAATTTATGTTTTTGGGAATCCATTGTTTCTAACGTTATAATGCCGAAATTCTAACGATGATATTTCCCTATTATTTCTTTTGCTGTTTTGGGTTGGCTTGCATTGTTTTGTAGCTATGGGATCTAAGAAATCATTCACCAAAGCACCTAAATTGCCACCAAATGGGCTAGAGGGGAAGGCAGCTGCCGCAATCCCCCAACAGTAGCAGCCCCTATAGTTTCTTTCATTCCAAACCATGTGTGTGTCTAATTCGCCGTCTTGGAAGCTCGTGCTCGCTTTGAGCAATTGGCCAACAAGGACTTTGAGCCTACTCGCCATATTGACTAGAGTTTTATGCAACAGATTGGCATAGATGAGGAGCTTTGGAGATGGACAACACAGTTAGGCTAGAAGGGATTTTTCACAATAGCTGAACTGGCTTATCAGGAGTTGACACTGGAGTTTTATTGTACCCTTTAAGTTGATTTGAAGGTGGCATCAGTTCGGAAGAAGATGATGCGATTTAGGTTGGGTTCCAAGTATTTTAAGATGAGCATCAATGATTTTGCAGTAGTGATGGGGTTGTATACAAACATGGAGCTGCATACTAACATTTATCACGAGACTCCTATAGGTTTCCCGGATGACAATGTCCTTAATCAGGTGTGGGACAAATTTGCTCTAACGGGTAAGAGATTTCATGCCTCAGTCTCTAAGGCATCCTAATTCACCTCTTTCAATCTATGAGTCCTTCATTTTCTTCTAACGAAGACCATTTCTGGTAGACGAGACAGTGGCAGGGCTGTGACTAGACAGGAGCTCTTTTATTTGATGTGCATGCATGAGGAAAAGCGGTTCAATGTGGCATATTCTCTTATATGGTTTTTTGATGATCAGTGCAAGAGGGGCAAGTCCAATGCATTGATTAGAGGGATGTATATTACTAGACTCACTCGGGGCTTGTGTGTCTTTGATGGCTTGCCTCCGATGACACTCAATGGCATACCTAAGCTGATTGGGTATGCCACATTGCTGCGGATGGACAAGACAAAGAGCTTTATGCTAGCTTTTGCCCCTCCCCAGATCTTGTAGCTCCTGAGCAAGCCTCTATTCCTGTTATTGACCCTACTACTTAGCCTATTGTTACTGCTGGTACTTTAGTTACTGCCGGGCCTTCTTCTTCCTCGGCCGTACCCCCTTTCTCTGGTCCAACCCTGTTCTAAGATTGGATGTCATATATGGGGGAGGATGATGTGGATGATAGGATGCCCACTGAGTTTGAGAGGCAGATCTGTTGATTGGAGAGGACCATGACCAGTCTTTAGGTTCAGCAAAATCGACTCATCACCAATCAGCATCAGATCCTAACCATATTGCAACACCAACAGCAGGCCCTTGAGTTTGAGGCACAGAGTCGAGCATGGCTTCAACAGTCCATGCTAGATTATTGGAGCATTCAGGGGTATGTGCCTCTTATCCCTGCACCGTAGCCACGCCTGACACATCCTCCAGTTCAGGTTGAGCCTCATGATGGCGAAGGGAGTGACGACTCCGATGCTGCCATGGATGACTGACCCTTTCATCTTCATTTTTCTCTTTCTTTTATTTTTTTTATATTTGCCGCTTTGGATTACTGTACTTATGCTGCTTAGGCTTATTTTCTTTTATTTTTCTTTTTTCTCTCTTAGCTTAATGTGGGTCTATAGAATGGAGAATGACATGGCATGGACTTTGGAACAGACTGATATAGATATTCAATGATAGGGTAGTTTTTCTATTTCTTTCTTCTTCCCATTACATGCTTTTCTTTATCTTCATTTTTAAACTCATTCGGGACAATGTGTTATTTAGGTGTGGGGGAGGGATATGTATGTGCTTATTTGTTTATTCATTTATTCTTTCTGTCTTATTTTGGCTCAAGCGAGCTTAATTGTAATAATGGTATGAATTGGAATGATTCCCTTTTAGCTTGTAATTGTTAATTATTTTTCTTTATATACGACAATCTCTCATTGATGTTTGGCTCGGTTGAATTGACCATTAGCTAAAGATTAGGTGTGGTAATCATAATTAGGGAATTAAACTGATGATATCTGCACTATAGGAGTTTGAAACTTTAGTTACATTTTTTTAGCAAATGTTGATTCCTTTGTGACTTGAGTTAAGATTAGTGAGATACATTTAATATCTTAGGCTCTTTGGCTATTTTTTCTAGAAAAAAAAAAGAAGGAAAAAATAAAAAAAAAACAAAAGAAGGTGCAATAAATAGTGCATTATTTGGAGCTTTGAAAATTTTTCTCTATTCCACCAATTTTGACTCTTCTAACCTTAGGAAAGTCAAAATTATGAATAGTGCTAATAGCCATTTGGATTCGTGATTCTAGTTGAGTAACCGGGGGTCAGCATCACAAATGTTTACCTTTGCATCAAAAGGCTAGTATAATGATTCAAACAAGTCGGGCTCCTTGAAAAAAAAGTGTGCAATAAAGTTACGTTTGATTGTTAAGTCAATAGAAAATTAAGAGAGCAGTTAAGTGCCTAAGAGAAAATCCTTCATCTCTTACTTTTGTTTGGCTTTTGTTTCTTTGGAATTGTATGCTCAATCTTTTAACTCTGGAATTTAGACTTCATGATTGTGAGTTTTATCTTTGCGTCTGAGAGTCTTTGATTTGTAGATCCTTTAATTTGATTGCTGCATTTGAGAATTAATTGTTGATTATGAGATTCAAGCCTTATTGATTTGGGTATTGTCAATCTTGATGTTTTCTTTTGGGTTTTAAAGGGGTTGTCCATGTTCTAAACTATTATTGTAATTTAGTTTGCTTGAGGACAAACAAAAACTTAAGTGTGGGGGAATTTGATAAGTGTTGAAAACAGTATGTTTTGTCCCTTGTTTTTAATGTATTTTATGCCTCCAATTGAGTTTAATCTGTTTTTTTAGTGCTTTCACAGTTCTCTTAGGTAATCCAGTGTTAAAAGATGCCATGATCTGAATATGATCCAGGACGGTGAATGATCTACGACAAAATGTTGATTTTTTATAGAAATATGGGTTGCCACGGGTTGAGCCACGGCTGGTATTCCAGCCGTGTGATAAGAGCAAAGAGGAAAATCATCCAGTAGCCTTCCACAGGTAGAGGCACAGCTGGGGTTTCACCCATGGGAGGATACATTTTCTTTGATTCATGTTGCCACGGCTGGAACTCTAGCCGTGGGTCCAATGGTGCGTATCAAAAAATGCAGAACTATAAAATCAGATCTGACAACGTTTCAAAGGGAAGATCGGAGCGAATCAGCGAAAGAATAAGAAGAAGAAAAAGACATCAAAGATTATAGATCAAAGAATAGGATTTCTTGGCACTTAATTCATGAATTGTTTGAGGGTTCTTATTTCTTTAATTCTTTCTTTTGTTTTAATGTGTGATGTGAACTAAATCTTTCCAATTCGGGTATTGATGAACCCTAGAACCTTTTGTATAGATTGAATTACTTCTTATTTAATTAAATCATTCTTTAAGATTGTTTTAACTTTATGAATACTATTGCTTAGATTCCAATTAATAATGGCATGCTTATTAGTTGGGGACTATTTTCATATAATTGATTAGAGATAACTTTATATGAATGGATCACTCATAGAGATTGAGGGTTGATTGGGGCACTAGAGATAGGTTTACAAGACTCTTTTGGTGGATAGTTTCTTGAATCTAAAGCATGACCTAATTGAGTTTGCTTGAGAAGAGATTCCTTGCATTCCTTTTGGGAAATAGGGATTTAATTGCTTGAGAGAGATTTTTATCTAATTTATTGAAATGCGAATTCAATTTATGGAATGAATTTAATTGATATGTAGTTCATGATATACAATTAGGGGCTAGGGGATTCAATACCTGAATGGGCTTTTATTTTTGACTTCGTCTCCTTTTTCCTTATTGTTATTTTACTTAATTTATATTTTAATTTAGTTTGAATACAATTATAATCATTTTCATCGACACCAATTTGATTCACTAAACATTAGCAACATTTTGAGCTAGTACTTACCTAAGGTCTCCAGTGGAACGATAACTCATTCACTACTATATTACTTATGCGATCTATACACTTATAGAGTATGCACCAACCACCACTGTAATGTCACCCTATCTCCTTACCATAGTCAAAGTTTCCCCTATCACCATCATCATAGCTTGAATTACTAATTCAACCTATAGTTGCTTTTTTCAGTCTTTTTTATAGTCCCAGTAACCCCTCTATCTCTACTGTCACTCCCACTGTCTCTCCCTCCTCAGCTGCATCACCCTCTATTACCCTCAGTAGGACAACCTAGTGCTCTTTCTTAATTGGCCAAACTATCTTTATCAACCAACTATAATACCTCTATATGGTTCCAAGTGAAATCTGAAAACGAACAACATGATAACTCTTTCAGCCAACCACTCTAATAACTCTGGTAATGGAAGCTATGATTTGTGCAAACTTCAAGAAAGGAAAAGTAGAGGCATATCCTGAATCTACCTCATATGCCTCAAGTCTCAATAAGGCATATACAGACTGAAAAGCAAGGGCCACCACCTAAAAATGATCCATCAGCCACACTTGCAAAATAACCCAAAACTTAAAACCAAACACCTACAAAGTACCCCTAACCAAAAGGGTAAGAACAAACAAATTTTTCTCACCTAGAAAATAACTGGCAAGATAGTCCATCTCTCTAAACCCTAAACAAAGCAATTGAGACTCATCGGTATCTCTGCCAGCATAGCTCTTACCACAAAATGCCTCTATTTTATCTATAATACTAATCCTACCACTCTGATACCATCCTAATCAATGGACTTATGAAATAGATATCTGATTCTTAAATAAAAAACTAAGACCTCATCTTAAGTATCTACCCCCTCATATCTCCCTGGTCATTAGGATAATAAAACTTTTGAATTACAGTAGTCAAATTCACTTAACCATCACTAGCCACCATCTGGCTTGTACCATCCTGAGGCAAGTCTAAAAACTCCTAAAAAAACAAAAATGCTAAACTTTTTCAACTTTACCACCACCAAAGTTGCCTCTAAGTTGTAGCTAAGCCATAACATTGAACTTTCCAAAGGTGGGACATAACTCCTCAGCAAAACCAAAATTGAAAATTGGGCCACCAAATCCCAAAACCTAAAGCAAGTCCTTACGAAAATCTCAATCCACTCGACCTCCTCATAATGCCACTATGGCAACTATTTTATATCAACCCAAGTTAAGTTCCTTAACCTTGCTGAGTTTTTCAGTCCACAAATGCATGGCTCCACAAACAAAAGTTATATGAAAAAATTGCATTCATAAAACAAACTCGTGAATCCACCCTATTGTATCCATACAATCATCTGTTATAGGCATCATCACAAATCATCCATAGTGCAAAAGTTAAACAAAATGTCCATAAATCCTAAAACATGCATCATCTATGCACAAACTGATAGTAGTATGTGCCATAGGAGCCATATAATAGTTATGTAATATAGATATTAATTCCTAATGGCACAATAAATATATTCATAATGTGAAAAAGGCTTTCATATCATTGAATATAATCCTTAAGTATTTGAAAGATAATCTATTCTCAAGTGTTGAGAATATGGGAGATAGATCGTTCTTGTACAAATATGTTAAATATGTTCATGGTCATAGCATTAATGACTGGGCATCATTAATTCCGAAAGACCATCACCTCTGTTTGTTTTCTATAATCAGTATATGATACGGATGATTATAGAGGTAGTGAGTCTTAAGCTGCTTGACATTTGATGTCGATACAAACATATGGATATTTATAGGATGAATAGTCAAACTATGATGTTAAATGATAATAATACAGGGTTTTACTACTTGTCAATTATTTATCATCTAGGTCATAATAGTGCATATAATCCTTTGACTTGAGGGTGTAAACCCTCTATTTTGCACTTTCAAATGACCGACATTTGAATTTGAGTCCATAGAATCAAACTGGGTTCAAATCGGATCAAAGACAAAGAAGAACGGGTTGAAAAACGAACTGGGGTAGCCCGCGTGCTCGCTGCGGTAACTCGCAGCCAGCTGTGGTTACCACATCCACCTGTGCGGTTACCACAAAGGTCCCTGTGGTTATCGCAAAGGGCTCTACGGTTACTATAGCCGACACCTTAGTTACCGCACCATTCCTCTTTCAAAATCCTACCCGAAAACTATGAATTTTTAGCCTCAAACTCCTCTTATAAATACCTTGCACCTCATAACAACTAAGACACACAATGACATGCTTCTATACTCTCCCTAAAGCTTTCTAAACCCTATTTTTAAGCTTTCCAATCATCAAAACCCTTTTCTAAAACCTCCTCCATCACATAAAACCTCATTCATAAGATTCCTAATCATCTCAAAACCCCATTCACAAGCCTCCTAATCACCTTAAGTTCTATTCTTAAGCTTCCTAATTAAGAAAAGGTTCAATTCAAGTCCTTTCTTTTAAAGGGAACTCATGGTTCTCAAGCAAAGGTGTTATCCAAGTCCCTCCAAGAAGAGTTCACACTATTCAAGAGTCCTTTTTCCAAAAGGAGTGGTCGTGATATTTCTAGGCCAAGGTGGAACTTAGATTAGGTGCTAAGCTTGCTCCCTACGTTCCTCGCCGACAAAAGCCAAAGGTAAAAGTTATTTCTTTTTTCCTTTCCAATTTCAATTTCAAGATCTAAATCTGAAAAGATCTAAATTTTTGCTAATTAAAATCTAATCTAATTAACAAATCCCTAAGCCCTTTAAAATCAATCAAAACATGATAACAAAGGCAATAACTTAAAAACCCCTCCTTTGCAAGAAGGAAGAACTGCGTGGGATTTGATTCCCATTCAAAGGGATACGCAGGCTTGCCACTCTAAGGTATTCAACTCCGCTAAAATTAACAACTTCTTCTCTTTATCACCTTTTTCATATAGTTTAGGATTGAAATTACTTTTTTTAAATAAAAATAAAAATTTTATTTCTTTTTATTATAATTGTTTTAATACTCTCTTTCTCATTTTAGTTGTTTAGATTATATTTGGGAAATGTGTGCTTTTCCTAGAATCCATAAGGGCTAGAGGAAAGATCCCCTAATTTTGGTGTTTTAACTTATAATAATTTTAAGTAGTTTTCCTTTATGTTTTATAATTGTCATTATCTCATATTTGCCATGCATTTCGCAAGTAATATTTGTTTCATGCATCATGTTACATCTGTTCATGCATACATAAAAACTTCTTTTTATGAAAGCTATTTTATGTTTTAGCCAAACTAATTTTTTTTGTATTGTTTTAACCAGAACCTAGTCCCCGAGCCCTTTTTGGTCATTCGAGGACTAGTGTTTTTCCTTAGGATAAATAGTATAATTTTAGAGTCAATCAAATTAGGTTTTTCCTTTAATTTTCCTAACTAAAATAAACAAAATTAAGTGGTGACTCCTTTTACAACTTCCAACTTACAAAATACAATTTTCTGAACTCATAGCGAGTTCCAATAGTGATGTTTCTTCCAAATGGGCATTTTCGATTCCCTTTAGTGGATCAGACTGAGTGCTCGGGTAAGGCCTCACAGTTGGCGACTCTACTAGGGACTTCAAAATCTTTTTTAAATAAAGGATAAAGTAGACTACTCTTGGTAAAACAAAAGTTTGGCTTTTATTACAAAATGACTTTTTCATACATCACTACATTGGGCTCCTTGTCCAAAACATTAGTTTCTTAAGAAAATAAAGGATAGAAAGTAACATCGAGTGTGCAACCTTCCTTATGTCTGCTTGCTGATAGTGAAATCATCTAGCCAATGACATATCCTCTAATCCTTTTAGAGGAGTAACGAGTATGCACGTACCGTTGGACCCATGTAAACTCATTGACTCATATGTGGTTAGGTATATCACATCTCTAATATGATGGGTTCCTTTCAAGCCACCCTTTACCCCTTCATGTAATGACTCTTAGAACCTTCCTTTAGGATTGTACGTACCATAATGCTGAACTTGGTATGTCATTATCATGAAACCTTTTTCATTCATGTATACACACATGCATGCATCATGCAAGAATCCTACTAAAGTGGAAAATCTGAAAACCATAAAAACACTTCTAGTCCCTATTCGAACCCATGTCAAATTCCTAAACCCATGTCTACCCATAGTACCTTCATCCTTATCTTATTGCTGTGATTAGGATTTCATGATCTCACCTTTGTTTGTATCTTTACCAAAGCTAAAAACTGATCTAGCTTCATCTTTTTCATCCAAAGGTTCTAGAAATGTCAATCGGATTAAGGAAAGAAGTTGCTGCTACTGATGGAGTTGATGACTTGATTAATAAGCTCTTTGTTAGGTTCGCTAAACAACAAGAGGAAATACTTAAAAGGCAAAAGGCTCATTTCCAAGACCTACTTCAAAATCAAAGGAGGATTATTATGGAAGATGTTTAAGAAATGATGGGCCGGACCACCATAAACCGGAGTTTGACTGATCCAGACCCAATGAATCCAAAACCCACCTCTTATCCTATTTTTAGGTCTGCTTCCAAATCTGATCTAAAAGACAAGGAAAAGGCCATAGTTGAAATCATTCCATCGCCATCTGTTCTCAAAACCAACCCACTCTTTCAACTAGTACCCATTGACCCACTAGTCCACACCACCACATCCATCTCCCCCCCAGCTGATCCTTCCTAAGGGAGAGAAATTAACCCCAAGCTAAAGGTATTCATGGACAAAATTGAAGTTATCGAAAAGATGCTTAAGAACTTAAAGAAAAGGGAAGACATGGTGGATACAAGCCCTCTTAGTCTATTTCCTAATGCAAGGGTATCTCCTAAATTTAGAATGTCGAATATTGATAAATTTGATGGAACTACCTGCCCTAAAACCCATCTTAAGGTATATGTGGGGGCCATGCATCCTTCAAGAGTGGACAATGAGCTTCTTGCTCAATTGTTCCAACAATCTCTTATTGGTATTGCTGTAAAGTGATTTATAGACTTGGATGTCTCTAAAAAACGGACTTGGGATGACATCTGCAATATTTTTGTCAAGCAGTATCACTACAACATTGAGGTCGATGTGATAAGAAGAGACCTAGAGACTACCAAACAATATGCAAAAGAATCGTTCACTTCATTCCTTATGAGATGGAGAAAAAAGGCTTCCCAAATGGTAAACCGACCTCCCGAGCATAAACAAATTGATATTATTGTCAAGAATCTCCTCCCGGTTTATCAAGATAAACTGCTCACCTAATACTTGCCTGACTTTAAAGTCTTGATTTCCATTGCTTCTAAGATTGAAGAGCTAATCCAAAGTGGGCACATAAAAGAAGAATCTGCATTTGGGTCAAGATACAAGAAAGCGGCACATTAAGGAAATGTAACTTCCTCGACGAATAAGAAAAGGGGGAAGTGAATGCCATTGCGATTAAAAAGCCACTCAAGATTGAAAGGTGCCAATTCTCTGATCTAGGTGGTGTACCTATGAGCATCATTTACAAGAAACTGCTTGAGGCAAGAACGGTGCAACCTCTCGAACCAAGACCTGTCCCTAACCCACTACTCAAAAATCACAACCTAAATGAAAGATGTGATTACCACTAAGGACCAGGGAATAAAATTGATGCATACAAGGCCTTAAGACATAAGATCCAAGATCTAATGGATTCAAATGACCTCTTACCACCCAAAGCCAGATCCAACATCACCACCAACCCCTTACCCAACCACACAGTAAATGCAATTACTCTTCATGAAGGAGTTGATCCTGTCTCATTAATAAAATCAACTGTTAACTACTATTGTGTGTTAGACCTCACCAACTTACTTAAGGAGATTGATGCCATCACTCGAAGTGGTAGAATTGTCCAAATCCAAACCCACTAATCCAAAACACTCAATCTATCTTTATAAAAAAGAGTCTTGAACCTGATGAAGACCCCATACTCAAGCAGTTAAAAAAGACTCAAGCTCTTTGCAAGGCACTAAATCAATGTCAAACTCCTATTGATATCGCCCCTGAGAATCTCGTGGCTTCAATCACTAGTGCTGCTAAGGGAGTTTCAATATCATTTGGAGATAATGACTTGCCAAGAGGGGACTCTGACCACAACAATGCCCTCTATATAACAGTGATGACTTGAGGGAAACTTGTGCCCATGGTTCTAATCAACAATGGCTTGGCATTGAATGTGTGTATCTTAAAAGTGGCTAGTTGCCTAGGCCTAGAAGTAACAGACTTCACCCCTTCTGATCAAATAGTGAGAGCCTATGATAATACTAAGAGAGAAGTACTTGGGGTTGCCACATTGCATGTCATTATCGGACCCATAACTTTTTCCATTCCCTTCCAAGTAATTGATGTTCCTGCTTGTTTAACCTACTTCTTGGAAGACCCTGGATCCATCAAGCTAAGGCAATCCCTTCATCACAGCATCAGAAAGTCAAATTTCCTTATGAGAAAGGGATTGTTACTATGAAAGAGGACATGCATGACAAGGTTGACATTCCAAATCCTATGCCCATTTTAGAAATTCAACCTAAATTGTTCGCCTACCCTCTCTCAGGCTTCTCTTTCATCTAGTTCCTTGAGGGTGTAGAAGGTAAAGAATTTGTTCCACTTGATTTTGATCCTTTTGAAAACATTATTGTGGTTAATATGTTAAGAAAAATGAAATTTTTTCCTGACCTAGGTCTTGGAAGAAATCAACAAGGCTTAAAGTCCTTTATGGACTATCCAATTGCAATGCCACCGTTTGGGTTAGGATATGAGCCTACTAAGGAAGATCTGATGGAAATGGAGGAATGGGCCAAGGAAAGAGTAGCGACCCTTAAACAAGGTGAGACTTATGACTGGCCCATGCGCCCTTATTTCAAAACCCTCAATGGATATTTTGTAAAAGAAGGTGACACAGTTCCTTACTGTGGCTTTCCTGAACCTGGGTCTGTCCTATTATAAGAAAATTAATTCCTGGTTTCAAAATTTTCTTTGATGTCAGGCTTTCACTAGAGGATTGCGAGCCCATTTTCATGCTAAGTCAAGATTGGGAGGAGAACATAAAGGCAAGTCTCTTTGATGAAGTCTTCATGCTTACTTTAGAGGAGGGGGAAACTAATCCATCCACCCTAATCCAACCAAACAAGACCGAGCTGAATAAATGGTATTTTGAGGGGAGCCCATTTCGTCAATCTGAGACAGAGTCCTAGTCCCAGTCTGAGTTAGAGTCCCAATCAGAGTTAGAGTCTATGTCTTCAGTTTCTTCTATTTTTAGTGATAATAATGTAATTGACCTTGAGTGTCCAACTTTTGATTTTGATGTAAACTAGGACTTATCCATGTTCGAATTCAATAAAAAGTTTGCCTTTTCCTTTTACGATCTTGTGTCTTCATTTTTCTTTAATGTTCCAAATCTTAAATCTAACTTAAATGAGACATCTAATAAAAAAATGAAATAAATAAAATAAAAGATGATGCAATCAAAGAGCCAATAAATGTTGGCACACATAATACACCAAAAACTACATTCATAGCATTTGCATGCATAAGCAGGGGTCAAACAGAGGAAATGATCAAAGAATTTTGATGCGTATTCTACAAGTATACAGATCGCACAAGTAATACAGTAGTGAGTGAGTTATTGTTCCACTGGAGACTTTAGGTAAGTACTAGCTCAAATGTCTACTAATGTCTAGTTAATCAAATTGGTGTTGATGAGAATGATTATAATTATATTCAAACTAAACTAAAATATAATTTAAGTAAAATAATAAGAAGGAAAAAGGAGATGAATTCAGGGATAAAAGTCCATTTAGGTATTGAATCCTCCTAGCCCCTAATTGTATATCATGAACTACACATCAATCGAATTCATTCCATAAGTTGAATTGGCGTTTCACTAAATTAGATAAAAATGTCTATTGAGCAATTAAATCCATATTTCCTAAGGGGAATGCAAGCAATCTCTTCTCAAGCAAACTCAATTAGGTCATGCGTTAAATTCGAGAAACTATTTACCAAAGAAGTCTTGTAAGCCTATCTCTAGTGCTGCAATCAACCCTCAATCTTTACGAGTGATCAATTCACATAAAGCTATCTCTAGTCAATTATATGAAAACAATCCCTAATTAATAAGCATGCAATTATCAATTGATATTTAAGCAATAATAATCATAAAGATAAAACAACTCAAGGAATGATTTAATTGAATAAGAAATAATTCAATCTATACAAAAGGTTCTAGGGTTCATCAACACCCAAATTGGAAAGAATTAGTGCATATCACACATTGAAACCAAAGAAAGAATTAAAGAAATAAGAAATCCCAAAAAATTCATGAATTGAGTGTAGAGAAATCCTGTTCTTTGATCCGTGATCTTCAATGTCTTCTTTCCCTTACTATTCTCTCTCCAATCCTTAGGTGACTCCCCTCAAAACATTGTCAGATCTGGTTTTATATTTCTAAAATTTCTAATGTGCACCACTGGACCCACAGCTAGGGTTTTAGTCATGGCAACGGAAGAATCAAAGAAAATGTAACTTCCCACGAGTGAGACCTTAGCCATTCCTCCACCCGTGGGAGGCTACTGGATAATTTGCCACTTTGCTCTTATCACATGGCTAGAATCCCAGCTGTGGATCAACCTATGGCAGCCCATATTTCTCCAAAAATTAGCATTTTGGCTTAGATCTTTCACCATCCTAGGTCACATTTGGATCATTGCATCCTTTGACACTAGATTAACTAAAAGAATTGTGAAAGCACTAAAACAAACAGATTAAACTCAATTGGAGGCATAAAATACATTAAGAACAAAGGCCAAAATATAGTGTTTTCAACACTTATCAAATTCTCCCACACTTGAGTTTTTGCTTATCCTCAAGCAAACTAAATTACAATAATAGTATAGAAAATGGACAACCCCTTTAAAGCCCAAAAAAAAAAAAAAAAAAACACCAAGATTGACAATACTCAAATCAGTAAGGCTCGAATCTCATAATCAAAAACTAATTCTCAAATGTAGCAATCAAATTAAAGGATATACAAATCAAAGAACCTCAGACCTAAAGATAAAACTCACAATCCTGAAGTCTAAATTCAAGAGTTAAAAGATTGAGCATACAATTCCAAAGAAACAAAAGCCAAACAAAAATATTAAATGAAGGATTTTCTCTTAGGCACTTGACTACTCTCTTGATTTTTCTATTGACTTTAATATTCAAATGTGACTTTAATATTCAAATGTGACTTTATTGCAATTTTTTTTTTTTGAGGAGCCCGACTTGTTTGAATCATCATACTAGCCTTTTGACACGAAGGTAAACATTTGTGATGCCGACCCCACTGTTACTCAACTAGAATCATGAATCCAAATGGCTACTAGCACTATTCATAATTTCAACTCATTAGGTTAGAAGAGTCAAAATTAGCAGAATAGAGAAAAATTTTCAAAGCTCCATATGTAAATTTTTTTTCTTTTTTTCATATTTTATTTATTACTATTATTATCATTTTTTTTTTCAAGAAAAATAGTCAATAAACTTAAGATATTAAGTGTATCTTACTAATCTTAACTCAAGTCACAAAGGAATCAACATATGCTAAAAAATGTAACTAAGGTTTCAAACAGCAGTAATGTAGATTTCATCTGTTTAATTCCCTAATTATGACTACCACACTTAATCCTTAGCAAATGATCAATTCAACCGAGCCAAACATCAATGAGAGATTGTCATATATAAAGAAAAATAATCATCAATTATGAGCTAAAAAGGGAATCACTCCAATTCATACCATTATTATAATTTAGTTCGCTTGAGCCAAAATAGGACAGAAAGAATAAATAAATAAACAAATAAACAAATAAATATCCCTCCCCTACACTTAAATAACACATTGTCCCTAATGTGTTTGAAAATGAATATAAAGAAAAACATATAAGGGGAAGAAGAAAGATATAGAAAAACTGCCTTGTTATCGAATTTCCATATTAGTCTATTCCAAAGTCCATGCCATGTCATTATTTGTTCTACAGACCCAAATTAGGCTAAGAAAGAAAAAGAAAAAGAAAATAAAAATAAAACATAAAAAGAGAAATAAAAACAAAAAATAAGCCTAAATAGCATAAGTACAGTAATCCAAAGCGTAAAATATATAAAAGAATAAAACAAAAAGAAAAAGAAAATGGAAAGATCAATCATCCATGGCGGCATCAGAGTCATCACTCCCCTCGCCATCATCAGACTCCACCTAAAGCGGAGGCTGTCTCTACTGTGGCTGGGGTGCAGGGGTAGGAGGCACATACCCTTGAGTTCCCCGATAATCTAGCATGGACTGCTGAAGCCATGCTCGGTTCTACGACTCGAACACAAGTGTCTCCTGCTGGCGTTGCAACATAGTTAGGATATGATGCTGGTTGGTGAGGAGTCTGTTCTGTTGGACCTGAAGACTGGTCATAGTCTTCTTTGACCAGCATATTTGTCTCTCAAACTCAGTGGGCTTTCTGTTGTCCACATCTTCCACTCCTATATATGACATCCAATCTCGAAATGGGGTTGGGCTAGAAAAAGGAGGTATGGCTGATAAGGAAGAAGGCTCGACGGCAGCGAAAGTACTAGCAGCAGTAGAAGTACCGGCATTAGCAGGAGGCTAAGTAGTGGGGTCAGTAGCAGGAATGAAAGCTGGCTAAGGAGCTATTGGATCTAGTAGAGGGGCAAAGATTGGCATGAAGGTCTTTGTCTTATCCATCTGCAACAATGTGGCATACCCGATCAGCCTAGGCATGCCATCTAGTGTCATCGGAGGCAAGCCGTCAAAAACACCTAAGCTCCTAGCGAGCTCGGTGATATACATACATCCAAACAATGCACCAGACTAGCCCCTCTTGCACTAATCATCAAAAAACCATATGAGAGAATAAGCCACATTGCACCTCTTGTCCTCATGCATGCACATCAAATAAAATAGCTCTTGTCTGGTCACAGCCCCTTTACTATCCCGTCTGTCGAAAATGGTCTTCGTCAGAAGAAAATGAAGAACTCACAGACTGAAGTAAGTAAACTAAGATGCCTTAGAGATCGAGGCATCAAATCTCTTAACCACCGGAGCAAATTTGTCCCACAACAAATTAGGGACATTATCATCCGGAAAACCAATAGGAGTCTCATGATAGACATCAATATGCAGCTCCTCCTCTATATATAAACCCATTGCCACTGCTAAATCATTGACGCTCATCTCAAAATGCTTAGTGCCCAACCTGAACAGCATCATCTTCTTTCGGATTGATGCCACCTTCAAATCAACTTGAAAGGAGCAATAAAATTGCAACGTCAACTCTCTATAAGCTGGTTCAGCGATCGCAAAAAATCCCTTCCAGCCCGGCTGTGATGTCCATCCTCGAAGCTCTTTGTCTATGCCAATCTATTGCATAAAGCCCCAATCAATCTGTCATGTAGGCTCAAAGTCTTTGTTGGCCAATTGCTCAAAGCGAGCATGAGACTCTAGGTCGGCAAACTAGACACACACATAGTTTGGAATGAAAGAAATCATGGGGGCTACGGCCGGTGGAGGGTTGTGGGAACCGCCTTCCCCTCTAGCCTGTTTGGTTGATAATTTGATTGCCTTGGTGGATGATTTCTTAGGCCCCATAGCTGTAAAATAACACAATCCAACCCAAATAACAAAAACAACAAGGAAACATCATCGTTAGAATTTTGGCATTACGATGCCATAAACAACTGATTCCCAAAACAGAAAGTACAAATGTATGCTCAGCCCAATTTCAAACACTTGTTGCCCAAATTCAAACAAACTACAATTCAAATAATTCAAGCAATAAAAACCCAGATAATTTAAGCAATAGAGAGTCATCATATTATGATTAACCATCCAAAACCAACCCAAAACACTCTAATTGCCCAATTCACCTCTTTCTCTCATTAGAAATCAGATGCACTATATTTTTGCTCAACCCAAATCCCTAAAATAAAAAATTATACCCTCAATCATGTGAATCTCGACAAAGCACAAGATGAAATGGATTTAAAACAAAAAAAATGAGCTAAAAATCAAAGAACAAGTAAAAATCCATACCTGTGGTGAAGAATCCGAGAGAGAGAGAATGTGTGATGTGCCGAAACGCACACTAACAAACTGCAAGTGCACAAGTCATTATCAAGTAATAAAGTAGTGAGTATATGAGTATCGTCTCCATGAGGATAGTGTATAAGTACTAGTGCAAACTTCGATTATTGTCTAGTTGATCAGGATGTAGATTGATTAAAATAAGCTAAATTAACTAAGCTAATAAAAGAAAGCAAGTAAATGATATTGATCGAAATAATCTAGGCAAAGCTAATCTAGATATAAATCCCCCTAGCTTCTCATGTACATCAAATAATGGATTGACTTGGACTCTCACTAAATTAGATAAAAACCTTTCTCAAGTGATTAAATCCCTAACTTTCTAAGTATTATAGGGGAATCTCTTCTCAACCTATAATCAAATAGGAGCAGCATTAAGTTCAAGAGATTAGTATCTAAAGAAGTCTTATAGGTCTATCTCTAGCACCCCAATCAACTCTCTATTCCCATGAGTGATCTATCTATATCAAATATCTCTACTCGTCCAATATAGAAACAATATCCAATCAACAAGCTAGCAATTGCTAATTAGAATAATAAGATTTATCATGAAAATAAAACAACCAAAGATGAATTGATTAAAGTTTAAATCCTTCAATCTATACAATCAAAACTAGGATTCATTACAAATATAATTAGTTCATATTAAAATTGAAGAACAAAGATGTAGAAAATAAAAGAGGAAGAAATCTCAAATAGATCTTGGTGATGTTCATTGAAATCTTCTTTTCAATCTTCCACTTCCACTTGGATCTTAATCTTTGATTTGATTAAATCATCAATATCTCTAACCTTCAAGCCTTTCCCATGACTCTAGGGCTTAGCCAACCCTCTTAAATCTCTATTTTTGCTCTGTGGCAACTCCTTTTTAAAATGCTATCTGATCTAATTTATATTGCTAAATTTTAATCTCCCACCACTAGAGCCACCACTGGGGTTCTAGTGGTGGCTATGACGACAAGGGCCCATGGGTGAAATCTCAGTGGTGGCTCTACCCGTGGGAGGTTACTGGATGTTTTTTTTCTAATTTTCTCTTATCACACGGGTGGAATCTCAAGTGGGATTTCAGTGGTGTCTGTCCCATAGGTGAAATCTCAGTGGTGGCTCCACCCGTGTCTGCCCATCTTTTTATAAAAGTTTAGCATTTTGGCTTGGATCTTTCACCATTCTTAGTCACATTTGATTCATGGCATCATTTGGCACTAGATTAACTAAAAGAACTCCAAAAAAAACACTAAACAAACAAATCAAACTCAATTTAAGGATAAAATATTATTAAAAACAAGAGGTAAAATGTAGTCAATTAAGTGCTTATCAAATTCCCCCACACTTGAGTATTTGCTTGTCCTCAAGCAAATTAAATCATAACAATAGTAAGAGATAAAACCTACCCTCTCTAGTCAAAGAAATTCAAAAAGATTGACAACAACTTGAAATCAGCAAGGCTCAAACAAGGTAGCCAAATCAAGAAATCTCTAAAACAAATCTCAAAAATCTAAAACCTAAATTCTAAAGTTACAGGTTTGAGCAAATAATTCCATAAAAACAAAAGTTCAAGCAAAGTAGATTTATAAGGATTTTTCCCATAGGTGCTTGACTACTCACTCGACTTTTCATTGATTATGCATTTCAATTCATGTTTTCTTGTTAATTAACTAAGGAGCCCAACTTGTTTGAATTGTCATCCTAGCCTTTTTACGTGAATGCAAACACTTGTTGTGCCGGCCTTCGATTACTCAAATAGAATCACACATTTAAATGGCTACTAGCACTATTCATATTCTCAATCCCTTGTGTTTAAAGAGCCAAGAATAGTGGAATATGTAAACATTTTCAAAGCTTCTTTGCATAATCTTTTTTTTTTTTTTACATATATACTTATTTCTTTTTTTTTTCAAGAGAAATAGCCAAGCCATCTAAGGTATTAAGCATTTCTACTAAACTAGAACAAAAGTAACAGTGGAATAAAATAGACTCAAAAAGTGTAACTAAAGATTCAAATTTAAGGCAAAAAGATTTGCAAAAATTTAATTTCCTAATCATGACCACCACATTCAATCCACACTGCAACAAGTCATTATCATAGCAAAATTAGACCAATTTATCACTAAAGAGAGTTAATTTCAAATCAAATTATTACCACAACTCAATTCACTTAAACACAAGATTCATAAAAGATAGGGCACAATAATATACCTCTTCCCCACACTTAAGTAACACATTGTCCCCAATGTGTTATAAATAAAGAAAATGAAAAAATAAAAGAGAGAAGTAACTGCCTTGAATGATGTACCATATGAATCATGCTAGTGCTCCTTCCAGTGAGAATGTACCATGATCAATGTTTTTGCATAGAGAAAAATTGAACTACATCCAAAGTAAGATCCATTCAAAGTAAAATAAAAACAAAAGAAAACAAAAATAAAATAAAAATAAAAACTAAAATAGACCACCAATGGGTTGCCTCCCATTCAATGCTTCTTTAACATCATATTAGCTAGACATTATCGTTATTCATCTTCCACCAATGGCTCGGAGGTTTCCTTATGCTATCTGCCTCTATAAACTAAGATAAAGAAGAATATTCAAAGGTTGTGGCCTTTGCATAGCCTTCTTTCAGCAATAAAAATTATTTTTGATTCTCTATTATGTGCAAACTGAAGCTTGCCAGGTTTAGAACCATCGTCGAACAGTCTTACCCAACGACTAAGTGCAGGGATTTCAGCTTTGGCACCAAAGAAAGCATGTACATTGCCAATGGCAGCCACCTCTTGTAATTCCAAGATGCTCCAGCCAAATTCACTAACCTTTTGCTTTAACACCTCCACAAAATAGATTTCCCTGTCTAAAGAAAATTTAGAGACTACAAGTACTAGCCACATACTTGATTCTCTAACAAATATGCACTTAGAGAAAGTTGGCATGGGTCTAAGATTAGTTATGGCTAGGTGTTCATTTGATGGAATTTAGGGTACAGGAAGGGTGGTTATTAGGGTTGTGAGTGGTTTATTTTTATTCTCTTCAAAAGGTGGGAGGGCTGGAAAAATAGGGGAGGTGTGATTTTTAGCATGCATAGCTTCTCCCTCCATGCTTTCCCATAACTCACTATCATCGGAAGAGAGTTCTTCAACACTAGATTCCACTCCATTCATGCTCCATTGCTGGAATTAGGGTTGCTAACTTAAGTAATCCTCATCAACTTCTTTGTGCAGCATTCCCAAATTTGCCTCACCATTCTTGTCTTTTAAATTTTCATCATCGCAAAACCAATTGATGGTAGTGGTCTTTTGTTGCTCTTCCGGAATGGCTTTGGTAGCGTTACGTAGATTACCTTCAAATCTCTCACTTAGCAATTCCAAAATCTGCCCAACAAAATTTTCTAAGTTGTGAAGAGAAGTCTATTAGTATTCCAAAGCTGTCTCGATGCTCTGAAATCGTTTATCTATAGCTTCCACTAAAGTCACAAACATCTCTTCCAACCTCTGCTCCTCTTGTGCATGCTCGTCATCCTCTAATGTAGGGTCCATTTCAAATTGAGTTGGGAAGCCAACTGCTAATGCCTTATTTCTTTTGTCCAATTCCCCAACCCAATTCTCCGTAGACGCTGTGAATCTTTCTAATGCAAGCTCAAGGGATGACTTCTCTATTGGTGCTTCCAATCCATATTCCTCTGGGAAATCAGTGTGATGGATGTACCCATGATCATGATACTGATTTCCCTGGTATCCCTATTCTGTATTTGGATAAAAGTTTCAATCTTGATAGTTTTGATTAGCCATGGAGAAATTTTTCTTTTTCTCTTTTTTTTCTAGAAACACAAACTAAAAACAAAACAAAAACGTAAAATAGAAAAAACAAATAAAATGGAAAAAAATAAAACAAATAAAATAAGAAAAGTAAAAACAAAAACAAAAATAAAAATATAAAGATAAAAACTAGATCAATAATCTCTATTAATATTGCTAATATTATAAAACTATCCTCGGCAACGGCACCGAAAACTTGATGTGCCGAAATGCACACTAACAAACTGCAAGTGCATAGGTTGTTATCAAGTAATAAAGTAGTGAGTATATGAGTATCGTCTCCACGAGGATAGTGTATAAGTACTAGTGCAAACTTCGATTATTATCTAGTTGATCAAGATATAGATTGATTAAAATAAGCTAAATTAACTAAGCTAATAAAAGAAAGCAAGTAAATGGTATTGATGGAAATAATCTAGGCAAAGCTAATCTAGATATAAATCCCCTAGTTTCTCATGTACATCAAACAATGGATTGAATTGGACTCTCACTAAATTAGATAAAAACCTTTCTCAAGTGATTAAATCCCTAACTTCCTAAGTATTATAGGGGAATCTCTTCTCAACCTATAATCAAATAGGAGCAGCATTAAGTTCAAGAGATTAGCATCCAAAGAAGTCTTGTAGGCCTATCTCTAGCACCCCAATCAAGTCTCTATTCCCATGAGTGATCTATCTATATCAGGGTATCTCTACTCGTCCAATATAGAAACAATATCCAATCAACAAGCTAGCAATTGCTAATTAGAATAATAAGATTTATCATGAAAATAAAACAACCAAAGATGAATTGATTAAAGTTTAAATCCTTCAATCTATACAATCAAAACTAGGATTCATTACAAATATAATTAGTTCATATTAAAATTGAAGAACAAAGATGCAAAAAATAAAAGAGGAAGAAATCTCAAACAGATCTTGGTGATGTTCTTTGAAATCTTCTCTTCAATCTTCCACTTCCACTTAGATCTTGATCTTTGATTTGATTAAATCATCAATATCTCTAACCTTCAAGCCTTTCCCATGACTCTAAGGCTTAGCCAACCCTCTTAAATCTCTATTTTTGCTCTATGGCGGCTCCTTTTAAAATGCTATATGATCTAATTTATATTGCAGAATTTTAACCTCCCACCACTGAAGCCACCACTGGGGTTCTAGTGGTGGCTACGACGACAAGGGCCCATGGGTGAAACCTCAGTGGTGGCTCCACCTGTGGGAGGCTACTAAATGTTTTTTTTCTAATTTGCTCTTATCACACAGGTGGAATCTCTGATGGGATTTCAGTGGTGTCTGTCTCATGGGTGAAATCTCAGTGGTGGATCCACCCGTGTCTGCCCATCTTTTTCCAAAAGTTTAGCATTTTGGCTTAGATCTTTCACCATTCTGAGTTACATTTGATTCATGGCATCATTTGACACTGGATTAACTAAAAGAACTCTAGAAAACACTAAACAAATAAATAAAACTCAATTTATGGATAAAATATTATTAAAAACAAGGGGTAAAGTATAGTCAATTAAGTGCTTATCAATGTGTGTGCTGGAGATTACTTGAAAATTGCTTCCTTGAGTGCGAAAATTAGTTTAGCAAGTGTGGTGTGTGTGATTTGAGTGTGGGAGAGGTGAGGGAAAAGGGGGGGAAAAAAAGAAAATTGAAAATGTGAGTGTGTGGAGTGTTGCATGATCTTTTGGTTTTCTTTTATTTGCCGTGCCCACGGGTGACCCCACGGCTGGGATTCCACCCATGGGCATGATGCTGCCTCTTTAGGTGCATCACACGGCTTGGGCTTCAGCTGTGGTCCCAGCCATATGATGCTTCTGCCAAAATGAAATTGAATTCTTCTTATTACACAGTTGGAGGCTCAACCGTGTGATGCTATTGCCAGAGAAAAAAAATAATTTCCTTATCACACGGCTAGAGGCACGGCTGAGGTTTCAACCATGTCATGCTACTTCCAAAAAAAAATTAAGTTTTCTAATCACATGGCTGAAGGCACGGCTTAGGTTTTAGCCATGTGACCCAATTTTTTTTATTTATTTTTTATTTTTATTTATTTTTATTTTTATTTTTTTAAAAAAAAACTAAACACGAATAGGAGAAATGTTGTACTGCCCTGAATAGAAATACCTAAAAAGATGCGTGATTGCATGTGGTGCTTGTTCAGATATAAAGACAAAAGTAAAGACATGGGAGTTATTCATGAAACATAAAAACTACATTAAGATAAAACATAATGAAACGAAAAACAAGAAACATGGAAGATAGCTAATTGCTCATACAAGAAAGATAGATGGAATGCCTAGCCTAGAATTACAATTATTTAGTAAAGTTCATTCCAGTGTAATCTAAACTAGATTAAGCTAGCTCCTCACTTCTCCTTCATAGGCCTCCCTCTTCCCCTTTTCACCTTTGGAGGTTCACTACTCTCCCCTTTTGGTGGTTCTTGCTATGTGAAATCGCTTTCTGCAGCATCGGTTTGTGCATTATTAGCCTTTTTGGCCTCATTTTCCATTGCCATTGTCTCCTCTAGGGAAAAAGTGCACTCATTCATAGCTGGGTATGCCCTACTGTAAGCATAAAAAGTTGTTACTTGTTCAGGGGTCATGGATGGAGGAGAGGAATCCCTTTTGTTTTTGGAGCTATGGCCTTTAGGATTTTTAGAACTCATACTTGCAATCCTACTTTCAACTAAGTGAGAACAATAAATTCAGTTCAGAGCATGGTCTATTTGTGTAGTTCTCTCATTAAAAACCCACAATGAATGACAATTTCATTAGGGGGTAGGTTGGCTATGCATTTCTCAATTAATCTTTTCCTCCCCCAAAAACTACATGTCAAATCTAATGCAACCAATGAGCAGCAACAACTAAAACAAAGATAAAAAGATAAAAAATAAATCTGAAGCACTTAAAATAATATATATATATATATATATATATATATATATATATATATATATATATATATATATATATATATATATATATATATATAGATAGATAGATAGATAGATAGATAGATAGATATTATTGAAAAAACTCAAGACAGAAAAATAAAGCTTAATTAAACCAGTGGGTTGTCTCCCACTTAGTGGTTCCTTAACATCATCTTAGCTGGACGTTTAGGGTGATTACTCACCCCGAATCCTTGAGATACTCAATCTCCATCACTTGATTCAATTCTCCCCCAAAATATAGTTTAAGCCTTTGATCGTTTACTTTAAAATCACCCTTCTCAGGATGACTTAATTTAACTGTTCCATAGGGGAAGATATTTTTAACAACAAATGGACCTAACCACCGAGACTTTAATTTTCTAGGGAAAAGCCTCAGCCTAGAGTTATAGAACAATACTTGATCTCCTGCTTTGAAGTCTCTTCCTTGCTTAATTCGAGAATTATGCCATCTCTTGGTTCTCTCCTTTTACATTCTTGCATTGTCATAAGCCGCCAATCGCCATTCATCGAGCTCATTAACCTGCAAATTTCTTTCGGTACCTGCAGCATCTAAATCAAGGTTAACTTGCTTTATAGCCCAATAAGCCTTATGCTTAATCTTAATCGGCAAATGACAAGCCTTTCAATAGACCAATCTGTATGGTGTGGTGCCCAAAGGAGTTTTATAAGCAGCCCTATAAGCCCATAGAGCACTATCAAGCTTTTCTGACCAATCCTTCCTAAAACACTCTATTGACTTCTCAAGAATTCTCTTAAGTTCTCTATTTCAGTTTTCTACCTGATCACTTGTTTGAGGATGATAGGGAGTAGCAAGCTTATGTGTAACACCTATTCTTTTTAGCACTTTTTCTAATTGATTGTTACAAAAAATGGGTCCCTCTATCACTTATAAAGGCTTTTGGAGTGCCAAACCTAGAGAGAGTTTCTTAAGGAACTTCACTACCACCCTAGCATCATTTGTGGGTAAAGCTTGAGCCTCTACCCACTTGGACACGTAATCAACAGCTACTAAAATGTATTTATTGTCAAAAGTACTTGGGAAAGGTCCTATGAAGTCGATGCCCCATACATTAAAAACCTCACACTCAAGAATACCATTTTGGGGCATCTCATCACGAGATGAGATGTTACCTGTTCTTTGGCAACATTCACATTGTTGCATAAAGTTGTAGCTGTCCTTGAAAAGAGTTGGCCAATAGAATCCTGACTCTAGAACTTTCTGAGCGGTGCTGCTAGGTCTATAATGTCCTCTAACTGGCCTACTGTGAAATTGGTCTAGAATGCTCATATTCTGAGGCCATCCTACACATATCCTGATTATCTTATCAATATAAATTCTAAAAAGAAGGGGATCCTCCCAAAAGTAGTATTTTAGGTCAGAAAAGAATTTCTTCTTTTGTTGATATGAAAAATCTTTTGGAAGTTCCCTAGCAACAAGAAAATTTGCAAAATCCTCAAACCAAGGAAATTCAGGATTAAGATTAGAACCACTTACCAAACTTACCATAGTGTAGAGTTGCTCATCAGGGAAGTTGTCATCAATATCCTCTTCTTTCAGTAGCTCCAAGTTTGGGTTCTCTAATATGGACAAATGATCTGCTGCAAAATTTTTTGCTCCTTTCTTGTCTTGTATCTCCAAATCAAATTCTTGCAGCAATAACACCCATCGGATCAATCTCGGCTGTGCATTAGTTTTTGAGAACAAGTATCTCAAACCAGAGTGATCCATGTAAACCACTACTTTTGACAAGATCAAATATGAACGAAACTTGTCAAAAGCAAAAACAACAGCCAACAGCTCTTTTTCTGTGGTGGTGTAGTTAGCTCGGGCCTCATTCAGTGTTTTGTTGGTATAATAGATAGGCCAAAAATGTTTCTCCTTCCTTTGGCCCAAAATTGCCCCGATTGCGAAGTCGCTCGCATCACACATTAACTCAAAGGGAAGATTCCAATCAGGGGCCACCATGATCAGAGCATATATCACCTTCTCTTTTAAAACATTAAAGGCTTTTAGACACTCTTCATCAAAGATAAATTCAGTGTCTGTAACAACCCACACCCACCCTAGCAATTTTCGTGATAAATTGCTTGATTTAGAACTATTAAGGTAAGTGTGTGCTTGTGTGAAAATTAGTGATCTAAGTGATTGATGAGTATGTGGCATATTAAATTAATTTTAATATGCATAAATGAGTTGCTATTGTGAAATAAATAATTTACATGAAGTGCATTTGCATAAAAGAATTTATTTTAGAATAAAATAAATTTTCATGCATAAGACAATTTTTAAGCTTAAATTAATTTTATGAGTATTTTTAAAATATTTTAAAATAAATATTTTTGGGAGAAATTTTACAGAAATAATAAGAAAAATATTATTTTTATTTAAATTATATTCAGCCCAAAAATTTAAATAAAAGCCCAAATACCCAAAAAGCCTACTACACTAAAATCCTCCTAACCTAGTTCATCAAGGGTATTAGTGGAAATTTCACCCAAACCCTAATATATATTCTAAATTTCGGCCTGACCAAGGTTCCAGCAGCCATTCCCTTATTTTTTCTGTATATTGGCAGAAAAATTCTCTCAAAATATTTCTCTCTACCGAAATTAAGAAAACACCTTTCCGTTTCGCGATTTCTTGACCGTAATTGTAAGTTTTTCTTCTCTTTCGATTTCTAAACCGATTTCTATAAAATAAATTATGGAAAAATTATTTTGAACTGGTTGATTACTAAATTTTACAGATTTAATTCTGTTTGGGTGAGTTTTTGGGAGAAAAAATCTATTTTCTACCGAAAACATGATTCTTTCCGCGAGATTTCTCTAAAGGTGAATTCTATAACTTAAAATCACAATTTTTATGCATAAACATCATTGGGGGGGGGGTGAAATTTGTGTATGGTTGTACTCTAAACTGAATTTTGATTTGTTTTATGGAAAAAATTGGATTAAATAATATTTCTGCATATTTCTGTGATGACCAGAAAGTTTCGAAAAACAAAGGAGTTCAAGGTTTTTGTGTTAGAACTTGGAAGTTAGAAAATTTTATTCTTGAATGGGCATATGGCTGCTGATTTGTATCAGGAAGTGCTCTAGTATGATTTGTATCAGGAAGTGCTGATTTGAATCATGTGTCTGTTTATCGCTGAAATGAACGAAAAGTGCGAAAAGCGCGAAAACTCATGATTTTTCACCTAAGCCTTTAAACTTGGAAATTTTTTGTATAAATACTTTCAATGGCAGCAAAATCATGTATGGATGTGTTCTAAAGTGATATTTTCTATGATTGAATGAAAAATAATGGTTTAAACAACCTGTTTACATATTTCTGAAATGACCGGAAAATATCAAAAATAAGAAAACTCATGGTTTTGTGCTAAATAATTCAAAAGTTGAATTTTTATGTATAAACAACACCAAGTGTGGCCGATTCATATGGATTTAAATTATAAAATGATTTTTGTTGTGTTTACATGAAAAATCTTAGTTCAAACCATGTTTTTACATATTTCTGAAATAGACGGAAAGTGCGAAAAGAAGAAGAATTTAGTTTCTACCTTAGTGATGCATTCGGCCTATATAAACATTTTTGTTCCAATGCTTATAATTTTTATGTGATGTGTCTTGATGATTATTGACATGTATGTATGCATAAGAAATGATAAAATGGCATGTTAGTTGAAGGTATGATCCTAGATAAGCTTAAATGCATTATGGTATACTTAAGGTATACTTAAGGTATCTTAACCTTGTATTGAGATTAAAGTACAAATATGATTGGGAAATATGGAACTAGATGTTATAATGACTTGATAATGAATACATTGTTTTGAGTTGATGAAGTGACAATTGAATAAAAAGGATTATAAGAGTTAAGCATGACACTTGAAAGGTTAATGGTTAAGTTGACATGTATGGGAGTGTAAAGTGTATTAAGATGATTATTAAAGTGAAATGACATTGAGGTAATAATATTGTGATGACCTTAAAAAGGTATTAATGTGATTGTAATGTGATATCAAGAGAGCTTATAAGGCCTAAGTATGCAAGACTTTTAAAGTCAATGTATTATGTGTAAGTGTCGAGTACACCTATGTGTGGACTCTAAGTATATGTGTATGCTATATGTGCATGGGGTAGTTATGAGATAGGAGCATCATGAGTTAATAAATACTAAGTATTAAATCAAATATTATGTTAGAGTTTGAGGAGCTTTAGAAGTGCAAAGGGACTACGTATTCTAAGAGCAAAGGAACCCTAAGGTGAGTAAAGACTATGTTCATGTTATAAGTGTGAGTAAACATCGTTTTCATTCTTCAAGTGTGGGCAAATGCCATACTCATGTTATAAGTGTGAACAACATTATGTTGTGTTATAAGAATGTGATATATTGTTATGTGAGCCCTTGTGATCGTTGAAACCCAAGTTCTTTCTATTCTAAATATTATTATATGATTTCTTTGACAAGCTTGGGTTGCCAAAGGACATTTCGTCCAAAACTAGTTTGTTTATCCAATGAAAACTTCTTGTGATTAACACCCTAACTTATATTCTTTCTTGAACTACACTATCATTGTATCTTTTGTTTGAAAGCTAAACCACTATTCTTATTGGAATACATGTTATTGTTGCCTTTTATGATATTGTTAATTATGATTACCATTAGCTCTAGCTATGGTACCTTTTACCCTTTATGCAGAATCCTAGTGTTGATGCGGGTAATCATCGGAACTTGTGCACATGGTCTTAACCTGATGGATAGGGGTAGTGTATCCACCTCAGCTAGAAAGGGGCGGTTCTAGCCGTGAAGCCTGATCAGCTTCATGCTTTATAAGTGATAGGAGTTGGAATTTGGTATACGGCCACCTCTCCTTTAAGTGTTCGAGTGATAGAGCAATAACCTTCACTCATCATAAGTATAGGTGTGATTTTTGCAAACTTGCCAAATTGAACCCTTGCTAAATTGCAACCTAATTTATGAACTATAAATCATGAACTATATGTATAAGATATGTGTTTCCTTTTCAAAGGAATATGTGATATGTATGTGCCTTATCGTTTACTCATTGAGATCATCTATCTCACCCCTTTTTCCTTGTGTGGTTCCAGGTGAGCAAATGTAAGGGGGCAAGGTGATGGCTCAAGCATTCTACTTCGCTTAGGGAATTCCTTATCCAAGTTATCAATAATACTATTTTATGAAGTCTTGTCATTAGATGCTACGGGAATGTTGATTGATACTTATTGATATATATATTAGTTTCCTCATGGATTTTATATGTAATGATTTATTTTACACTTCGGCAAATTTAAGTTATTCATCTAATGTTTTGAATGAGTTATTGTAAGAGGTTTGGTAAGATCCTAGGCATGATTTGTTTATATGTAAGTGGGTTCTACGGGTGTAGGTGATCTTATGTCTCCCTATGTTCTAGGACCGTCATATCTCTAAGGTTGGGATGTGACAAAGGTGGTATCAGAGCTGTAGTTTTTAGAAGTCTAGTTTGGGCTTGTTTTATATGAGTTGCTTAAGTAAAATCCTAGAGCATAGGAATTTTTCCTATCATGTCACTTGCAATCTATCGTTAATATAGTTTCGCGAAATCCTAGTAGACTTTAGTAATGCTTATTATTGTTTGCTTACCTTACGATTCTTTTGATAGATGACCAAGAAGATTACGCCTGCTCAAGGACCGCGACCCAGAGCACCCTGTGTGACCTGTAAGAGGACTTGGCCAGAGATGTTCGAGAAAGTCATATTTGTGATTTGCCCCATGAAAGAGGAGACCCCTGACGAAGAGGAGGACCTTGAGGAGCACTTAAATCCTTATTGGGTTTATAGTAAGATCCAAAAATTAGAGGATAACTATTCACACTTGAAGGAGGAAAACTGACGTCTTAAGGTTATGATTCATGCACTAAGAGAGGATATAAAGCAACTCAGCTTAGGGATTGTTAAGCATAGAGGAGATTACTTGCCAATGAGGTCTGCATCTTCAACTAATCGCCATCAAGATAGAGATCTTCTTTGCTACCGATGTGGCAGCAATGGCCATGTCGCTCTTGATTGCTTTGGAGGTGGACACGATAACTAGGTTGAGTAGATATGATGATCGACGTAACGGCATAGCACTTTATATGATATGAATGATTTTCCTTGATTACTTAGTTACCTAGTATGAGATGATTTCTTTCATTATTATGATATGGTATGATATCATGAGATATATGCTACTTGATTATGATATGTGATATGTGCAAAACTATATGATATGCGATTTATACATGATATGTGCTTAGTGGTAAATGCATGAAAATGTGTGCTAGCATAAGGAGGGATTAAATGGGTTAGGATAGGGGGTTAGTACTAAGTTCCCTTATTATGATAGACAGAATGCCTCCTAAGAAGAAGGTTCGTATAGTTGCCTAATCCGTTAGGGCTAATGACAATGTTATATCAGACACCGCATCCAATGCTGCTTCTGCACCTATACGGTCAAGAGAAAGATCCAACTTAAGGGCACCGACTATGGGCTCTAGTGAGCAAGCATCTTCACAAGAAGTGCATGCCATGTGCAAAGAAATGAGAGACTTGTACAAGGAACTGGATGAGCTATGAGCTCAAAGGCGAGAAGCACCGCCAACTTAAGAAAAGAATGGAGTTACACCACCTGCGGTAGTGACATCTACTCAGTGAGAGAGGAAATGGCTACCTAATGAGGGAATGACTGTAGTGGGGTTTAAAAAGCTACAATTGCCTACCTTTTGTGGTGAGGAAGGAGATGACCCTCATGAATTTTTAGATGAGATGGATAAGCTAGTCCATCATTTATCTTGCTTAGATGCTCGCGTGATCGAGTTTGTAGGACTCCAACTCAAGAAAGAAGCTTGGTATTGGTATGAGAGAAGCATTGAAGAATGAATTTATGAGGCAAACCCACCTACGTGGGCAGAGTTTAAGCAAGAGGTAACAGATTAGTTCTTGCCAGAAGGAGAAAGGTAAGATAGGGCATTGCAGTTCGAGCAACTGAAGCAAAGGTCAAGAATGTCCGTGTCAGATTATGCTAAGGAGTTTAATCGACTTAGTCGATTCGCTGACAGCATCGTTAAGTTGCATCAATTGTTTCCTTAGAGGACTGATCACACCTCTGTTCAATTTGTTGGCAACAACAGAGTTTCCAACCTTAGCCAAGCTTATAGACAAGGCCAAGGTCATGAAGAAAAGATACAAGGTGGAGAGAGCCGAACGAGCTGAATGAGACCAGAAGGGAAGGCATAAGAACAAAAGTCATAAAGGACAGTATGGAAATTGAGGAGAATCAAAGAAGGAGTTTTCATCATTTGGACCACGGAATAATCAAATTACGTAAGAAATTCCCTCTTGTGGCAAATGTGGAAAGAAACATCCTAGAATCTGCCAGAGAGATACTGGTGCTTGCCTTAAGTGTGGGCAAATAGGGCACTTCATAAAGGATTACCCTCAAATGAGGAGTCAAGGGAATGGGACCACGGTACGACCACAATCTAAGCCATTCCAAATGCAAGGACAAGGAGTTAAGGACAAAGGACTAGCGATTGGGAATGCACCGTCGATAGAAAATAAGGGCAAGGGTCGAGTCTTCGCATTAAATCAGCAAGAGGCTCGCAATTCGCACACAGCCATCACAGGTATCATCCCCATCCAAAGATCTAGTGCAAAATGTTTAATTGATTCTGGTGCTACCCATTCTTTTGTGTCACCTTATTTTGCTAAATACCTGGGTATAGATAAGGAATTGATGAGTGAACCTTTAGTAATATCAACTCCTTTAGGGCAAGTGATGGAAGTAAAGTATGAGTATAAGGGCTGTGATGTAGACATTAATGGACAAACACTTCTGGTAGTATTGCTAGAATTAGGCATACTAGAATTTGACGTGATATTAGGAATGGACTGGTTGTATGAGCATGGAGCTCGTATCGACTGTAGCAAGAAACTTGTTGAGTTTTAAACTAGAGATGGCAAGGAGTTTATATACCAAGGAGATAGGAATGAGAATCCTTTGAACTTGATATCGGCCTTAGGAGCGAGACGAATGTTAAGGAAAGGATGCCAAGCATACCTAGCCCATATAATTGACACTGACAAGGAAGCTACCATTCAAGATGAGAGCATTCCAATGGTGGATGAGTTCATGGATGTCTTTCCAAAAGATTTACCCAAATTACCCCCCGATCGTGAGATCGAGTTCAACATTGAGCTGCTACCTGATACGCAATCGATATCGATACTGCCATATCATATAGCACCAATGGAGCTGAAGGAGTTAAAGATAGAATTGCATGAACTACTTAATAAGGGTTTCATTCGACCAAGCAGTTCACCATGGGGGGCTCCAGTGTTGTTCGTGAAGAAGAAAGATGGCTCGTTCCAAATGTACATTGACTATCGTCAACTTAACAAAGTCACTGTGAAGAATAGATACCCATTGCCGAGGATCAATGATCTTTTGATCAATTGTAAGGAGCTGGTCACTTCTTCAAAATCGACTTAAGGTCTGGCTATCATCAACTAAAGATCCAAGGAGAAGATATTTGCAAGACTACCTTCCGTACTAGATATGGACACTACGAGTTTATGGTTTTGCCATTCGGTTTGATGAATGCTCCTGTTGCTTTCATGGACTTGATGAATCGAGTATTCAAGCCATTCCTTGACAAATTCGTGATCTTATTCATTGATGACATCCTGATTTACTCAAAGAATAAAGAAGAACATGAAAAACTCTGAGGATCATACTTCAAATGTTATGTGATCACCAACTCTATGCTAAGTTATCCAAGTGTGAGTTTTGGATGGAGTCTGTCAACTTTCTTAGACATGTAGTAAGTAAGGAAGGAATTTAAGTTGATCCGAAGAAGGTTGAAGCGATAGCAAATTGGCCAAGGCCCACAATAGTTTCAGAAGTATGAGGTTTCTTGGGTATGGTAGGATATTATCGTAGATTCGTATAAGACTTTTCTAAGATAGCAGCCCCATTGACCAGGTTGATGAGAAAGCAAGTTAAGTTCAATTGGGAAGAGTCCTGTGAGAAGAGTTTTTAGAAGCTCAAGGTGTGTTTGGTATCGGCTCTAATTTTGACATTACCAAAAGGAGAAGAAGGGTTCACTGTCTATTGCGACGCTCTGAGAGTAGGACTTGGGTGTGTTTTGATGCAAAATGGTAAAGTCATCGCCTATGCATCATGACAACTAAAGAGACATGAAGTGAATTGCCCTACTCATGATTTGGAATTAACCACAATAGTGTTCGCTTTAAAAATTTGGAGACATTACATGTACGGGATGAAGTATGAGATCTACATAGATTATAAGAGTCTTCAGTACATTTTAAGCTAAAGAGACCTTAACCTGAGACAAAAGAGATGGATTGAACTACTAAAGGATTATGATTGTCAGATTCTCTACCATCCTAGGAAGGCGAATGTAGTGGCAAATGCCTTGAGTTGAAAGTCGATAGGAAGCCTAGCCCATGTGGATGTGAGAAAGAGGCCGATTGTGAAGGAACTAAAGGAATTGTTTAATCAAGGATTGAAATTGGAGATTGGAGGATCAAGAGTTTTATTGGCTCATTTTCAAGTAAGGCCTAAGTTAATGGAAGAAATAAGGGATTCACAAGATAGAGACCCACACATGATGAAGTTGAAGGATGAGACAAGAGAAGGAAAGAACTCTGAGTAAGTGGCCAATGGAATTTTAAAATGAAAGAATAGAGTATGCGTGCCTAATGTGGATGGATTAAAGGAAAGGATATTGAAGGAGGCATATCAGACACCTTACTGTGCTCATCCTGGAACTACCAAGATGTACCATGATGTGAAAGCTAACTATTGGTGGCTTGGATTGAAAAAAGATGTGGCTAAGTTTGTAGCATCCTGCCTAACTTGCCAGCAAGTCAAGTATGAACATCAGCGACCCTCAGGATTGCTACAAGAGATTCGACTACCTGAATGGAAGTGGTAACGCATCACTATGGACTTTGTTGTTGGCTTGCCTAGAACCTCCAAAGGACATGACTCTATATGGGTCATAGTGGATAGATTGACAAAGTCTGCTCATTTCCTAGGAGTTAAGACCACATATTCTATAGCTCAGTATGCACAATTGTATATAGATGAGATCGTGAAACTACATGGAGTGCCAATTTCTATCATCTCAGATCGAGGAACTCAATTCACCTCAAGATTCTGGCAGAAGTTGCAAGAAGTGTTAGGAACACAACTAGATTGTAGTACGGCATTTCACCCTCAAATGGATGGCCAGTCTGAAAGAAAAATTCAGACACTCGAGGATATGCTGAGGATGTGTGTCTTGGACTTTGGCGGTAGCTGGGATAAGTATTTACCCTTGATTGAATTCGCCTACAACAATAGCTATCATTCGTCCATTGGCATGGCGCTATACGAAGCATTGTATGGGAGAAGATGTCATTTTCCAATTTATTGGATTAAACCTAGAGACAAGCATATAGAAATGCCTGAATTGCTTAAGGAGACTACTAAGAAAGTACCCTTAATTCAAGATCGGCTGAAGACGGCATTCAATCGGCAAAAGAATTATGCAGACCCTAAGCGAAAAGAAGTCTAATTCGCTGTGCGAGATCACGTGTTCTTAAAGGTCTCTCCAATGAAAGGAGTTATGAGATTTGGCAAGAAAGGAAAATTATCACCTTATTTCATTGGTCCTTTCAAAATCTTAGATAAGGTTGGAGAGGTATCTTATAGACTTGCCCTGCCTCCAACTTTGGCGTATATGCACCTAGTGTTCCACATCTCTATGCTAAGGAAATATATGTCAGATCCATCTCACGTTCTTTTACCTCTAGACATTATGTTAGATGAACAATTATCCTATAAGGAGTCACCGATAGCTATAGTGGATCAACAAGCAAAGAAGCTGAGAAATAAGGAGATACCCATGATTAAGGTTCAGTGGCGAAATCATGAGATAGATGAGTGCATTTAGGAAGCAGAGGAAGAGATGCGACAGAAGCATCCTCAGCTTTTCAAGACCAACTAGGTAAGGATTTAAATTTGAGGATGAATTTCTTTTGGGGGGGGGGGGGGGGGGGGGAAGGGGAGGAGAATGTAACAACCCACACCCACCCTAGGAATTTTTGTGATAAATTGCTTGATTTAGAACTATTAAGGTTAAGTGTGTGCTTGTGTGAAAATTAGTGATCTAAGTGATTGATGAGTATGTGGCATATTAAATTAATTTTAATATACATAAAATGAGTTGCTATTGTGAAATAAATAATTTACATGAAGTGCATTTGCATAAAAGAATTTATTTTAGAATAAAATGAATTTTCATGCATAAGACAATTTTTAAGCATAAAATAATTTTATGAGTATTTTTAAAATATTTTAAAATAAATATTTTTAGGGTAAATGTTACAGAAATAATAAGAAAAATATTATTTTTATTTTAATTCCATTCAGCTTGAAAATTTAAATAAAAGCCCAAATACCCAAAAAGCCCACTACACTAAAATCCTCCTAACATAGTTTATTAAGGGTATTAGTGGAAATTTCACCCAAACCCTAATATATATTCTAAATTTTGACCAGATTAAGGTTCCAGTAGCCATTCCCTTATTTTTTCTGTATATTGGCAGAAAAATTCTCTCAAAATATTTCTCTCTACCGAAATTAAGAAAACACTTTTCCGTTTCGCGATTTCTTGACCGTAATCATAAGTTTTTCTTCTCTTTTGATTTCTAAATTGATTTCTATAAAATAAATTATGGAAAATTTATTTTGAACTGGTTGATTACTAATTTTTGCATATTTAATTCTGTTTGGGTGAGTTTTTAGGAGAGAAAAGCTATTTTCTACTGAAAACACGATTCTTTCCGCGAGATTTCTCCAAAGGTGAATTCTATAACTTAAAATCACAATTTTTATGCATAAACATCATAGGGGGGGAGGGGCGGTGATTTGTGTATGGTTGTGTTCTAAACTGATTTTTGATTTGTTTTGATGGAAAATATTGGATTAAATAATATTTCTGCATATTTCTGTGATGATTGAAAAGTTTTGAAAAATAAAGGAGTTCAAGGTTTTTGTGTTAGAACTTGGAAGTTAGAAAATTTTATTATTAAATGGACATATGGCTGCCAATTTGTATGAGGAAGTGCTCTAGTATCATGTTTGTTTTGTTTAGATGAAAAATAATGGTTTGAATCATGTGTCTGTTTATCGCTGAAATGAACGAAAAGTGCGGAAAGCGCGAAAACTCATGATTTTTCACCTAAGCCTTTAAACTTGGAAATTTTTTGTATAAATAGTTTCAGTGGCTGTCGAATCATGTATAGATGTGTTCTAAACTGATATTTTCTATGATTGAATAAAAAATAATGGTTTAAACAGCCTGTTTACATATTTTTGAAATGACCGGAAAATACCAAAAACAAGAGAACTCATGGTTTTGTGCTCAATAATTCAAAAGTTGAATTTTTATATATAAACAACACCAAGTGTGGCCAATTCATATGGATTTAAATTCTAAAATGATTTTTGTTGTGTTTATATGAAAAATCTTGGTTCAAACCATGTTTTTACATATTTCTGAAATAGACGGAAAGTACAAAAAGAAGAAGAATTTAGTTTCTACCTCGGTGATGCATTTGGCCTATATAAACATTTTTGTTCCAATGCTTATAATTTTTATGTGATGTGTTTTGATGATTATTGACATATATGTATGCATAAGAAATGATAAAATGGCATGTTAGTTGAAGGTGTGATCCTAGATAAGCTTAAATGCATTATGGTATACTTAAGGTATCTTAACCTTGTATTGAGATTAGAGTACAAATATGATTGGGAAATATGGAACTAGATGTTATAATGACTTGATCATGAATACATGGTTTTGAGTTGATGAAGTGATATTTGAATAAAAAGGATCATAAGAATTA
The DNA here is from genome assembly GCA_947687605.1 of Reutealis trisperma. Classification (NCBI taxonomy): domain Eukaryota; kingdom Viridiplantae; phylum Streptophyta; class Magnoliopsida; order Malpighiales; family Euphorbiaceae; genus Reutealis; species Reutealis trisperma. The sequence continues at coordinate 86,173 of CANTUT010001427.1, forward strand.
AGCATGACACTTGAAAGGTTAATGGTTAAGTTGACATGTATGGGAGTGTAAAGTGTATTAAGATGATTATTAAAGTGAAATGACATTAAGGTAATAATATTGTGATGACCTTAAAAAGGTATTAATGTGATTGTAATGTGATATCAAGAGAGCCCATAAGGCCTAAGTATGCAAGACTTTTAAAGTCAATGTATTATGTGCAAGTGACGAGTACACCTATGTGTAGACTCTAAGTGAATGTGTATGCTAGATGTGCATGGGGTAGTTATGGGATAGGAACATCATGAGTAAATAAATACTAAGTATTAAATCAAATATTATGTTAGAGTTTGAGGAGCTTTAGAAGTGCAAAGGGACTACATATACTAGAAGCAAAGGAACCCTAAGGTGAGTAAACACTATGTTCATGTTACAAGTGTGAGTAAACATCGTATTCATTCTTCATATGTGGGCAAATGCCATACTCATGTTATAAGTGTGAACAACATTATGTTGTGTTATAAGAATGTGATATATTGTTATGTGATTCCTTGTGATTGTTGAAACCCAAGTCCTTTCTATTCTAAATATTATTATATGATTTCTTTGACATGCTTAAGTTGCCAAAGGACATTTGGTCCAAAACTAGTTTGTTTATCCAATGAGAACTTCTTGTGGTTAACACCCTAACTTATATTCTTTTTGGAACTGCACTGTCATTGTATCTTTTGTTTAAAAGCTAAACCACTATTATTATTGGAATATATGTTATTGCTGCCTTATGTGATATTGTTAATTGTGATTACCATTAGCTCTAGCTATGGTACCTTTTACCCTTTATGTAGAATCCTCGTGCCGATGCGGGTAATCATCGGAACCTGTGCACATGGTCTTAATCCGATGGATAGGGGTAGTGTATCCACCTCAGCTAGAAAGGGGCGGTTCTAGCCGTGGAGCCTGATCAGCTTCATGTTTTATAAGTGATAGGAGTTGGAATTTGGTATAAGTCCACCTCTCCTTTAAGTGTTCGAGTGATAGAGCAATAGCCTTCACTCATCATAAGTGATAAGTGTGATTCTGCAAACTTGCCAAATTGAACCCTTGCTAAATTGCAACCTGATTCATGAACTATAAATCATGAACTATGTGTATAAGATATGTGTTTCCTTTTCAAAGGAATATGTGATATGTATGTGCCTTATCGTTTACTCATTGAGATCATCTATCTTACCCCTTTTTCCATGTGTGGTTCCAGGTGAGCAAATGTGAGGAGGCAAGTTGATGGCTCAAGCATTCTACTTCGCTTGGGGAATTCCTTGTCCATGTTATCAATAATATTATTTTATGAAGTCTTATTATTAGATGCTTCAGGAATGTTGATTGATACTTATTGATATATATATTAGTTTCCTCATGGATTTTATATGTAATGATTTATTTTAGACTTCCGCAAATTTAAGGTATTCATCTAAATGTTTTAAATGAGTTATCATAAGAGGTTCGGTAAGATCCTAGGCATGATTTGTTTATATGTAAGTGGCTTCTATGGGCATGGGTGACCTTATGTCTCCCCATGTTCTAAAACTGTCATATCTCTAAGGTTAGGATGTGACAGTGTCCTTTTCAAGCAACCTTGTCAAACGGTGAGCAATTTTTGAGAAGTCTTTGATAAATCTTCGATAAAACCCGGCATGCCCCAAAAAGCTTCTAATTGCCTTTATGGTTGTAGGAGGTGGCAATTTTTCAGTGGTTTCAATTTTTGCTCGATCCACCTCAATACCTTTGCGTGAAATCTTGTGCCCCAAAACTATGCCTTCACTAACCATAAAGTGACACTTCTCTCAGTTAAGCACAAGATGGGTCTCTTCACATTAAACTAAAAATCTCTCTAAGTTCAGTAGACAGCCATTAAAAGAGTCCCCAAGGACTGAAAAAGTCATCCATGAAAACCTCCATGATATCTTCGATTAGCTCATTAAAAATTGCCATCATGCACCGTTGGAAGGTGGCTGGTGCATTACACAACCCAAATGGCATCCTTCTATACGCAAAAGTACCATAGGGACAGGTAAAGGTTGTCTTTTCTTGGTCTTTTGGAGTAATAAGAATTTGAAAGTAACCCCAAAACCATCCAAAAAATAGTAGTATTCATGTCTAGACAACCTTTCTAACATTTAGTCGATGAATGGTAATGGAAAATGATCTTTTCTGGTTGCATCATTTAGCTTCCGGTAGTCAATGCAAACCCTCCATCCGGTGATCGTTCTTATAGGGATGAGTTCATTATTCTCATTAGGCACTACAGTCATTCCTCCTTTCTTTGGTACTACTTGAACCAGGCTCATCTAGGAGTTGTCTGAAATTGGATAGATAATTCCTGCGTTAAGTAATTTGATCACCTCAGCCTTCACTACCTCCTTCATCTTCGGGTTTAGTCTCCTCTATGGTTGTACCATTGCTTTAAACTCATCCTCCATAAGTATTTTATGAGTGCAGAATGACGAACTAATACCCTCAATGTCTGCTATCTTCCAAGCTATTACCTTCTTCTACTTTTTCAGCATGTCAATCAATCTAGCTTTTTGCTGGGATAAGCTAACATTTAAAATTATCGGTAACTTCTTTCCCTCTTCTAAGAATCCATACTCAAGGTGCTTTGGGAAGGGTTTAAGTTCCATAATAGGTGGGTCTACTATAGAAGGCCTCATCCTTTCTTCCTTGGGAATTTCAATTGTTTCAAATGCCCGACTCTTAAAGGACTTGTTTGCCTCCAAATAAGCCAGCTACTCTTTTGCTTTATGATCCTCAACATTTTCCCGCACCAAACACAACTCAAGGGGATCTTTGGAAACAATGTTAGTAATAAAATTTACGGTTTCATGCTCAATAATATCATCGCATGAATTCATCTCATCAAGTTCAAGTGGGTACTTCATAGCATTAGCAATATGAAATACAATTTTTTCACTCCCCCCTCTTAAAGTCAATATGCCATCATAGACGTCAATAAGAGCACGGGCTGTATTTAAGACTGGCCTACTAAGGATAAGTGAAACAAAGTCATTGGGGAAAACAAATTCCCCAACTTTTGCCATCACATCTTCCAAAATCCCTCGAGGATGTACCACAAACTTATCAGCTAGCTAAATAGTCATATGTGTTGGTTTGGGTTCTCCAATACCTAATTCTTTAAACATCTTGTAGGGCATAACACTAATGCTAGCCCTCATGTCAGCTAAGGCATTTTCAATTGAAAGGTTACCTATGAAACATGGAATATTAAAACTACCAGGTTCTTTCAACTTCTTAGGTAACCTTTTTGCAAAATTGCCGAGCTCTTTTCTGACAAATGCACAAATGATACCCCTTCAAGCTTTCTTTTGTTAGAAAATAGCTCTTTTAAAAACTTAACATATTTGGGCATTTGTGATAAAGCCTTGGCAAATGGTATGTTAATATGAAGTTTCTTAAATAATTCACAAAACTTACTGAACTGAGCATCCATTTTATCCTTATGCAAACGAGCCAGATATGGCATTCGAGGCTGATGCTCCTTTACCATCAGGGTAGGCTCTTGTGTTGCTTCTTTTCTCTCTTTCTCCACTGCTACCTTCTTCCTCTCTGCAACTTCCTTTTCAGTTTCTTTATCAAAGGCACCTTATGCCTCTTCCCCAACCACTTCTTCTTTGTTTTTTCTTAACAACCCCCTTAACTTGCTTGCCACTCCTTAGAGTGATTGCTTTCAACTATTCTTTTGGGTTTGCCTCGGTGTTACTAGGCAAACTTCCTTGTGGTTGATCACTAAGCATTTTAGCAATTTGGCCCATCTGATTCTTTAAATTATGAATGGAGGCCCGTTGATTCCTAAGTGCTGTCTCAGTTGCCTTGTGCCTCTGGTCAGAAGACTTAATAAATTTCTCCATCATCTCCTCTAAAGAAGTCTTCTTAGGTGGAGCTTTTTGGTATCAAGGCTGCTGCTGAAATCTAGGTGGAGGTCTTCGGTTAGATTGATTACCTTATGAGAAATTAGGGTGATTCCTCCACCCTGGATTATATGTATTGTTATAGGGGTTGTTTTGCTGTCTCAGAGCATTTCCTATATAATCTATCTGCTTTGGCTTTGCAAAATTATTGCCACTTTTGCAATATTGATTTTGGTGTCCTCCCCCACACCAATCACAAACACATAACTTAAGCTTGTCTTCCAGATGAAGATGCAGTCAAGGAATCCATTTTTTTTTTTATTCATGGCTTCAAGCTGAGCAGTCAATGCGACAATTGGGTCCACCTGATGTGAACCACCCCCTCCAATTCTTCTCTGATCTCTGGGGACTTGCCACTGATAGTTTGAGAGTGTCATGTCTTCAATCAAGTCCCTTGCCTCTTCAGGTGTCTTGTTGTGGATGGAACCACTGGCTGCTGCATTGATAGACTGCTTGCTTGTATAGTTCAAACCATTGTAAAAGGTTTGAATCTAGTGCTATAGTGGAAGGCCATGATGTGAACACCTCCTCAATGAGTCTTTAAATCTTTCTCACACATCATAAAGAGTCTCACCATCTTGCTAATGGAAGGAAGTTATGTTGTTCCTCAACTTAGCAGTCTTGGATGGTGGAAAGTATTTCTCTAAGAATTTCTCTACCAATTGAGTCCATGTAGTAAAAGCGCCGGCTAAGAAAGACTTGAGCCATTTCTTTGGTTTGTCTTAGAGTGAAAAAGGAAACAAACGCAGCCTAATCACATCATCTGAGAAATTATTGATCTTAAATGTGTCATAAATCTCTAAAAAATTCTTAAGATGAACATTAGGATCTTCATCTGGGAAGCCATCAAATTGGCAAGTCTGCTGCACAATCTGTATCACATTCGACTTAACTTCAAAATTGTTTGAAGCGACTATCAGCCTCTGTATACTTGAGTCAGCCCCATTTAGAGTGGGCCTTGCATATTCTTGCATGGTTCTTCACTGGTTTTCTACCATTAATTCAACCTCTTCTTCTGAATCAATGTCTTTCAAGTTTGCTACCTCTCATACCAAGGCTAGTTCCCGTTCCTCCTTTCGCTTTTGTCTCAATGTTCTCTCTAGCTCTGGATCAAATTCAAGTAGATTAAAGGAACTAGTTCTAGTAATAAACAGAAAAGGGTACCTGAAAATAGAATTGAGCAAAGAAAACCAAAACAAAAATTAAATAACAAATAAAAATAAAGACTAAACCACTAGCTTCAACTCTATTGCTAATATTACTCTAAAAGTCCAAAGGTAACGGCGACAAAAACTTGATGCATATTCTGCAAGTGTACAGATCGCACAAGCAATACAGTAGTGAGCCAGTTATCATTCCACTGGAGACATTACGTAAGTACTAGCTCAAATGTCTACTAATGTCTAGTTAATCAAATTGGTGTTGATGAGAATGATTATAATTATAATCAAACTAAACTAAAATATGATTTAAGTAAAATAAAAAGAAGGAAAAAGGAGATTAATTCAGGGATAAAGGCTCATTCAGGTATTAAATTCCCCTAGCCCCTAATTGTATATCATGAACTACACATCAATCAAATTCATTCCATAAGTTGAATTAGCATTTCACTGAATTAGATAAAAATCTCTCTCGAGTAATTAAATCCCTATTTCACAAGAGGAATGCAAGGAATCTCTTCTCAAGCAAAATCAATTAAGTCATGCTTTAGATTCAAGAAACTATTTACCAAAGAAGTCTTGTAAGCCTATCTCTAGTGCCCCAATCAACCCTCAATCTCTATGAGTGATCAATTCACATAAAGCTATCTCTAGTGAATTATATGAAAACAATCCCTAATTAATAAGCATGCAATTATCAATTGGTATTTAAGCAATAATAATCATAAAGATAAAACAACTCAAGGAATGATTTAATTGAATAAGAAATAATTCAATCTATACAAAAGGTTCTAGGGTTCCTCAATACCCAAATTGGAAAGAATTAGTTCATATCACACATTGAAACTAAAGAAAGAATTAAAGAAATAAGAAATCCCAAACAATTTGTGAATTGAGTGCAGAGAAATCTTGTTGTTTGATCTGCAATCTTCAATGTCTTCTTTCCCTTACTATTCTCTCTCTAATCCTTAGGTGACTCCCCTCAAAACACTGTCAGATCTAGTTTTATATTTTTGAAATTTCTAATGTGCACCATTAGACACACGGCTGGGGTTCCAGCTATGGCAACGAAAGAATCAAAGAAAATGTAACTTCCCACTGGTGAGACCTTAGCCGTGCCTCCACCTGTGGGAGGTTATTGGATAATTTGCCACTTTGCTCTTATCACACGGCTAGAATCCCAGCTGTGGCTCAACCCGTGGCAGCCCATATTCCTCCAAAAATCAGCATTTTGGCTTAGATCTTTCACCATCCTGGGTCACATTTGGATTATGGCATCCTTTGACACTAGATTAACTAAAAGAACTGTGAAAGCACTAAAACAAATAGATTAAACTCAATTGGAGGTATAAAATACATTAAGAACAAGGGCCAAAATATAGTGTTTTCAACACTTATCAAATTTCAAGACTATTTCGCATGGCATCTTAAGGACATGGTGGGTTTGGATCCGAGCATAGCCGTTCACAAAATTCCAATCTACCCTGATTCCAATCCAATCAAATAGAAACTGTGAAGAATCAAAGCCGAATGGTCCATACCAATTAAAGAAGAAATTACAAAGCTATTGGACCACAACTTCATTGAGCCCATCAACTACCCCTCCTGGCTTGCCAACATTGTGCTGGCTCCTAAGAAAGATGGCAGAGTTAGAATGTGTGTGGACTATAGAGATCTAAACAAGGCTTGTCCAAAAAGATGACTTTCCTTTGCCTCACATTAACCTTCTAGTGGACCGAATGGCAGGACTTGAAATGGTTTCTTCAACTGATCTAGCCTTGGGATACAATCAGATAATGGTTCACCCCTCTGACAAGGAAAAAACAGCCTTCATCACCAAGTGAGGTATCTATTGTTACAGAGTTATGCCATTTGGACTTAAAAATGCAGGGGCAACATACCAAAGGATGGCAACCATAATCTTCCATGACATGATGCACAAAGAGATTAAAGTATATGTCAATGATATGGTGGTTAAGGCCAGTATTGTCGAAGAACACTTAGAAGCTTTAAGGTAATTCTTCCTTAGACTTCACCAATATAATCTCAAACTTAATCCTACCAAGTGTATTTTTGATGCTTCATCTGGGGTATTCCTAGGCCATATGGTCAGCAAGAAAGGTATAGAGGTCAACCCTGCAAAATCAAAGGCAATTTTAGAAATGCCACCTCCTAAAATAGAAAAGGAGATTAGAGGTTTCCTCATATGGCTCCAATACATTAGCTGATGTATTAGTCAGTTCATCAATCAATTAGCTGATGTATGTGGGTCCATCTTCAAGTTACTTAGAAAAAGGGCCTCAAAGCAATGGAATGAAGATTGCCAAAAGGCCTTTGATCAAATCAAACAATATTTGTTGAATCCACTAGTACTGCAACCTTCGAGGCCTGGGAAACTGCTGCTACTTTACTTATCCATGACTAATGAAGCAATGGGGGCAATGCTCGCCCAGAATGCTCCTAACTCTAATAAGGAAAATGCCATCTACTACTTGACCAAAAGAATGTTGTCCCATGAACTCAAATATGGCTATATAGAAAAGTTGTGCCTTGCCTTTGTTTGGGTTTACCACAAACTGCAGCACTATCTTAGTTCCTACACAACTCATATCCTTGCTGGCAAGAGCCCTTTGAAATTCCTTACAGAGAAGCTAGTTCTTGACAGTAAGATGGCAAGATGGATAGCAATGTTGGTAGTATATGATCTCAAATATGTACAACACAAAGCAATCAAAGGAAGCATAGTAGCAGACCAATTAGCTACAGCCCCAATAGATGATGAATGGGTTGAGCCTGAATTCCCCGATAAGGATATCCTAATGATTGGCAATGAAGTTTCGAAGCTTTACTTTGATGGGGCATCAAATAAGAAAGGGTATGGTGCTGGTATTATGTTCATTACACCAAACGGGGAAAGCATACCCATAGCCATTAAGCTAAACTTTGAAGAAACGAACAACGAGGCAGAATACGAGGCATGTATTTATGGCCTTGAAGCAGCAATAAGGCTCCAAATCAAGTACCTCAAGATTTATGGAGACTCAAATCTGATAGTGTCCCAAGCTTTGGGAAAATGGAAAATCAGAGAAGAGCATTTGGTTCCTTACCACAAACACCTAGATGAATTGGCGGCCAACTTTTATGAATTATCCTTCCATTATCTCCTGAGGACAAAGAATAGATTTGCTGATGCATTGGTAGCACTCGCCTTGATGCTTGACATAAGCAATGGCTTCATAATCAGACTAATCACAATTAAAGTGAAGTATGAACTAGGGTGCATAAATCATTGCCTGAATATGCAAGTCATTGATAGGGAACCATGGTTTTGGGATATTCTCAATTATATCAAGAATGGGCTTTATCCTGAAGGGGCCTCTAAAACAAAAAAGAGGACTCTAAGACAGTTATCCAAGGGATTCATTCCAAATGGGGATGTGCTCTATAAACAAACTTGGGATAATATCCACCTAAGATGTGCCATTGAAGAAGAAGCCCAACAGATCATGGATGGATGCATGGTGGTGATGAAGGCCCATACATGAATGGTATTGCTTTGGCCTGTAAAATTGCAAACCAAAGATACTTTTGGCTTACCATGAATGAAGATTGCATTAAGTACGTGCAAAAATGCCATAAATGCCAAGTTTATGCTAAGCTTCAGAAATAACCTCCTGTACCTTTATCGCCAATCACCACGCCTTGGCCATTTGCTACTTGGGGCCTCAATGTCCTTGGGAAGATAAGCCTAAAATCCTTAGGCAAACATGAATACATCCTAGTAGCAATTGATTATTTTTTCAAATGGGTTGAAGCTGCACCCTACCAAGTGCTAGATTCTAAATAAGTAGCTCAATTCATTCGCACCAACATCCTTTGTAGGTATGGAGTCTCTTTTGAATAATCACCGACAATGGATCCTAATTTCAAATTGAAGTCACCCAACTACTAAAAAAAGGAGAAAATCCAACACCATAGGTCTTCTCCTTACAGGCCTCAAACAAATGGTGCAATAAAAGCTGCAAACAAAACTCTTAAGAACATACTCCAAACGATGATTGACAACTATAAAGATTGACATCTACATCTACCTTATGCTTTATAGAGATACAGAAGGTCAGTACACACTCCAACCGGTGCTACACCATACTCCCTGGTGTATGGAATGGAAGCAGTCCTCCCAATCGAGGTAGAAATAAAATAAGCTCGGATCATGAAAGAGAGTCAATTGGACGAAGTAAAATGGGCAGAAGGCCACTATGAATAGGTCAATGCCATTGATGAAAAAGGATGGATGCCTTGTATCAAATTCAAGGTTACCAGCAGAAATTGGCAAGGCATTTCAACAAAAAGGTCAAAGACAAGGGACTACAAGAAGGTAACTTTATTTTAAAGGAAATCAAAGCATCTGTTCATGATCCAAGGGGAAAATTCAGACCCAATTGGAGTGGCCCATTCTTGCTAAAGAAGGTCTTATTCAAAGGAGTAGCTATCTTAATGGATTTGGACGGCATAGAGTTTTCAAGCCTATGCAATCTGGATCAGCTCAAGATATATTTTGCATAAGCATCCTTGTAATCCATGCATCGCATTGGCATCCATGTAAAGATAAGAACTATGTGGACCTGATTCTCTATAAAAGAAAAAAAATGATGATGATGAAATTGTTGTAAGGAGATACGTAATGGGTTCGGTCCAAATCATCAATAAAATTTCATTATATACTACACATTTGGCTGGCTCTTTTTTGCATAAAAAAATGAACAAGATGTCTCAGTTGTATTATTTAATTTTTGGAACATTAAAAAAGAAAATAAAAGACACAAACCATCAAACCAATCTTACAAGCCAAAAGCCTTCCTAAAAAGCATAAATAAATAGGGACAAAAGGTCAATCACGACTCTTATCTTCATCCTCCACTATCTCCTCAATCATTGCAGCCCTCCTAGCTTTCTCAAACCGCCATGAGTTTGCTATCCACCAATCAATATACTCTAAAGTCTTGTCATAATAATGAGAAGGATGAATAGTATGAAAACCTCTCGCCCATCCATTCCTAATGGCTCGGGTAACAATCTTAGTAATAATGATAGACTAAAACAAAGCACCGTCTAGGGCCACGCCTTACCTATGGCCCATCTAACGCATAACTCTAGTAGCCTGATAAAAAGTGACCATCCTCAAACCCAAAAGATAAACCATCATGTAATAAAAACACATGGTTATGAACCGATTTATCTTATACCACTTACATCTCCAAAGCAACTCATCAGCGAGTACAATGGCAGCAATAGATCTTCCCTCTTCCATTTGAGGAATCAAATCAGCAACCTTAGCATCACCCTAACCAATAGGGCTCATGAAAATATATCCAGCAATCAAACAAAAAGAAAGAGCCGGCATCCTCAAATGAAACCACTTATCATCCTCAAAGCCTTTGGGATCACTAAATTCTGAAACTACAGCAGTTAAATCTACCCAATCCTCCATCACCATGGGACTAGCCACTTCCTCACTAAGATCCAAAAGCCTTCTAAAGAAGTTGAAATATCCCACTCGACAGGAGTAGGCAAAAGAGCCTCAGGATCAGACTCGAGCAACACAGAAAATTCCTCAAAAGTAGGACACATTTCTTCCATGCTTGCCCCAAACCTAAAGACATGGGCAACAGGATCCCAAAAGCATATATAGGCGCGCAAAAAATCCCAGTCAATTTTCACTCCCCTTAAAGGGGGCATGGCACTTACTCCATATTTTCCTAAATTTATTCTCTCCACTTTAGTAAGATTCTTGCACCATAGGAATATTGCATGAATGAAATAGGGCTCCATTGGGAAAAGAGTTTCAAAGAAATAAAAATGAAAAAATTTTGAAGAAAGCAAAGAAAGATGCTTAAAAGTATTGAAAAGTATTCAAAGGTTAAAGGAATGGAGTTTTAAGAAGAGGAGAAGCCTATAAATAGCAAAAAATAAAGAAAAATCAGAACCAAAGATGGATCACACTGCGATTGCCACAGCCTCTCTGCGATTACCACAACCCTCCCTGTGGTTGCCGCAAAGTCGCTACGGTAACCATTTTGGCTACTGTAAGGACTCCTGCGGTTGCCGTAGAACTTTTTGCGACAACCGCAAACTCTACCATGTTGCTATGACACCTTTTCCATCTCCATTATGCAAATTTGGAGCTACGGCAAGGTTTCTTAGCTTTAAAAAAAAAAAAAGATTTGAAGCCCTATTTCAGTTAAATTTAGGAATTACATTCATGCACACACATGATTAGGATAGAAGTGCATCCCATAAGAAGTAAAAATTGTTCATGACATCACATTTAGGAAAAACATCCATACATTTCATAACATCACATTAGGAAGAACATCCGTTACATCCATACATATCATCCATAAAACGAATAACTCAAAGGAAGGATAACAGAGCGTCTAATGGTGTCTGTGCCTCTCCCTCCTCCGTTCACGTGGAGACTCATCTCCCTCATCACCACTAGCACCTCTACCTCTACTAGCATCTCTACAACCTCTTAGCTCCGCTCAGGTCAAAGCAGATGATAGAGCAGCAGTCAGATGACCCATCACCCTCTGGAACTCACGAGCCCAATCCACAGGCACCTACAAGATAAAGAAAGTTAAGCAACTGAATAAGAATCTAAAGTCATGGCAGAGTTAAAACAACCTACCTTAGAAGTATCAGCTAGAACCTCAAGCCATCTAAAAGGCACCACTATAGAAGAATCATACTCAACCAGCTGCCCTTGCTCAATAGAAAAGTATTGACAATATGTAAAAGGCCATAAACTTTGATTCCAAATATCAACACTAAATGATCCTGAAGCTATTCCAGGGTCAGGAATAGCAGTAGTAGGAGTAAGAGTAACCCTAGAAGGCCCCGCTCTATTCAAAAGGTCCCTAATCGAAGGGATTTGAGTGAAACTGGCTGCCTATCTCCTAAGATTAGAAACAGAATCCCTCCTAGGGATACTACCAATCATCAAAGAAGCCTGGCAGAAGTATTCATAGTTTGCATCATAATCCAAGAAGTGGTCACAAGGGAGGCCTGCTAGCAATGCCTCATCATCTATAATACTTGACCCGTGTCTCATATCAACTGGGGGAGGTAAAGGCATAACACTATCACCCATAATCTGCCCTCTGACTCTTTCCCCAAGGTAATATCTTCTCTCATCCCTAAAGCAGAGAAGTAGTCTGCATGAGGAAAGCACATAGTTGGAACCCATCCACTCCATCATTGATGGCGGCAAGTGATCCTGATGGAAATTCCACCGGACCTACAAAACAGAAAGTAACCCTGAAGCAATTAAAAGCAATAGATAGCCAACCAGCAAGACAAATACTTGGTACACACCCAATTGGCTGAAATGGGTCCAATAGCCAGCAAAACCCATCCTGTTAAAGTGATTGCGATTACCATAACTCCATAAGTACCCTTAGGGCACTCTATCAGGAACCAAGTTTCTCAAGGTTGGAGATACCCGAGCAAAGTATTCGTAAGCCCAATACTGCAAAACAGATAGTAGTTGGTCAAGATAACAATGAAGTGCAATATAGAAAGCAAAAATGAGAAAAGAACACATGATTACCTCCCAAATAACATAGGTAGCACTTAGGCTGGAGAAAGTGTTTTGGGAGAGATCAGACATCTCCCTATACATTATACACAAAGTGGCACCTTCCCAATCATACTCAGAGATTTGGGTTAGGTCCTCCAATGAAGCTAAGATGCTGAAGTCAATAATATCTCTCCTCATGTGAGAGATGGAGCAATCCAAAATCATCATAAGGCACAAACGAGCTGCCTGCTCAGTACTATAGCTCCCATATTGATCTAAATCTATAATCCAGTTTTGAAGCCAGACTCTCGATATATGAACATCAGTGTGAGGAGGGTCAAAACCTAATAGCTCAGTCACCCTCTGACTATCTAGTGTGGTCCAGGAACTATAAAAGTCCAAAGTCTGATGTCAAAAAAGGCAAACCAATGAGCAAACAAAGATCCATAGGAGTCACCGTCAACTCCCCACATGGGAAATGGAAAGTAATGGTGGTGTCCCACCACCTCTCTGCCAAAGCCCTTAATAAGGAACAATCGTCCTCATGAGGACAGTCTAAGTCCAGCAGACCAAGCAAACCAGAAGGCTTGATTATAGCTCGCACATCAAGATGGCGATTCAGATAAGTAGTAACTCTCACCAGGTTACCTCTACCTCCCCTCAATCTCAGGTCACATGATGTGAACCCTCAAATTTACATCCTTATGATCTAGCTACAGCTTGACACCTACGAAGAATAGTGCGCTACGCATATGGCAGTCCCACTAGTCGGTTAGCGGGCAGGGGTCAAGGGGGTAGCGCCCCGTTGAAAAATAAATTTTCTAAATCTTGCACCTCCAGTCGACTGTCTTTCAGTTACGAACCCACGGGATTAAACTGAGCTTGAATCAAAACTGAAACAGATCCAAAACGGATGAAAAAGCAGGAAACAGGTCGAACCAGCCCGTCAGCGCGCAAGAGGCACGCCACTGCTCTGGGCGGCACACCTGCCATGCTGCCGCTCTGATGTGCCACCTCATAAGCGGCACAAAATTCATGCCGGCTGTAAGGCGGCAGGCTTAACGTGCCTCATGAACAACCAGCATGTCGGCGGTGCCGCCCTTGCCATCGACACGTTGCCAGTGCTGCCACCAATACCGCCAGCACCCCCTTCACCAGCTCTATAAATAGAGCCTCTTTCCAGCTCATTTGAGGGGTAATTCCAAGATAGAAATCCTCTCTAATACTAATATTCTTGTTGCTTTTAGATCCAGATTCCAAGTCTTTTGAATTCAAGGTGGAGTTAAGATCTAGAGCAAAGCTCGTTCCATTCGTTCGAAAGTCAAGGAAAGCAAAAGTATAATCCCTTTTTCCATTCTCAAAATTCTAAATTCAAATCTTGAATTATATTTAGGTCTAAAACGGAAAAGATCTAAAATTTATTAATTTAAGAATCATAATTAAATTAATAAATAAACCAACACTCTTTTTTCCATAACCCCTCCTTTGCAAAAAGGAAGAATTGGATGGGGTTTGATTCCTATTCAATAAGATACGCGGGCTGCCATTCTGAAGGGCATCAACTCCAAAGTCCTTTTATCAATATTGTTTTCCTTTTTTTTTATTTTGATTTATTTATATTAATCTTTTATGTATGATCTTGTATTTGGGGAATGTGTGCTTTTCCTAGTACCCATAAGGGCTAGAGGAAAGATCCTCTTTATTTCAATTGTTTTGATATTGTAATAATTAAGTAGGATTTATCTTGCCTATTTATTTACAACTGTCATTCCATCTCATCATATATATATCTATTTCATTCATCATTATATTCCTGTTCATGCATATACGAAAATTCCTTTTTTTTAAGAGTTATTTTGCAATTATAGCTGAACTGAAGAAAAATATATTTTCTTAATTGTGTAATTACCAAAACCTGATCCTCGAGCCCTCCTTGGTCACTTGCGGATTGGTGCATTTTCCATTGGGATAAAATCAAATCATTTTTGGAGTCAATCAATTTTGGGTTTTCTTTAATTTTTCTAATTAAAATAAGTAAATTAAAGTGGCGACTCCCTTTCACAAATTTCAAATCACAAAAATCAATTTTTCGAACTCATAGTGAGTTCCAATCGTAGAGTTTCTCCCAAAGAGCATTTCGATTCCTTGGCGGATCGAACCGGTGCTCGGGCGAGGCCTCACAGTTGGCAACTCCACTGGGGATCTAAAATCTTTTTCAAATAAAAGACAAAGTGGATAACTTTTGGTAAAATACCAAGTTTGGCTTTAAATGCAAAATAACTCTTTCATGCATCACTACATCGGACTCCTGGTCCACAAAAAAAAAACCTAGCTTCTAGGAAAACAAAGGATAGAAAGTAACATTGAGTGGGCAACCTTCCTTAGGTCTGTTTGCCGATAGTGAAATCATCTAGCCCACGATGTATCCTCTAATCCTTTTAGAGGTGTAACAAGTATGCACATACAATTGGACCCACGCGAGGCTCCTTGTCTCAGATCTGGTTAGGTATATCGCATTTCTAGTGTGATGGGTTCCCTTCAAACCACCCTAACCTTTTCATGTAATGACTCATAGAACCTTCCTTTAGGATTTTATATGTCATAATACTGAACTTGGTATATCATTATCATGAAACCTTTTCATTCATGCATACATGCATTCATAGCTTGAACCTTATGAAGAGTCAAAAACCTACCCAAACACCTTCAAACCCAAAACCCATAGTCCACCTAAACCCCACGGTCAAAACCCAAAACCCATGGTCCATCTAAACCCATGGTCAACACCTAAAACCCAAAGCCTATGGTCCACCTTAAACCCATGGTCAACACCTAAACCTCATGACCCATGGTTCACCTAAGCCCATGGTCAAAACTCAAAGCTTATGGTTCACCTAAACCCATGGTCAACACCCAAAGCCCATGGTTCACCTAAAACCTATGTTCAATACCCAAAGCCTATGGTCCATCTAAACCCATGGTCAAAACCCAAAACCCATGGTCTATCTAAACCCATGGTCAACACCTAAAGCTCAAAACCCATGATCCATCTAAACCCATGGTCAAAACCCAAAACCCATGGTCCATCTAAACCCATGGTCAACAGCCAAAGCTCAAAACCCATGGTCCACCTAAACCCATGGTCAAAACCCAAAGCCCATGGTCCATCTAAACCCATGGTCAACACCTAAAGCTCATGACCCATGGTCCACTTAAACCCATGGTTAAAACCCAAAGCCTATGTTCCACCTAAACCCATAGTAAAAAATCAAAGCCCATGGTCCACCTAAACCCATGGTCAACACCCAAAGCCCATGGTCCATCTAAACCCATGATCAAAATCCAAAACTCATGGTACACTTAAACCCATGATCAAAATCCAAAACTCATGGTTCACCTAAACCCATGATCCAGTCCTATCCAGACCCATATTGAACTCATGGTAAAAATAAACCTGTTTATGGTACCCTCATCCTTTTCCATAATTCTTATCTAAGCTAAACACTAACCTAGCTCAAGCTAAACATTGACATAGCTTCATCTTTCATAAAGCTAAATACTAACCTAGCTTTCATCTTTCACAACTCTTACCCAAGCTAAATACAAACCTAGCTTTCATTTTTCATAACTCTTACCCAAGCTAAATACAAACCTAGCTTTCATCTTTCACAACTCTTACCCAAGCTAAACACTGATCTAGCTTTCATCTTCCATAGTTCCTACCCAAGCTAAACACTGATATAGCATTATCCTCAACTATCTTACCAAAGCTAAATACTGACTTAGTGTCACTCTTATCCTTACCCAAACTAAATGCTGACTAGATTTCATCTCTTACATAACTATCCAAACCTATGGCCCATCTAAGCCCATGATCTAGTCTAACCCATTATCCAACTACCACCAAGCCTATGGTCCACCCAACATGCAAATCCATGGTACATCCATACCCAATCGTAAAACCCATGGTCATGCTATCCTTAAGCCCATGGTAAACCATTCATAAATCACAATCCCAATCATCCAAAGCTAAATTCGGATCTAGCCACTCAAAGCAAAAATCTGACCTGGCCACCCCAAGCTAAATTCTAACCTAGCCACTCAAAGCTAAAATCTGATCTAGCCACCCAAAGCTAAAATCTGACCTAGCTCCCTTAGCTAAATACATACCTAGCTAACATCATACACCTCTGCCCTCATATTAACCTATACACCATCAACCTAACCACAAGACATTATCTTCCATTATCTTTAAACCTAAGATCCTTTGGTTTGTCACACCTCCCCATAACCCTTTTTTCCAAAGCTTGATACTAACCCCATTCCTTTTCCCTTTCAAAGGTTGACAAAATGTCTGTTACCGGAGATGAAGTCATGATATGATGCAAATATGTATACCTAAACTAATCAATTAATAGTTAATTTTGTGTTTTGATGCATGAATTTTATCATTAAAGTGGTGCTTTTAATCTTGTTTTTAAGTGTTCTCTAAGTAATCTAGGTAACTCTTAAAGGATCAAGGGTTCTATGCATGAAAGGGAAGAAGTTTTGCAAGGACTAGCCAAGGCAAGCTTGTGCCGACTCGTGCCCCATTGGTGCTAAGTCGTGACACAGGACTATGGTGTCGACTCATGCCTTTTGGTGCCGAGTCATGCCAGAAGCCACATGGTGCCTTTTCATCAAAACACTTCACAAAAGGCTCCTTTTTGCAAAGGACATGATTTGGGACACCTAGAAAACTATAAATAAGAATGTTTTATAGAATTTTAGACATGTGATATTAGTATTATTCATATATTAAGTTAGTAATTAAAAGTGTAATTCAAGTGTTCAAAAGTTAGAACAAGATTGAAGAGTCACCAAGGCATTCAAGCAAGCATTCAAGGACACTTCTTCAAAGTAAATTTTTAGAGCAAGGATTGAAGAAAATATCATCAAAGTTTCCTTTCCCTTGTCTTTTTTATCTTCGTTCCTTAATTTTCATCTTGTCTTCTTGTCTAAACTTTGTCGTTTACACTATGAATATACACTAGTTTGGTTTCTTTGAATTGCAATAAAGTATTGGTTTTAATCATTCTATTTCTTATATGCTTTGCATGATTTAGTTTTAATTGTGTGCTTAATTAATGTTGTATGTGCTTGATCACCATGTATAACATGATAGTCAAATTATTCACAATGAGAGTTGGGATAAATTGATGGAGAAACAATTAAAATTACTTAGAGAATAGGATAAGCACTTGGAGACAAGCAAATCCACTATGAGGGGAATTATAGTATTGGCATGAATGTTTATGGTTCTGTTCTATCTCTATGATGACATGAGAATGCTCATAAACTCTAGATCAAATACTTCTAATTGACAATGAGAGTTGCTTTTAGGAATTATAGACTATACTCTCAATCATTACATGCATATAACACATCTTATTAAAATCAATTCTAATTTGTAATTCAACCTAATCAACATCCTTAATCATAATATTAGTATAGTAGCATATAGTTAGTTTTAAATCTCTTATTTAATATCCTTGCCTATCCATCATAGTAACTATCCAATTAATACAAAATTTCCAAGTTCCCTAGAGTTTGACACCCTACTCATCCTATACTAATCCCTTTGGATTTGGGTCACCCATAGTAGGCCTAACAAATTTTTGGCGCCGTTGCCAGGGAACTTGTTGTAATTTTTATTAATTTAGGATAGTGAAAAGTTGTTTTAGGTTTTTGTTTTTGTTTTATAATTTTAATTTTTTGTTTTAATTTTAGTTGAACATGCGACAAAGTAGAAGCTTTAATGATCTTCTATTTGATCCTAAAATTGATCGAACTTTTTATGTTTTGCGTAGGAATCAAAGATAAAGAGAAAAAGATCAACACAGCTTAATGGCTGGAGAAAGATGTATGGTAGGCGACTTTGCCATGCCTAACATCACAGATTGTATGGGGAGAATAATGGCTCCTTCAATTGCAAATAATAACTTTGAAATCAAACCTAGCATCATTCAAATGGTGCAAAATAATCAATTTGGTCATTTGCAAGAGGAGGATCCATATTCACACATCTTGACATTCTTGAACGTATGTGCAACATTTAAAATAAATGGAGTATCAGATAATGCAATTTGATTAAGGCTCTTCCCATTTTTAGTCAAAGAAAAAGCTTAAATATGGTTGGCAAGCTTACCAAGTGAATTAATCACCACTTAGGATCAATTGAAGCAAGCATTCCTTCAAAAGTACTTCCCTCCACAAAAGACTGCAAAATTCCGTAATGAGATCACCACCTTCAAGCAAAATCCAAATGAAATAATTTATACTTCTTGGGAAAAATTTAACTCCAAAGGCAATGCCCACATCATAGATTGCCCGATTGGATGATTCCTTAAATTTTTTATAACGGATTGACAAATGAGAATCGCAACATAGTCAATGCCGCATCTGGAGGTAAATGGATGGATAAGACAGCAAGAGAGGCTATCACTTTACTTGAAGAACTTACATCCCAAGGATACATGGGAGATGAGACAACTATGGCAAAAGCAAAAGGGATATTGGAACTTTACACTATTAACCTGCTAACAATAAAGGTAGATGCACTCACCAAAATGGTAAGTAAAACTCAAATTAATTCTATTGAAAATACTGATGTTGTTTGTGAACTATGTGGAAGTCCTCATCCTTATTCCCAATGTAGTTCAACTGAGGAAGTAAATTATGTCCAAGGGGGGTATAACCAAAGAATGGGTATGAACTCAAACACATATAACCATCAATGGAAGAACCATCCTGGTTTTTGTTGGTCTAACCCATCCTCCCAGTTAAACCCACCGATTAACCAAAATCTCAAACTAAATAACCCACCAGGTTTTCCCATGAAGCAACCCTATACTCCTACACCACCTAAATCTACTTTAGAAACCCTTCTAGAGTAGTTTGTAGGAATATAAATATCCATTAATAAACAAAGCGAGGAGCAATTTAAACAACTTAATTCCAAAATTGATCAACTTGCTATTCACAACAGAATTTTAGAAACTCAAATTTCCCAACAAGCTTCTTCCTCTAACCCTAAACCTGTAGGTAAGTTACCTAGTCAACCAGAATTTGTTCAAAGAGAGACTTGCCAAGAAATTACTCTAAGAAGTGGTAAGATGGTTGAAAATACTGCTAATGAGAATAAAAATGATATAGTAGGTGATGACGAAGTAAACTTAGAAAGTAACCAAGGGAGTGGGATTAAAGGTAATAATAAAAATGAAAGTATCATACCACTTCAGGTTAATGATCCTAAAATAGATATTAAGACCTTGCCCTTTCCTCAAAGGTTCATAAGAAGGAACCTAGATAAGCAATTGGGCAAATTCCTAAAGTATCTTAAAGATATTACTATTACTATTCCATTCTTGGATGCTATAAGGGATATGCCGGCTTGGGGTAAATTTTTAAAAGACATGGTCTCTCATAAAAGCAAATTAGAAGATTATGGTCTAGTATCTTTAGTAGAAGAATCTAAGGCCATGTTTTCTAAGTCTCCTCCTAAGCAAAAAGATCCTAGATGTTTCATCGTCCCATGCATGGTTGGAGGAAAGTATTTTGATAAAGCTTTATGTGATATTGGTGCTAGTGTAAGTTTAATGCCTTATTCTATTTATTTAAAACTTAAATTGGGTGAACTTAAGCCTACTAACATGTGCCTTTTAATGCCTAACAAGACTATTACCTATCCAATTGGCATTTTTGAGAATGTGCCAACAAAAGTAGGTAAATTTATAGTTCCTGCATATTTTATTATCCTAGACATGGAGGAAGACCTTGAAATTCCTATCTTGTTTGGAAGACCATTCTTAGTAACGGTAGGTGCTATCATTGACATGAAGAAAGGTAAAATCACATTTGAGGTAAATAATGAATGCATAGAATTTGATGTTCTTAAGATGATGAAATATTCACCTATGGAAGGAGTTAGTAGGATTGACTCTATAGACTTAATTGATGAATATACAAATGAGGTCAAATATGAATGCATGAGTCAAGAACCTATTCCCCCTTACCAAGACCAAGAAGAAGAGGTAAATCTTTTAGAGACTACTTCACATCATCACTCCTTCCAACCTTCTAGATTTGAACCTCTAGAAAGAAATAATGACCCAAATTCTTCTTTAAGAGAAGAAGTAAGTTTTGAACTCAAACCTTTACCATCAAATTTAAAATATGCATTCCTTGATTCTGAATCTAAATTCCCTTTTATTGTGAATTCATCATTATCTTTAGAAAATATCAATCTTTTGTGCAATGTGTTGCTTAAACAAAGAAGTTCCATTGGTTACTCTTTGAATGATCTAAAAGGTATTGGCCCTAATATTTGCATGCACAGGATAATCTTATAAGATAATGCTAAGCCTTCCATTGAAGGTCAAAGGAGACTTAATCCAACTCTCAAAGAAGTGGTAAGAAAATAGGTCACAAAATTACTTGATAATGGCATTATATACTTAATTAGTGATAGTAAGTGGGTAAGTCCTGTTCAAGTTGTCCCTAAAAAGGGTGGCTTGACTGTTATTAAAAATAAATCAAATGATTTAATCCCTACTAGGACTATCACTAGATGGCGTATGTGTATTGACTATAGAAAATTGAATAAAGCAACTAAAAAAGATCATTTTCCACTTCCATTTCTTGACTAAGTATGAGAAAAATTGGCAAATTATTCTTATTTTTGTTATTTGGATGGTCTTGGTGATTTTTATCAAATACCTATCTACCCTGAAGACCAATCAAAAACCACTTTTACATGTCCCTATGGAACTTTTGCATTTAGACGCATGCCATTTGGTTTATGCAATGCACCTGCAACATTTGAAAGATGTATGTTTTCTATCTTTAGTGACTTAATAGATGACTACGTTGAAATTTTTATGGACGATTTTAGTGTTTATGGAACTAACTTTGACAATTGTCTAAAAAATCTCTCTAAAGTTCTTGACAGGTGTAAGGAGCATGGACTAGTACTTAATTGGGAAAAGTGTCATTTTATGGCACAAGAAGGAATAGTACTAGGGCATATGGTATCCAAAAGGGGTATTGAAGTGAATAGAGCCAAAGTTGAAGTGATCACAAATTTGCCACAGCCTAAATGTGTTAAGGACATTTGAAGTTTCTTAGGACATGCCGGGTTCCATAGACTGTTTATCAAGGATTTTTCCAAAATTTCCAAACCGTTGTGCAATTTGCTTGCAAAGGAAGCTACTTTTGAGTTCGACGAAGCATGTCATGAAGCTTTTAAGACCCTAAAGAAAGCTCTTACTTCTGCACCGATTCTACAGCCACCTAATTGGGAGCAACTTTTGAAATTATGTGCGATGTTAGTCATTTTATAGTTGGAGCGATCCTTAGGCAAAGGAAGGAAGGTAAGCCTTATGTAATTTACTATGCAAGTAAGCTAGTTGATGATGCCCAAATCAACTATACAACTACGGAGAAGGAACTATTAGCTATAGTTTATACATTTGATAAATTTAGAGCATACTTAGTAGGTCAAAAGGTAATTGTATATTCTGACCATGCTGCTCTAAAGTACCTCTTAAGTAAAAAGGATGCTAAACCTAGGCTACTAAGGTGGATTCTTATGCTCTAAGAGTTTGATTGGGAAGTAAGGGATAAGAAAGGGAGTGAAAACCTTATGGCAGACCATCTCTCTAGAATTGATCAAGAAGGTTTAAGGAAGCTTGATGATGGAGTACTAATATATGAGACCTTCCAAGGTGAGCATTTGTTTAATGTTGTATCACAAGAAATTCCATGGTATACTGACATTGCTAATTTTCTTGTAAGTGGGATTATTCCTTATGGTTTAGATTATAGGCAAAGAAAGAAATTTTTGCATGATACTATATTTTATTATTTGGAAGAACCTTTGCTTTATAAAAGATGTGTAGATGGGCTAATAAGGAGATGCATTCCTCAAGGTGAGATTCAAGATTTTTAAAACATTGTCATTCCTTAAATGTGGGTGGACACTTTGGCGCAACAAAAATGGCTTCTAAGGTATTACAATGTGGTTTTTGGTGGCCTACTTTATTCAAAGATGCTAGAGAATTTGTCCTTACATGTGATAGATGTCAAAGAATGGGTAATATATCTAGGAGAAATGAGATGCCCTTAAATAGCGTTCTTAAGGTAGAACTTTTTGATGTATGGGGTATGGACTTTATAGGTCCTTTTCCTAGTTCCTTAGGCTATAAATACATCTTAGTTATGGTAGACTATGTGTCTAAATGGGTTGAAGCAATACCTACTATTACTAATGATGCTAAGGTAGTCAAGAAAATGCTTAAAAAAGTAATCTTTCCTAGGTTTGGTACTCCAAGAGCTTTGATAAGTGATGGAGGTTCCCATTTCTGTAATAATATCATAGAAAGTCTGCTTAAAAAATATGGAGTTAATCATAAAATAGCTACTCCTTACCATCCACAAACAAGTGGACAAGTTGAGGTAAGCAATAGGGAAATTAAGTGGATACTAAAGAAAACTGTTTCGTCTTCTAGGAAAGATTGGGCGTTAAGGCTAGATGATGCCTTATGGGCATATAGAACTACTTTTAAAACTCCCATTGGCCTTACCCCATATCAATTAATCTATGGTAAATCTTGTCATTTGCCCGTTGAACTTGAACATAAAGCGTATTGGGCAACTAGGGCTTTGAACTTTGATATGGATAAAGTAGGTAAGAAAAGACCTTTGCAACTCAATGAACTAGAAGAATTAAGGTTATATGCATATGAAATTGCAAAGTTATATAAAGATCGTACTAAGTTATGGCATGATAAGAACATTCTCAATAGGGATTTCCAAGAAGGTGAGCTTGTTTTACTTTATAATTCAAGGTTAAGACTATTTACTGGAAAACTAAAATCAAGATGGTCTGGACCTTTTAAAATTATCAAAGTTCATCCATATGGAACTATTGAGATTGCTAATGACAAAGGTGAATCTTTTAAGGTAAATGGCCATCGTCTTAAACCTTACTTTGCTGGTGCACCATTAGAACAATCAAGGTCAGTAACCCTCTCTACTTAATAGTATGTTTATTTACTACATAGTATATTTATTTTAAAATTTTATGTTTGTTTATTTTAAATTTCATGTTTATTTAATTTAATGTTTAAGTTTTGATGTTTAAATATTTTTATTTTAATACATACACATGATATATATTTAATAAAAAAAAAATTTGGACTGAGTTAGTGCCGAGTCATGCCTATAGGACACCACTCATGACAAAAAGCACTCGTGTCGAGTCATGCCTTATGGTGCCGACTCGGTACAATGGACAGAATTTGACACACCCGAAAATTTGAATTTCTACACTAATTTTTCTTTTCTTGTCATTCTCAATTCAATTGTAATTTGTTTTATTCTTATTTTTGGTCAAAAACTAACTTATTCAACACTCTTTTCCCAAAACAAATCAATGAAAAGTTGTCTCTTTTCCAAAAAGAAGCACACCTCTTCCCAAAATACATGACTTTTCACATCACACCCTTACAACACCACTCCCCTACCCTTTCTTTTTAGATTTTGAAAACACAAATCCTAATATTTAAATAATTCTTTCTTCTATTTTAACATCATCTTCTTCATTTCATCATTCACACTACACTAAATCCACTCATAGTTGCACAATTTTTTCTATTCTACTTCTCTATTTTCTAACTATGGGCAAGACCAAAGGATCAACTTCTTCAAGGCCTCAAGAGGAGCAATAAGAAGAAGACCTTGCATCAATGTATGAGTCCTCCTTTCCCATTCACTCACATGAAGAAGGAGCCAAATTCTCTAAAATCAAACGTAGAGAAATTGTATCTTGTATGTATTTTCCTCCCTCTTTCATTCGTGATGTTGGCATGGAGGAAGTATTCAATCAAGTTCTTACCTCTTGTGGTTTGAAAAAAATTAAGTATGCAAGAACATTCCTATGGAAATCTTGTTTATAAGTTTTTTAGTACACTTGACATCAATGATACTAATTCTCAAATTCTGGAATTTAGATTGCTTGGCCAACCTTACCAATTAACTTACAATTTTATGCAAAAAGTTTTTGGTTTTAAAAGAAGTGGTGTTTGTGATGTCACTAATGATTTTAATGTTAATGACTTTTGGACATTCTTAACTGATATAGAAACCCCTTTTCAGCCTAAAAAGGGGAAAGTAATGTTCATCAAGGATTTGAAATTATGGATGTTGCATAAAGTCATTGCATGTGTTATTTTTGGTAAAACTGAAACTAATAGAGTAACTGTTCAAGAACTATTTTTGATGTGGTGTGTTCATAAATCAAAGCAAGTGTGTTGGATATATTGGATTTTTAATCAACTCCTCATGTGTGTTACACAAAAGGAGCATCCATTAACACATGGTCGTATTGTTACAAGCATTGCTAAGGGATGTCATATTGATTGCTGAAACTTTCCTTATGTTGTCAAATACTTATATTTCACAAAGTAAGCCTTTGTAAGAGGTGTGGTTATGGATGGAGATTTTAACCATGTTGTAGGTTACACGCGATCTTGTTGGAAGGGGTTACATCACCCTATTTATAATTCGGATGGAGACTCCGATGATGATGTTCCACTGACTAGAGACGCACCACCATCAAAAGCCCCATCAATGGTTCAACTTGCATTACCACCATCATCCTCTACTCAAGGAGAAGTAAGTGGCTCCACTCTTAATGACCATCAACTTTTGGAGGAGATTTTGGCAAACCAAAGGAGCATGCAATGTCAACTTACCGCTTTGGAGGCTAGAAACCAAAGGATGGAGCGCACGCAATATAGTATGGACTATGAATTGCGTAAGTTCTTTAGCTACTCTAAGTATGAAATTCCTTCACCACCACCACCCGATGATTAATGAGGCATGTTTTTCTTCCCTTCTCCATCATCTTCACATTGGGGACAATGTGAATTTCATGTATGGGGGAGGGATTGAATGATGAAGTTTGAAGCTTTCTATTTACTTTTATGTTTTATTTTGTTTTGATTTTCATTTTCTACATTTTTAATATATTTTGCATGATTGTTGTTTTGTTTAGTTTAGTATTTTACAATTTGCATCAAGAATTTTTGTCCTTTTACTTGAAGTTTCTCCATGTTATTATATCTTGATTAAGATTTCTCATTTTGTTTTCTAACTAATTTGATGATCGTTTTTGATAAATGCCCAATTGGTAAAATTCTTAAGTCTTTTCTAGTATTTGTTAAGATTTTGTCTTTTTATCTCACTCTTATTACTTCTCAAGATTTCTAATTATCTAGTCAATTTTCTAATTTTGCTTAATTGTCGAAATTGATATAAGTTAAGTCTTTGAATTTGCATGATTTAAGTTGCCTAAAGGAAACTATAGCCATAATACGAGTTATGCATTAGTCAATAATGGATGAGGATACTAAAAGAACTATATGTGTTTGCTAATAAAAATGCATATTGAGTAAGTTGTGTGCAAATGAGTTTGCTCCTTAGTTGCATTCAATTCGAAAGATATGTATGGTATGCCTATTAAATATGTATATTGAGTAAGTCATGTGCGAATGAGTTTGCTCCTTAGTCACGTTTGATTCGAAAGATGTACCTTATTTAATCAAAAAAAAAAGAGAAAAGGGAAAAGAAGAAGAATAAGCAAACTATGTATCTAAAAATGCCATGAGACTTATTGCATTCTTGCGTATGCTTTCTCTTGTCCCAAAGAAGGCTACTTGAATTTATTGAATTCTTGACTTAATGCATGGATACGTTGACTAGAAAAGCATGATTAGGTCCTTGACTAAATAATTGAATAACTTTGTTACCAATAGGGATGAGATAATTAGACAAAGCTCAAAATTTATGCTATAAGACTTGTCATCCTTTATCATTGTTGGGCACTAAGAACTATATCATCAAAATTTTAGCCATATATACTCCTTAAATAAATTTTGAAGATTGTTTAATCAAGATTGTTTCATGGTTATCTTGGAGAAACTAAGTAATTTCTTTGTCTCTTCCCTCTTTGTTCTTGCTTGAGGGCAAGCAAGGTTTAAGTATAGGGGAATTTGATATGATGCAAATATGTATACCTAAACTAATCAATTAATATTTAATTTTGTGTTTTGATGCATGAATTTTATCTTTAAAGTGGTGCTTTTAATCTTGTTTTTAAGTGTTCTCTAAGTAATCTAGGTAACTCTTAAAGGATCAAGGGTTCTATGCATGAAAGGAAAGAAGTTTTGCAAGGACTAGCCAAGGCAAGCTTGTGCCGACTCGTGCCCCATTGGTGTTGAGTCATGACAAAGGACCATGGTGCCGACTCATGCCCTTTGGTGCCGAGTCATGCCAAAAACCACATGGTGCTGACTCATCCTAGCCTGTCTCAAGTAGTTTGGTGCCTTTTCATCAAAAAACTTCACAAAAGCTCCTTTTTGCAAAGGACATGATTTGGGACACCTATAAAACTATAAATAAGAATGTTTTATAGAATTTTAGACATGTGATATTAGTATTATTCATATATTAAGTTAGTAATTAAAAGTGTAATTCAAGTGTTCAAAAGTTAGAACAAGATTGAAGAGTCACCAAGGCATTCAAGCAAGCATTCAAGGACACTTCTTCAAAGTAAATTTCTAGAGCAAGGATTGAAGAAAATATCATCAAAGTTTCCTTTCCCTTGTCTTTTTTATCTTTGTTCCTTGATGTTCATCTTGTCTTCTTGTCTAAACTTTGTCATTTACACTATGAATATACACTAGTTTGGTTTCTTTGAATTGCAATAAAGTATTGGTTTTAATCATTCTATTTCTTATATGCTTTGCATGATTTAGTTTTAATTGTGTGCTTAATTAATGTTGTATGTGCTTGATCACCATGTATAACATGATAGTCAAATTATTCACAATGAGAGTTGGGATAAACTGATGGAGAAACAATTAAAATTACTTAGAGAATAGGATAAGCACTTGGAGACAAGCAAATACACTCTAAGGGGAATTATAGTATTGGCATGAATGTTTATGGTTTTGTTCTATTTCTATGATGACATGAGAATGCTCATAGACTCTAGATCAAACACTTCTAATTGACAACGAGAGTTGCTTTTAGGAATTATAGACCATACTCTCAATCATTGCATGTATATAACACATCTTATTAAAATCAATTCTGATTTGTAATTCAACCTAATCAACATCCTTAATCATAATATTAGTATAGTAGCATATAGTTAGTTTTAAATCTCTTATTTAATATCCTTGCCTATCCATCCTAGTAACTATCCAATTAATACGAAATTTCTAAGTTCCCCAAAGTTTGACACCCTACTCATCCTATGCTAATCCCTTTGGATTTGGGTCACCCATAGTAGGCTTAACAAGTCACTGCTACCAGAGCTGATGAAATCTTTGACAAGCTTCTTGGCAAGCTCTCTGAACACCAAGATACTATGATGAAGAGGCAAGAAGCTCTTTTCCAAGACATGCTCCAGGCCCAAAGGAGGGCTATCATGGAAGATGTTTGTACCATGTTTGAAAAGACCTCCCTGGCCCAAAACTCAATCGACCCAAAACCATTCAAAACTGTCCTAAGACTCACTCTTTATCCTGTTTATGAATTCATTTCCAAAGATGATTCCAAAGACAAAGAGCCTGGAAACATTGTCATGATCCCACCACTACCTATTCCATCATCTGAATTCCTCAGAAATAACTCACCTTTCCAACCCATTACAATTCAACCATCAAATTTTACCCTTACTCTCACTTTCTGACCCGCGGATCCTTTCCAAAGGAAGGAAGTCAACCCTGAAATAAAAGCCTACATGGAGAAAATGTAGTTGGGTATGAAAAAGAAAGAGGATCAGATTAATACAGGGTCCCTAAGCTTGTTTCCTAATGCAAGAGTTCCTCCCAAATTCAGAATGCGTGAGTTTGACAAGTTCGATGGGACTACCTACCCTAAGACTCATCTTAAGGTATATGTGGGGGCCATGCATCCTTTGGGTGTGGATAATGAACTCCTAGCCCAATTATTTCAATAGTCACTGACCGGTACAGTTGTGAAGTGGTTTGTAGACTTGGATGTCACCAAAAAATAGACTTGGGATGACATCTGCAATATCTTTGTCCAATAGTATCATTATAACATCAAGGTTGATATAACAAGAAGAGACCTCAAGACTACCAAACAGAATGCAAAGGAATCCTTCTCTTCATTCTTTACAAGATAGAGGGCTAAAACTGCTCAAATGGTAAATAGGCCAACTGAGCAAGAACAAATAGATATCATTGTCAAGAATCTACTTCCTGCCTATAAAGCCCATTTGTTAACACAATACCTACCCACCTTTAGAGCTTTGGTTGCAACTGCATCAAAAGTTGAAGATTGCATCCAAAGTTAATCATTTCAAGCAGAATTCCCCACCACCAACCTAAACAGTGATGAGGAATCTAGTTCTAACTCAACCCCACCTTACCCCAACCCCAGAAGGCATATCATGGAGTAGTTCAAGTTCAGCTAATCTGACTTGTCTGAGATTGAATTCTAAGTCTAAGCCTAAGTCTAAGTCTGAGTCCAAATATGAGTCGGAGTCTGTCGTTTTATTTTTCTTTATTCTCGTCGACCATAGCAGTTTCTTTTGTCATCTTGTAATAAAGTTTCCTTTATAGTAATGCACATACATTTTCTTTTCGTCTTCCTTGTTTAGTCCAGCATGGATGAGCCATAAAAAAAATAGAGAAAAAAAATGAAAAAAAGAGAGAAATGAACAAATAGTCAAATCCACCACAAATAGCACATGTTAGAATTTGAGGTGCCATCAATAATTGCACCTAATCAAAGAAGGTCAAATAGTTGAAACATAAAGAGCAAATTAAATAGAATTACCTATTGCACATTAGGTAATCAAATAATGCACCTCAACAAGGTCAACAAGTTCAGAAAAGACCTTTGTCAAATCTAGAATTCAAAGGCCAGAGCCCCTCAAAGCAGCAGCCCAAATCATGGTGGAATATTTTCTCCTAAATGCAAGCTCGCTAAGTTAAAAACCTAAAAAGGGCAGCTTAGGCAAAAGTTAGAGCTGAGAAAGAGAGAGAGAGAGAGAAAGCTCATCCAAGTCATCTTCCCTCATGTCCAAAGTTGTCAAATCATCTTCAATCAATTTGTCATCCTTCCTAACCAGAGGTTTATTCTCTAAAGGATATACAATCTTCTTATCCTATAATGGAGGCATGTCTTCCTAGGTCGTTATCTATTATCAATCCATCCTGTCACTTAGCTCAAAGAGCTAAGGCATATTCCCTCATATATATCTCTAGTCTATCACATCCTTATCTCTCATTTTGGAAGCATAATCCCCAATTCATCTTCTTCCACTAGCCCTGTAGCCATTCCTAAAGGCTCTTTTGTTTCAACTAGTGCAATTTACAATTAAGTGTCACTCCAAGAGTCTCTTCAATCTCAAATAACAAGAAAAGCTTGACTTGCTCTTTTCCATGATTCGTGCTACAAAAAGCAAAATTGTACAACCTCGATGATTCTTTTCAGAAGTTTCAGCCTACCTTTAAACCATTCTCAAATTTTATGAAATCATATTATTCTATCCCAAGCCTTATTGGCAAATCATACCACATACCATCCATTCCTTGGCATAATCTCAAAATGAGTAGAACCAAAATTCCCAAGTCTATTAGGGCTTATCATCTTTAAATCTAGTTTCCTTGGCAAAACCAGAAGTCGAGGCATATCTCCCAAAAAGCCTTCATCAAGAAGCCTAAACCAAAAGCCTTCATCAAAGAAGCTCAAATCTAGAAGCCTTCATCAAGAAGCCTAAACCAAAAGCCTTCATTAAGAAACTTAAATCCAAAAGCCTTCATTAAGAAGCCCAAATCCAAAAGCCTTCATCAGGAAGCTTAAACCAAAAGCCTTCTCCATGAAGCCCAAAACCAAAAGCCTTCGCCATGAAGCCCAAAACCAAAAGCCTTCATCAAGAAGCCTAAACCAAAGGCCTTCATCATGATGCCTAAATCCAAAAGCCTTCATCAAGAAGCCCAAATCTATAAGCCTTCATTAAGAAGCCTACTCCCAAAAGCCTTCGCCATGAAGCCCAGATCCAAAAAGCCTTCGCCATGAAGTCCAAAACCAAAAGCCTTTGCCATGAAGTCCAGATCCAAAAGCCTTCACCATGAAGCCCAAAACTAAAAGCCTTCGCCATGAAGCCTAGAACTAGAAGTTGAGGCATATCTCCCAAAAAGCCTTCATCAAGAAGCCTAAACCAAAAGCCTTCATTAAGAAGCCCAAATCCAAAAGCCTTCATCAAGACGCCTAAATCTAAAAGCCTTCATTAAGAAGCCTACTCCCAAAAGCCTTCATTTTGAAGCCCAAATCCAAAAGCCTTTGCCATGAAGCTTAGATCCAAAAAGCCTTCGCCATGAAGCTTAGATCCAAAAAGCCTTAACCATGAAGCCTAAATCCAAAAGCCTTCGCTATGAAGCTCAGATCCAAAAAGCCTTCACCATGAAGTCCAAAACCAAAAGCCTTTGCCATGAAGCCCAAAACCAAAAGCCTAAACCAAGAAGCCTTCACCGTGAAAAAGCCTTCATTTATGAAGCTATAATCTCCTTTAAAGGCAAAATCAGACTAAGCCTTTCAAATGGATTTCCTTCACCAAACCAACCCTCCTTAGCCAAGACCTTTCCCTATAAGGACTAATCTTCAACCGTAACTTTCAATGGGCAAGCCAAGTCGAGCCACCCATGTTGACATTCCCACACTCCTGGAGTTTCAGAGACATAACCTTCTCTAAATCCTTTTAACACCAAAGCCAAATAGATAGCTTTGATCCTAGCTTTTCTAACATCAAGGTTGAATAAATAACTTTATTCCTATTCCTTCTAACATCAAGGCTAAACAGATAGCTTTGGTCCAAACTTTCCCAACCAATAAGGCCGAACAGATAGTTTTGACCTCAATCCTCCCAACCACCAAAGCCAAATAGATAGCTTTGATCTTAATCTTCCCAAACATCAAAGTCAAACAGATAACTTTGATCATAATCTCCCCAATAGTAGGGCCGAACAGATGGCCTTGCTAAATCAATTTGAATTCCCTAGGTGGACCAAATCTCTAAATCTTTCAAAGTCTAGGCAGAATAGATAGTCTTAACTAAAATTCACCAAATCATCTTTACCTCCAATAATTAGGCTGGACATACAGCCTTAATTAAAGATCACCATGACCATTCTCACATCCAACGCTAAGGTCAAGCTAATAGCCATTGACAAAACCTCATTTACCAAGTTTGTCCTTCTTCATAAGATTCAGTTTGCATAAAGCATGAATGTCCTCACGCATGATAAGCATAAGCAGATATTGCAAGCCTAGAGTCTGGCATGGTATAGCCTAGAATCTGACATGGTATAGCCTAGAATCTGACATAGTATAGCCTAAAATCTGACATGGCAAAAGAACATATAAGCAAAAAATCTGATGTTGCAAGAGCACAAGCCCAAAGTCTGATATAGCATCTCTTCCCAGGGTTCATTATTATCAGAATCGCCTTTTGCTTAAAGCCAATTCTGATGAGGGGGCAGCTGTGATCCCTCAAATTTACACCCTTATGATCCAACTGCAGCTTGACACCTACTAAGAATAGTGCACTACGCATACGGTGGTCCTGCTAACTGGTTAGCGGGCAGGGGTTAAGGGGGCAGCGCCCCGTTGAAAAATAAATTTTCTAAATCTTACACCTCCAGTCGACCGTCTTTCAGTTACGAACCCACAGGATCAAACTGAGCTTGAATCAAAACTTAAACAGACCCAAAATGGATGAAAAAGCAAGAAACAAGTCGAACCAACCGGCTAGCGTGCAAGAGCCGCGCCGCCGCTCTGGGGTTTGGGAGGCACGTCTACTGTGCCGCCTCATAGGCGGCACGAAATTCATGCCGGCGATAAGGCAGCACGTTGAGACAACTAGCATGTCCCCAGTGCTGCCCATGCCACCAGCACGTTGCTAGTGCCGCCACCAGTACCATCGGCACCCCCTTCACCAGATCTATAAATAGAGCCTCCTTCCATCTCATTTAAGGGGAATTCCAAGATAGAAATCCTCTCTAATACTAATATTCTTGTTGCTTTTAGATCCAGATTTCAAGTCTTTTGAATTCAAGGTGGAGTTAAGATCTGGAGCAAAGCTCATTCCATTCGTCCGAAAGTCAAGGAAAGCAAAGGTATAATCCCTTTTTCCATTCTCAAAATTCTAAATTCAGATCTAGAATTATATTTAAGTCTAAAATGGAAAAGATCTAAGGTTTATTAATTTAAGAATCAGAATTAAATTAATAAATAAACCAACACTCTTTTTTCCATAACCCCTCCTTCGCAAGAAGGAAGAACTGCATGGGGTTTGATTCCTATTCAATATGATACACAGGCTGCCATTTTGAAGGGTATCAACTCCAAAATCCTTTTATCAATATTGTTTTCCTTTTTTTATTTTGATTTATTTATATTAATCTTTTATTTATGATCTTGTATTTGGGGAATGTGTTTTTGCTAGTACCCATAAGGGCTATAGGAAAGATCCTCTTTATTTCAATTGTTTTGATATTGTAATAATCTAGTAGGATTTATCTTGCTTATTTATTTACAACTGTCATTCCATATCATCATATATATTTCTATTTCATTCATAATTATATTCTTGTTCATGCATACATGAAAAGTCCTTTTTTTTAAGAGTTATTTTGCAATTATAGCTGAACTAAAGAAAAATATATTTTCTTAATTGTGTAATTACCAAAACCTGATCCCTGAGCCCTCCTTGGTCACTCACGGATTAGTGCATTTTCCATTGGGATAAAATCAAATCATTTTTGGAGTCAATCAATTTTGGATTTTCTTTAATTTTCCCAATTAAAATAAGTAAATTAAAGTGGTGACTCCCTTTCACAACTTTCAAATCACAAAAATCAATTTTCTGAACTCACAGCGAGTTCCAATGGTGGAGTTTCTCCTAAAGAGCATTTCGATTCCTCGGCGGATTGAACCAGTGCTCAGGCAAGGCCTCACAAATGACTTCACATAAAATACATAGAAAATAATTTTTTTGCATGCATAAGAAACTAGGGTTTTCTTCACTTTTTTTCCCTAGTTTATTTTTTATTTTATTTCTTTCTAATTATCATAAAGTGTCATTGTAAAAAAAAAAAATCATTGCATAATGAACCAGGCTGCATCATATTATTGCTTGTATAGAACTAACTCAAGTGCAGGAAAGAAAATAAATACCTCCATACTACTAGTAAAGCTTGCGTGATCTCTAGGCTCCTGCAGTAGAACCTCGGGATTCGCATCACCTCGGGGCATTGAATAGCTTCTCACATGCCTTAAAGTTGAGGAAGTCATCTTGGTGAAA
This sequence comes from Reutealis trisperma, assembly GCA_947687605.1. NCBI lineage: Eukaryota > Viridiplantae > Streptophyta > Magnoliopsida > Malpighiales > Euphorbiaceae > Reutealis > Reutealis trisperma. Next base: position 120,319 of record CANTUT010001427.1, read on the forward strand.
GAGTTTTAGAGAGAAAGAGTCTAAGTAGAGAGAGAGAGATGAAGTTGAAAGTGGTGAGAATGAATGAAGAAGGGAGGGGTATTTATAAAAAGAACTATGGGCTCCACCTCATCATTTCCTTTCAGTTCACATAGCTAAGTTGCCAAATTTCACCATAACAAATGCATTTCAAGTCAGAAATTAGTTTTATCCAAACAAATAAGTCCACAAGATTTTTATCTGTGCCTCAAAATAGAAAGCAACTCAATCAGGATCCAAAATCTTTCGTAATTACAAAAAGTTTAGAAATTCAAAATGTCTAGAAAAATTAGAAAATAGTCTAAACAAATTTTGAAAAGCCCAAAAATAGACATGGCACCTTGACATAAATCTTAAAGCTGACCAAGACCTTCAGTCATCTGAAAACTTCTAGAATTCCCCCGATTCACACTTATCCAACTCGGCCTCCTATCCGACCGAGTTTGATAAGAGGGGCAGCTGTCTATTTTTCACTTCCAAATGACTGACATTTGATCACGAGGGCATAGAATCAAATTGGGCTCAAATCAAATCAAAGATAGAGAAGAACAAGCTAAAAAATGAATTATGATAGCCCGCAAGCCTGCTGTGGTAACTCGCAACCGGCTGTAGTTATCGTAGAGGTCCCTGCGGTAGCCAATTGGCTACCACAACCAGCCCTGCAGTAACCACAAAGGGCTCTGTGGTTACCATAGCCGACACCTCAGTTACCACATTGTGCCCTTTTCAGAATCCTACCCGAAAACTGTGAATTTTTAGCCTCAAACTCCTCCTATAAATACCTTGCACCTCATAACAACTAAGACATGCAATGACATGCTTCTATACTCTTCTTAAAGCTTTCTAAACCCTATTTCTAAGCTTTCCAATCAATTCAAGCCCTTTCTTTCAAAGGGAATTTGTGGTTCTCAAGCAAATTGTTCCAAAAGGAGTGCTCGTAATATCCCTAGGCCAAGGTGGAACTTAGATCAGGTGCTAAGCTCGCTCCCTACATTCCTCACTGACGGAAGCCAAAGGTAAAAGTTCTTTCTTTTTTCCTTTTCAATTTCAATTGCAAGATCTAAATATGAAAAGATCTAAATTTTTGCTAATTAAAATATGATCTAATTAACAAATCCCTAAGCCCTTTAAAATCAATCAAAACATGATAACAAAGGTAATGACTTAAAAACCCCTCCTTTGTAAGAAGGAAGAACTGTGTGGGGTTAGATTCCCATTCAAAGGAATATGCAAGCTTGCCGTCTCTAAGGGATTCAACTCCACTAAAATTAATAATTTCTTCTCTCTATCACTTTCTTCACATAGTTTAGGATTGAAATTACTTTTCTTAAATAAAAATTGAAATTTTAATTCTTTTTATTATAATTTTTTTAATACTATTTTTCTTACTTTAGTCGTTTAGATCATATTTGGGGAATGTGTACTTTTCCTAGAACCTATAAGGGCTAGAGGAAAGATCCCCTAATTTTGGTGTTTTGACTTGTAATAATTTTAAGTAGTTTTCCTTTATTTTTCATAATTGTCATTATCTCATATTTGTCATGCATTTTGCAAGTAATATTTATTTCATGCATCATGTTATATCTGTTCATACATACATAAAAACTTCTTTTTATGAAAGCTATTTTGTATTTGAGCCAAACTAATTTTTTTTGTATTGTTTTAACCAAAACATAGTCCCCAAGCCCTCTTTAGTCATTTGAGGACTAGTGTTTTTCCTTGGGATAAATTGTATAATTTTGGAGTCAATCAAATTGGATTTTTTCTTTAATTTTTCTAACTAAAATAAACAAAATTAAAGTGGCGACTCCTTTTGCAACTTCCAACTTACAAAATACAATTTTTTGAACTCATAGCGAGTTCCTATTGTGATGTTTCTTCCAAATGGGTATTTTTGAATCCCTTTAGTGGATCGGACCGGGTGCTTGGGCGAGACCTCACAAAGGGATATTATATCTCATACATAGGTGGTTAGGATTTATTACTGCTTACATAAACATAATATTCATATATAGATATATGGCATGTGATAGTTCTAATTTGTTATGTATGGAGGTAAGTGATCGCCAAGATAGAATTTATTACCTCAAGTAAATGAGATTAACATCCTATACTATCTAGTTATTCTTAATAACTAAAGCTCCTAGCTAGGACAGACAGATTCACTGGAAAGAGTTTCAAGTAGCAATCTAATCTCATCAAGAATTAGAACCAAGATAAGGACATAGAATCGAGGCACATTAGGGTTTGACATAAACTATTACCCTAGCCGAGATTGAGATCTTTAATGAAGGGATTCTAGTGCAAGATAATTTATGATCAATGGTTCATGTGATGTTTGAAGTTCTCAACTATAAACATTCATTTCTAATTAGGTAGTATTGACATGGAATGCTAGCTATCATTCTTGATTTATGGGACAAAGTGTGAAGTGGGGATTTCACATTAGTAGAGAAAAATGTTTTCTCATTCCCATTACTAATTAGACCTGAACCTAGAAAGTCACACACCTAAGAGTGATCACCTTCCAAGTGTAAAAGGTTTACCATAATAATTAATTAAAGTGTTTAATTAATTGATTAGTGGTAAAATGATTAAACATATAATTAAATTTACAAGGACCCTAGCATGTCCTGGTGTTTAATCTATAAAGGTTTCTATTTAATTAAATCTTAATTTGTATATGATACAAATAAGAAAGATTAAATTAAAATTGATTTGGACTAAATCAAAGACTTAATTTTAAGGTTAGTGAAAACCCTTAATACATGAGATGTAGCTTAAGCCCATATGTGATATGGAAAAGAGACAATTTAGAGGTTAGAGAAAATTAACTATTCATAAGCCCATATAATGAGTTTAGGGGTTAGAGAATTTTCTATTAAGTTTAAAATTATAATTATATCTTTCAGCTAATGGAAATGTCCATTTTACCCCTAAAGGATAAAATGGTCATTTCACCATTTGAAGAAGCAAAGTCAACTTTGCCCCTTCACTAAATGATGAGATAAAGGGTGTTTAAGTCTTTATGAAGACTTAAGGGTTAAGTCTTGGAATGATATAAAAGCTTTGAGTTTTTATGTTGCAAATAAGAGTGAACATCATTTTTCAAGTTAAAGCATTTTAGAGAGAGAAGTTAAGAGACAGAAAGAAAAGGAAGAAAATGTTTCTTCAATTTTTCTTTTGATCTTCAATTCTCTTCTTTATTCTTTGTGAAAGAATAAATGCTTGCAAATTGAAAATATGTTTAGTCCAAAACAAATCAAAGAGAAACCTTATCTTCCTAAAGGTTTTTGGGGGAAAATCTTGAATCAAAATTGGGCAACTAAGAGAGTAATTAAAGAACACCAAAGAAACCAAATGGAATACTTGAAGGTGAACTAGGTGTGAATGATCTAGAGGCTTCACACTTGGGAAGCTCTTTGTTAAAGAAATAAGGAACCTAAAAGAGGTAATATGATTACTCTTCCTTCTTCTTTTTATGCATTTGTGTTTTACACACAAATTAATTGATTGCTTAAATGGATGTCTGGACCAAAATTGGGTAAAGTGAAATTTTAAAATGCTTGAAATTTCACCTCACCACCTTGCTTCTACTGCGTTTGGCTCCACCATTCCTTCAATTGGTATCAAAAACACTTAATCTCTACATAAAACCTTTGTATATGTTGTTTTAGAGGTTTTTGATTTGGTTAAAAAGCAGTTGTTACACAAATGTTGTGCTATCTGACATAGAATTCACCCCCGCGAATCAAAAATCACAACCACGAAAATGATGTCACATTCATGAATGAATGGATCAAAACAAAATTTGTTCATGTCAGTTTAGAGAATCGTGACCGCAATTCAAATTTTTCTCCCTTGATTTTCTTGTGTCTGTGCCCAACTTTAATTTTTTCCAAATTGTTTTGGATTAATTTTTCTATCAAATAAATTTCTATGACTTAAAATATGATTTTAAGCAATAGAAACATTGAATATATGATATTCAAAATGGATATTTTGGAAATGTTCCAATGATGAACAACATATCTATTAATGCAATTATTGTATATATATGTTTTGTTGTTGTTTGAGAGGCATGGATGGTTGATCATGGATTTAGAAATCATAATGTATGATTTCTAATATAGAGATGTAATAATTAATTTTATTATTTGATGGGATGTAATTAAATGTTAATTACTCATTTAAGTTGTAAATTAATTTTCGTTGAGCCTATAAGCTCTTTTATTTTTGTAATCTCACCTTGGAATGCCAAAGTTACTAATGTACATATGGAGATGTAAGAACTATAAGAGGTTAAACCCATGAAGTTGCCCAGTGGAAGCATAAAGATGCAAAATTTGTAATTTCATGTTTGTATTTTATTTATCCTAAATCCCATATCCATTCCTTGTGGCTAGGAAGTGGATCCATTGAATCCATAATCATACCTATGTGTATATTGCCCATTTTATGAAATATATATGAGATATATATGAATGCATGTGATGTATGTTTAAAATGGATAATGTGCAAAGTGAGACTAATCTATAAAGCCCAAAAATCTTCCAAAGAAAATATCGAGTCATGGTTCTCCATTGGAGCAATAATTTAAAGAAAAATTCAAACACTTATGTCATCGGTTATAGATACATAAGGGTGATATATTTGGTTTGAATGTTTTCTTGAAGTTATTGTAAAGCATGTGATGTTATGAGTATATGATACATTTTATGTCAATAACAACAATGAATATCTGAGACTTATGATGTTCAAATCATTATACTTATTGGTCCAATGGGTTTGACTTGACTAGTTTGAAAAGCTAATAACAACAATGCATATCTGAGGTTAGAAACACTAGGAACCAGATTGATTGAACCTCACAAAGAGTTGTGATGAACAAGTGTTGTTCACTTGTTAGATATCAAAATTCCAATAACAACAATGTGTATCTAAGGAACTTTGGTAATCTAATAAGAATTCAATCACCTATTAAAAATCCAACCCAACAGGATTTTCATTTCCTATTTGGAAGTATAGGATTCACCAAATTAGTAGGATTACCATTTTGATTGAAGATCAAATCATTATGGTAGCTACATTGTTACATAAGTTATCAATCTTGTTATTTTCTGCATTTTGATAATATGAAATTAACAAACCCACCTGCGAATATATTTGATTCTTTAGGCTCATAGGGCCTAAATCTATGGTCCTTGCATTTGAGTACATAGTGTATGTATTTAACTTAATTTGTTCTTGGTCTTTTAGAGAAAAGACTACTCCGAAGGAACATATCACTTTAAGTGCAATGGAAACAAAATATTGGAGGAGGCTAATGCTATATGATTGTTTTATAAGTCAAGGGTTGTAAAAACAACATATGAGCATAACAAGACTCAAAGTTATTATGCATCATTTACAAGAGTTATATGATGAACATAAATACACTAATTAATATGAGATATTAAGGCAATTATTTTGTTTGAATACAAAGAAAATTATAAAGAAAGGAAAAGGAAAAGAAAAGAAATTGTAAAGGAAGAAAAGAAGAAAGTGTTTCTTCTTGATCTTCATTACTTTATTTTCTTTGTCTTCTCCATATTTTTCATTCTTGTTCTTATTCTTACTATTCAACTAGAGTAAGAAATTAGAGAAAAGAAATCAAAGAAGAAAATGTTTCATCTTTAATTTCTTATTCTTCTATTTTTCTATCTAGTATTCTTTATGAAATAATTTGAATTGTGAGTAACCTCTTTTATTTCTTACTAATTTTTAATTAAACTAAATTTTGAATTATTTTCATATGATGATTAAATTCATCAAACAACTAGAGAGTCTAGATGTTTTGATGAATAATAATTTTCAAATAGTTTAATTATTCAAATTCATTCCAAATTTCCATTAGATGGAAAATGCACTTTAAGGTAATAGAAAAAGTTTCTACTATAAATTCTAAAAGGGAAATTGTAAGGGATAAGTTCATAGATAATGCTATAGTTGACAAAAGAAAATGTTTCTATTATCAATATTATGAATATTGAAAAAGTAATTATTTTAAGTATAGTGAATACTAAAAGACAAAGAGAAGGATAAACCTTGTGAAGGTAAATTTATCTCTTGTTACTATATGCCAACGATTCATATAGTTCATATGTTGCTAGGATTCATGATATTGGTGCTTCTATGCCATATACATGATCAGAGTAAGCAACAAAGGCATGGAGATTATATGAAATAATTTTGAAAGATCTAAGGGGCAAAATGTTTGTTTCAAAGAGCTTTTATAATACTTCATGATATTTTAGAAATCATATTTTGTATGTCTAGTATGTACTTAATGATAATTTTAAAATCATGTTTTGTAAATCATGTATGTATTTCATACTTAAGCTATATTATTCTATAACTTCAAGGAATTGTGAATTCCATAACTGCAAAAATATTTATGTGGCTTATTATAGTAATAAACTTAAGAGTATGAATTATATGTTTGATGTATTGTTATTAAGTTAATAATAATAGAACAACTCTAAGTGCTTTTATGATAATGCCATAAAGAACTCCAATCTAAAACCACTATGATTTCTTTGATTAGTTTGTTTAGTTAAAGATAAGACAACTTAGTTGAATAACATGTGTCACTACCCATTAAGGTGTGAGCTTGTTTTAACTTAGAAGTCCAGTATCTAATGCAAAAACAACTAGATCACCTTTTGTTTGACAAAAGGATAGAAATCAAAGAAGTTTTAGAATTTATGCATACAGATGCATCAATACCATTTGTGAAATAGTTAGTGGGAGTTTTTCCTAATTCATTGTATTTACTTAAATTTATGATATTAACCCATTCAGAAAAAGGTAAATAAAATGAATTGTTCATTTGAATTTTTAAAATGTTCAAGAAATTCAAGATCAAAAGGAAAATAAATATTAAGGGTATTTCATACAAAAGGGAAATAGTATTATAACCCTTTGATCTTATCGAAGTGGGGGAACTCGATTACCAATTTTTGATGAATTCCCTAAATATAAAAAATTGGCATATAATCATAATTCTTATTGGGAAAACCATATGTGATGGTATACTCAAAAGAATAAATTACAACATATATGATATGATGTAATAGATGATGAACTATAAAAGTTTTTGTTTATTTTCTTATGGAAATTTGCAAATAATAGCATAATATTCTTAAGTAGAATTTCTCCAAAGTCTATCTAATCCTAATTCATATATGATATGATATGGATAGATATCAAAATTCTTACTCATAATTTGAATTGAGATATTTAGCTTATTTGATAAGTTGAAGTTAAACAATTGGAAGATAATTCTAATTAAGATAAGATTTGTTGGATATCCTAAAGGTGGTTTAGGATTGTATTTCTATGTTTTGTATAACAAAGAGTTGTTGACAAAGATGTTATTTCTTGATAAAGTGTTTATTCAAGAAAGTGATATATTGAGAAAGGTAGAATGATTGGGTGAATGTCATCCAATAATGTCCAACAAAATGATCATAATAAAATTTGATCAACTTTGTGAAAAGTCTAAAACTAACTAAATGTTTTATTCTTATGAACTACTAAAAGGTTTAGTAGAATATCTAATTTTTCTATAAGATATGATTTTCTTCATATGGATGCACAATAGTTGCATATTCATGATGAGGTAAATCATAAAATAGCAAAATATCTAATCTTAAGAAAAATATAATTTACTTTATATGAATGCACAAAAGTTGTACATTCATGATGAAGCAAATTATGAGATGATTGTATTATAGCCATATATGATATAGCAATGCATAATGATTATGAGTTTGACATATGGATGCTAATACTAGTTTTCTTTCTCTAGAAAAGAAAACATAATTATGGAATAAATCTAAAGGCTTAGAGTCTTAAGAAAATTCAAAAGTATGCAAAACCTTAATGGTTGTTTCATCGCAAGATGAATCATTAATGTGCAAAAGGATATAGGAGTATCCTCACTTTCTAGTTTTGTACATGGATAACACATTAGTTTGTAAAAGTATTAATATATTGTATTTGTAGAATGGTTTTACCATTACTTTCTTCATTTAGACTTGAGATATATATTTACATTCTTGTTAATTCATATCTATAGAGATAGATTGAAGAGAATATTAAATATGTCTAAGTCAATATTTGGAAAAGATGTTGAAAAGTTCAACATGCTAATTCCAAAATTTTTATTTCCTACAATTTCAATATCCACTTTTTGAGGGTTGTTCCTTAGATACTCAAAGAAAGTATGGCATGGATTCCTCATAGTACAACTATAAGAAATCTAAATTATACAAGAGTTGTATAATGAGCCCAACATCGAGAATGTTATTAGTATGACTAATAGATTTTAATCCCATCTAGTATTAAATTATTGGAAATATAATCAAAATTATTCTAAAGTACTTGAGAAGTATTTAAGATTTAATTTTGACAAATTAAGAATGTTACTACATAAATGATAGAAAGTCCATCATTGGGATTGTTGTTATCTATAATGAAGAAATAATTTGCTAGAAAAGTTATAAGCAAATTGTTATTACATACTTCATTATGGATGTTGTATTTGCTACATAGGATGTTGCAAATAAGAAACTATTTTAGACTTAGAGGGTATGAACTGTTTAAGAGTTTCTCCAGTACATCACGAGTATCTCTTTGCTGTGATAATAATGGAGCCTTCGCTTATGGCAAAGGAACTCGAGTCTCACACTGAAATCCAGAATATTTCGAAAGGCATTAAGATATTATCAAATCAATAGTTGGAATAGGTTATTCTAGCCTCGTAGAAAATAGCATTAGCCAATACCTTGGTTAATCCATTTACTAAAGTTAAAAGTTAGTAACAGTTAAACTTCATCTAGAGAAGATGAGTTTTTGATACTAAGCAAAATGGCTCTAGTGCAAGTGGGAGATTGATAGCAGTATGTGCCTTAAGAGCCATATAATAGTTATATAATAGTAGATGTTAATTCCCAGTGGCACAATAAATATATTTATAATGTGAAAAATATTTTCATATTATTGAATATAGTCCTTAAATATTAGTAAGAGGATTTATTCTTAAGTGTTGAGCATATGGGAGATAGATTGCTATTGTATGAATATTTCAAATATGTTCATGGCCATAGGATTAATGACTGGGCATTATTAATTCCGGAAGACCATCATCTCTATTTGTTTTCTATAATCAGTATGTGATAGAGATGATTAAAGAGGCAGTGAGTCTCGTTTTGCTTGACATGTGATGTCGATACAAACATGTGGATATTTATAAGATGAATAGTCGAACTATGACGTTAGATGATAATAATATAGGGATTTACTACTTATCAATTATTTATCATCTAGGTCATAATACTGCATATAATCCTTTGACTTGAGGGATACTATATCTCAAACATAGATTGTTAGGATTTATTACTGCTTACATAAACATACTATTCATGTACAGATATATGGCATGTGATAGTTCTAATTTGTTATGTATGGAGGTAAGTAATCGCCAAGATAGAATTCATTACCTCGAGTAAATGAGGTTAAGATCCTATGCTTTATGGTTATTCTTAATAACTAAAGCTCCTGGCCAGGATAGACAGATTCACTAGAAAGAGTTTCTAGTAGCAATCTAATCTCATGAAGAATTAGAACCCAGATAAGGACATAGAATCCAGACACATTAGGGTTTGACACAAACCATTACCCTAGTCAAGATTGGGATCTTTAATGAAGGCATTCTAGTGCATGATGATTTATGATTGTTGGTCCATGTGATGTTTAAATAAACATTCATTTCTAATTAGATAGTCGTGATATGGAATGCTAGCTGTCACTCATAACTTATGGGACTAAGTGTGCAATAGGGATTTCACATTAGTAGAGAAAAATATTTTCTCATTCCCAATACTAATAAAACATGAACCTAGAAAGTCATACACCCAATAGTGATCACCTTCCAAGTGTAAAAGGTTTACCATAATAATTAACTAGTGGTAAAATGATTAAACATGTAATTAAATTTACAAGGTACCTAGCATGTCCTGATGCTTAATTTATAAAGGTTTCTATTCAATTAAATCTTAATTTGTATATGATATAAATGAGAATGATTAAATTGAAATTGACTTGGACTAAATCAAAGACTTAATTTTAAGCTTAGTGAAAATTCTTAACACATGAGATGCGGCCTAAGTCCATATGTGATATAGAAAAGAGCCAATTTAGGAGATTAGAGAAAATTCACTATTCATAAGCCCATATGATGGGTTTAGGGGTTAGAGAATTTTCTACTAAGTTTAAAATTGTAATTATATCTTTTAGCTAATGGAAATATTCATTTTACCCCTAAAGGATAAATGGTCATTTCACCATTTGAAAAAGCAAATTCAACTTTGCCCCTACACCAAATAATGAGCTAAAGGGTGTTTAAGTCTTTATGAAGACTTAAGGGTTAAGTCTTGGAATGATATAAAACTTAAGGGTTAAGTCTTGGAATGGTATAAAAGCTTTGAGTTTTTATGTTGCAAATAAGAGTGAACATCATTTTTCAAGTTGAAGCATTTTAAAGAGAGAAGTTGAGAGAGAGAAAGAAAAGGAAGAAAGTGTTTCTTCAATTTTTCTTTTGATCTTCAATTCTCTTATTTGTTTTTTGTGAAAGAACAAATGCTTGCAAATTGAAAATATATTTAGTCCAAAACAAATCAAAGAGAAACCTTATCTTCTTAGAGGTTTTTAAGGGAAAATCTTAATTAAAATTGGGCAACCAAGAGAGTAATTCAAGAACACCAAAGAAACCAAATGGAAAATTTGAAGGTGAGCTAGCTGTGGATGATCTAGAGGCTTCACACTTGGGAAGCTCTTTGTTAAAGAAGGAAAGAACCTACAATAGGTAATATGATTACTCTTCCTTCTTCTTTCTATTTATATGTGTTTTACACACAAATTAATTGATTGCTTGAATGGATGTTTGGACCAAAATTGGGTGAAGTGAAATTTTAAAATGTTTGAAATTTCACCCCACCACCTTGCTTCCACTGCATTTGGCTCCACCATTCCTTCACAAACATACATTGCATATGTAACTATTTAAAACCATGCACAATCATACATAAACTGGGCTAGTAGCCTATTCAAAGTTGACCCGTACTTCCTTAAAGTTGATTGACATCTCCTAAAGCTGACTAGTGCCTCCTTGAAGCTGACTAACATCTTTTGAGGCTGAACAGTGCCTCCTTGAGGTTAACTGACATCTGCTAAAGTTGACTAGTGCCTCATTAAAGCTGACCGACATTTCCTGAAGTTGACTAGTACTTCCTTAAAGCTTATTGACATCTTCTAAAGCTAACCAGTATTTCCTCAAAGCTGGTAGACATCTCTTAAGGATGATAGCACCTCCTTGAAACTAACAACATCTACTAAAGCTGACCAGTGCCTCCTAGAAGCTGACTAACCCCTTCTAAAGCTTATTGGTTCCCCTCGAAGTTGACTAACATATTTTTGAAGCTAACTGATACCCTTTTATCCAAACCCATCAATTTCTACCTATAAATATCTAGAAACAATCACCTAAACATCCATATAGTTCCTTTCCCATCTCCCTTTAATTTTTAATAAATCATATCCTCCACCTAGAAACTTCTAAATCCTCATTTACACGTCAATTTGGTTCCCTTTTCCATCCTCATTCATTTTAATGTCAACCATATCTTTCACCAAGAAATGTCAAAACAGTGACATCCCTCTTAGAATTCTTTTTCCATCCATTTGGCCCGAAATTCATCTGATTTCTTCACCCACAAATGTTTAATCTAGATGTTCCTCTAGTTCCTTTCCCTGCCTTTTGATCAAAATCAACTAAATCCATTAATTCCACTTATAAATGTCTAAAAACAGTCACTTAGACATCCACATGGTTCCACTTTCCACCTCTTTTATGTAAATCCATCAATTCACCGAAAAATATATAAACACCAGCCTAGATATCCACTTTCCACCTCTTTTACCTAAATCTATTAATTCACCCAAAAATATCTAGACTCCAGCCTATATATCCCTTTGGTCCCTTTTCTTGCTTCCATTTATCAGCAACATTTTTCACCCATAAATATTTAGGAGCAATTGCCTAAACATCCCTATGATTCTTTTTACTATCTTCCTTTTTTACCATGTCTCTCATCCAAATATGTCCAAGCACTGGCCCAAACATTACTTTGGTTCTTGGTACCATCCCTTCTCTTAGGTTCACTATCATCAAAATTTCATGATAGACAAGACAATTCTAATAAAGAGGCAACTGTGAATCTTTAATTTTGCACCCTCATCATCTAGCCATAGCTTAAAACCTGCTAAGTTTAGTGCACTATGCTTGGATACCTAATTTCCAATATAAACTAATAACTAAAAAAAAAAGGTTAGTTTGGTTCGCCATCGATGCCGCCTTACCAGCTATTTTTTGGTTTTTTGCCCTTAGCCTATTTTTTAGAATTTTTAACTTTATCCTTTTAGTTTTTTCACTTTTCCACTTTTCAAATTACCTCACCCTCATTTTCCTATAAATACCTATGAGGCCTCGCTCGAACACTGATCCGATTCGCTAAAAGGAATCGAAATGCTCATTTGGGAAAGAACTCATGGTGAAGTCCTTGGGCTTATCTTTGATAGATTTGAAAATTACTTTTGAGTCACCACCGTAATTTATTTTTATTTGGAAAAATATAATAAAAAACCCATTTGTCTCCAATTATTACCCAAAGGAAAAAGATCACTAGCCTCGAAACTAAAGAGGATTCGAGGACTAGGTTTTTTGTTCAAGTTAACAAAATAAGTTTGGCCAAGTAATACAAAATTTAACTTAAAATATATTTCATGAATAATTTAAAATGTATGACTAGTTTATAATATGCATGATCTTTCAATCCATAAAGTTTATACACAATTAGAATTAGAAATAAAAGAGAGTTAATATTATAATGAAATCCCAAAGTTAGGGGATACCTCCTCTAGCCCTTATGGGTTCTAGGGAAGTCACACATTCCCCAAACTAAGCCTAATAACAAAGTAAAGGAAAGCAAAATAAAAGTAAGTGAAGAAGGTGATAAAGGGAGAGTTAGTTAGTTTAAATTGGATTCAATGCTTGAACCTAGCATGCCTGCGTATCCATTTGAATGGGAATGAGAACCCATGCAGTTCTTCCTTCTTATAAAGGGGTTAGTTTAGCCTAGACACTTTATCATGTTTTGATTGAATGATTAAAAGAGGGTTGAGTTAACTAATTAACTTAATTGACTACCGAGTTAATTAGCTAGCAACCTAGATGAATCAATTTAATTAACTAACCAAAATAGGCAAGGAAATTTAGATAAAAGAAAATTAAAGGAAATGAATCTTACCTTAGATGGTGAGCAGCGGTTGGCTTCGGATGGTGGGCGGTAGCTAGCCTTGGATAGCAGGCAGTGGCTAGCCTTGGGCAATAGACATGCCTCGAATAGGCAAGCATAAAGACCTTAACTAGTGGGTAGGAATCAAGAAGAAACCTTGCAACTTGAGCCTTAGGCAATGAACTTGCCTCGAGCAGTCGGGTGGAAAGCCTTTAACTAATTGAGTAAGAATCAATGAGAAATCCCCCAACTTACTTTGCAAAGCAAGGAGCAAATGCAAAGAGATTTGCTTGAAGCTAATGCTTTTCGAGCTCTAAAAGTTAGTGATTTGAAGTGTGGAGAGGCCTTCTATATATAGGAGGAGGATTGGAGCATAGAATACATCAAATTTCAATGTGGGATTATAAAAAATGGAGATTTCACTGGAGTTGCTACAAAGAGCTTTGCAGTACTACAAAGCTCTCTATGGCAATGCCTTATAGGCCTCTGTGGAACCACAGAGGCCTATGCGGCAATGCCATAGGTCTCTGCGGCAATTGGCCCATTTTGGCCCATTTCACCCATTTTTGCCCGTTCTTGCTTGTTTCTCATCCATTTTTTATGATTCTAGTTGTGTTGTATTTACTACTCAATCTAGGATAATTTAAAAGGGTTCAAATGTCAAAAAAAAAAATGTTTTAATTTTTTTAATTTTTTTTCATTTTGAGAGTTTTCGCTTTTGAAGGTTTGTTTACCGAGTCTAAGTGCTCATAAGGTTCAAACGCATACTGGAAGGTACAAAATTAAGGGTTCAAATTGCCCTCTCATCAGAATTGTCTTTATCTGAAAGGCAATTTTGATGACAGTGAACCTGAGGATGGGAGAAGGTAAAAGGAACCAAATTAATGTTTAGCTTAGAGTTTAGATATTTGGGTGAAAGGTGTGGTTGAATTTTAAGGAGCATATTCCTGGTATATTTGGGAGATCTTTAAGCTAGTAGCTTTCACATCCCAATTTTAAAGATATGACAATCCTAGAACATTAAGAGACATAAGGTCACCCACGCCTGTAGAACCCACTCATGCATATGAAAACATTGCCTAGGATTGTATCGAACATCATGCATTAACTTAACTAAACCATTTATAAGAAAAACCTCAAGTTGCGGAAGAATAGTTAAAATATACTTTAAATACAATCCATAAGAAAAGAAATACTTAAGACTCCAAATGAATTATATAATGAAAAATATTCCAATTATGAACTCCCCAAAGATGAACTCCCGGAGCATCTAGAGACTCATCATAACATAGCATAGTAATAAACTTTGACAAGGGAATTTCCTAAGCAGAGTAGGTTGCTTGAGCGATCAACTTGCCTCCTCATAATGCTCACTTGAAACCACACAAGGAAAAGGGGTGAGATAGATGATCTTAATGAGTAAATAATAAAACTTGTAAAACAGCACATATCCCTTTATAAGGGATCAAGGTTCATAAATAATGGTTTACAAATGAGCAACATTCATAAAAATCAACTTGTAACTTGTAAACTTGTAAAAAGTGATGGCTTATTAGCTCATTCACTCAAGGGAGAGGTGGTATCATACCGAATTCCAACTCCTAACTTATAAAGAGTCATGAAATTGATTAGGCTCCAAGGCTAGAACCACCCCTTCTAGCTGAGGTGGATACACTACCCCTATCCATCGAGTTAAGACCATATGCACAGGTACCAATGATTACCCGCATCGGCATGAGGATTTCTGCAAAGGGTTCATAGATACCATAGCTAGAGCTAATGGTAATCACTTATAGTAATATCATTAAAGAATGCATTCACATGTAACATAATAGCAATAACAGTTTAAGTTATTGAACAAAAGATAAATAAAAGTGTGGTTCCAAAAAGAAAGTAAGGAAAGGCAACAATTCACAAAAGTTCTTTATTATCATTGAATAATCAAAAATTATTTTGGACCAATTGTCCTTTGACAACCTAAGCTTGACAAAGAAATTACACAGTCATAATTGAAATAGAAAAGAACTTGGGTCCCAAGATTCTCAAATGTTCACATATCTTGATAATTTGTACTTGTAACATGAACATAATTTTTACTCACCTTGTGGTTCTTTTGCTCCTAGTACTTATAGCCCTTTGAACTTCTACTACTCCTCAAGCTGTAACATAATATTTAATTCAATACTTAGTATTTGCTTAATCATTATGCTATCCTATCCCATAACTACCTCATGCACATATAGCATTCACAGAAACTTGGAGTTGCACTCATCACTTACACATAAAAGTGCACTCATCACTTGCATATAACATGTTGACTTTTAAAGTCTTGCACACTTAGCCTTCATAGGCTCATGATGTGCCAAAATGCATACTAACAAACTGCAAGTGCACAGGTCATTATCAAGTAATAAAGTAGTGAATATGAGTATCGTCTCCATGAGGATAGTGTATAAGTACTAGCGCAAACTTTGATTATTGTCTAGTTGATTAAAATGAATATTGATTAAACTAAGCTAAATTAACTAAGCTAATCTAAGAAAGCAAATAAATGATATTGATGGAAATACTCTAGGCAAAGCTAATCCAGATATGAATCCCCCCAGTTTCTCATGCATATCAAATAAGAGGTTGAGTTGGACCCCTATAAGATTATTCTAAAACCTCTCTCAAGCCATCTAGAACCTAATTCTGAGGTAAATTGGAACAAATCTCTTCTCACCCAAGATCAAATAGGAATAACATTAATATCAAGGAGTTAAAATCCAAAGAGTCTTGTAGATCTATCTCTAACATCCCAATCAACTCTCTACTTCCATGGGTGTTCTATCTATATCAAGGTATCCCTACTCATCTAATATAGAAACAATATCCAATCAACAAGCTAGCAATTGTTAATTAGAATAATAAGATTTACCATGAAAATAAAACAACCAAAGATGAATTGATTAAAGATTAAATCCTTCAATCTATACCATCAAAACTAGGGTTCATGATAAATAGAATTAGTTCATGTTAAAATTGAAGAACAAAGATGCAGAAAATAAAAAAAGAAGAAATCTCAAACAGATCTTAAAGATGTTCTTTGAAATCTTCTCTTCAATCTTCCACATCAACTTGGATCTTGGTCTTTGATTCGATTAAGCCCTCAATATCTCTAGCCTTCAAGCCTTTCCTATGACTATAGGGCTTAGCCAACCTTCTTAAATCTCTATTTTTACTTTGTGGCGGCTCTCCCTTAAAATGCTATCTAATCTTATTTATATTGCTAGAATTTAACCTTACACCACTGGAGCCACGGCTGGGATTTCAGTGGTGCCAATGATGCCAGGGGCCTACAAGTGAAATCTCAGTGGTGCCTCCATCCATGGGAGGCTACTAGATATATTTCTAATTTGCTCTTATCACATAGATGGAATCCCAGTTGAGATTTTAGTGGTGTCTGCCCATACGGGTGGGATCCTAGCTAGGATTTCACCTGTGTCTACCCATCTTCTTCCAAAAGTCAACACTTTAGCTTGGATCTTTCACCGTTCTGAGTCACATTTGATTCATGGCATCATTTTACATCGAGCTAACTAAAAGAACTCTGGAAAAGCACCAAACAAACAAATCAAACTCAATTTAAGGATAAAATATATTAAAAACAAGGGATAAAGTGTAGTCAATTAAGTACTTATCAGCTCACATGAAATAACATTATAACTCATACTATGACTTTTCTAAAGTTAAACACAATATATTATGATCTTAATATCAATTCCATTTAACATTCAACTTAGTACACTTAACACTTTACATATATATCAACTTAACAAGTAACCTTGAAGAGTCATGCTTATCTCTCTCTTTTGAACAAATCATATCATCCATCTCATAGTCAATTTAAGATCATTAGTTCACTATTAACACATCATAAGACCTATTTCACTTGTTGCTTAATTATATACATATATTAATCATAACATAATAATAGGGTTAGTAAACCCTATATAGGCTGAACCTCTCTAGACTTTTGTCTAATGTTATCCCTTCAACCAACATGCAATGAAATAATTTATCATTCATATAGACATGTCAACAATCATTAAAACATGTCATACAAAAATTATAGATATTGGGATTAAAATCCCTATATAGGCCGAATATATGTTATCAAGGCAAAACATGGATTTTTCTTACTTTTTGCGCTTTTCGTTCATTACAGTAATATGAAAACATATTATTTAAACTAATATTTTTTATATAAACATGAAAAAAATCATTTTAGAACACTAACACATAAGAATTGGCACCCTTGCATATTATATACATGAAAATTTTCCAGCTTTAGGTTTTAGGGTGAAAAACATGAATTCTCTTGCTTTTCATAGTTTTTGAACATTAAAGTAATATATAGAAATATAATTTAAATCAATATTTTTCATCTAAACACAACAAAAATTAGTTTAGAAGACTTCAATATGCAAATCGGCTGCCCCTCCCTTATATATATGCATGAAAATTCTAACTTTGAGTTTTAAGGTTCACCTTTGGTGGATGTGTGAAGGAGTTGTATTTTCAGTTGAAAATCGATTTCTCTTTCCAAATAATCACCTAGGCCAAATTTAATTGAAGGAAAATAGCAAATTCATAGCCCAAAATAGTTTTCTAATGATTAGTTTCATAAAAATCAAATAGTAAATTGAAAGAAGAGAAAAAAAACTTACAAAAACAGTCACAAAATCGCAATGTTTGAAGGCACCTTGTGAATTTCGGTTGAGAAAATTTTTCTATAAAAATTCTAAAGAATAACAAAATGGTGGCTGCCAAGATTAGGGCTGGCTGAAATTTAGGTTAATATATGTAGGGTTTAGGTAAAATTACAAATTTGCCATTAATGAGCTAGGTTAGGAGTGTTTTGGTATGCTGGGTTTTATTGAGTTGGACCTTTTAATTTTATTTATGGGCTGATTACAGGTAATTAAAAATAAAATATTTTTCTTATTATTTTCATTAAAATTTCCACCAAAATATTTATTTAAAATTTTTTTTAAAATGCTCATAAAAATTATTTTATGCTTAAAAATCGCTTTGTGCATGAAAATTCACTTTATGTGCAATAATTCATTTTATGCTTATGCACTTTATATAAATCACTTATTTTATCATGATAATTCATATTATGCATATTAGAACTAATAACATGCTGCATACTTATCAATCACATAACACATGAACTTTCATAAAAGTACACTATAATAACTGAGGTTTCTTTACCCTACTGTAAAGAGTAATGATGATATTATAACGTCCATATATTGTACCGTTTAGGGCTTCAAGAACAATAAGAGTATCATGAGAAGTGAATTTTAAATGAATGATGTGACAGTATGTAAGGAATGTAATCAATTTTGATAACTACCCTTGTGATAAGTGAAAGTCAAACCGAGTTTGACTTAAAGTAACTATGTCAGTAAATTAATTGAAATATGGATCTAAAAAGCTAGTGAATGGGTATTGACATCTCCTAAGACATTAGGAGTGATAGTAGTGGTATGAGCAGTTGAGTTTAATCAAAGTTATGATGGTGCAATGAAAGTCAAACTTAGTTTGACCTATTAAGTCTACATGATGTATACACTTGAGAAATGCTAATGAAAGGCTAGAAAATGTGTACTATGGAGTAAACAAGATTTCTTTAATAACCACTAGAATGTGTAGTGGTATTGGGAGGTAGAATTATATATGTTATAATGAAAGGAACAAAATGGGAAATGTACTTAGTTGCCGAACTTGAAGTGTATGTATATAGATTTGTTAATGGACTTTTGGACTCAAAAGCCCAAGTCCATTAAGTGGTCAACCCACAAGACCTATAAAGGGACAAATCTATGCTTTGATTAGAATTAAGAATGGTTAACTAAGGTTGAGTTAGGTGTTGGGAAAGCTAGCCACTCAAAATTGACTAAGTCGAATCCAAAACCAAATTGAACTATTCCTCTTACTACATATGAGTTTATGTTCATGTTAGATACTCCAACACCTTATGATAAACATCACCATCGTAGAGAGGATCCCAACCATCTATCTTGATGTAATCATAGCCATTCATCAAGATCAAATGTTAGTCATTGGATTTAACTTAATTAATCCTCACCATTCAACCCAATGGATATATATGCAAAAATTATGTTGGAAATCATTTTAGCTTCTTTTTCTATACCAAGATCCTCCATCTCTCTCTCTACAACCTCTCAACTCCACTTGCAATAAGAGTTTTAGCAAAATAAAGCAAATCAAGGTGAGAAGTTATATCTATTCCTTATTTTTATGTTCTAAGGGTGATTGTAATGATTAAGTTGTTGAAAACTTCCTTGGCACCCTATATATAGGGTTTGGCCAACCTAGAATGAACATTTATGAGATATGATTTTAAATAATTTTAGATAAAGGAAATGATTTACAAGGATTAGAATGAATTTTGGAACATGATTCAAGCTTTTGATAGTCTTAGAGGCATAAATATAGTTAAAGAGAAACTTGATGTTCTAATATTAGATTGGGATATTTAAGTAATCATATATGTTATATGATATTTCAATTGTATATTTCTTCAATTAATTTGAAGATTGAATGAAGAATTGATAATTATTCCCAAATTCTAGGATTTATGGAAAAGTTAGGATTTTAAGAATTGGAATTGGATTTATGAAATTGAAGGGAAAATCAAGCTTAAGAATGGTGCATGTGATTTGTATAATGTCAATTTTGAAATCTAATGGATAGAAATGATTTTCCCAAATTTAACGAACTAAGTTCATTTATGGAATTGTTGATGGAAGTAGAATTAGTCTCCTTGAATATTGGAAATTGCTTCTAGTTGACTATTATGAAAGTTGAAATGTGAAATTAGAAGGAAAGGAATTATTTTCCTTAAGTGAGCCAATGGAAAATAGCTAAGAGAAAGTATTGAAATTAGTAATAAGTCTATGTATAGTATATCTTTACTTTAAAAGTGATAAATTATGTTTTAAGAAACAATATAGAAATGTTAATAAGTTAAGCTAAATTAGATGAATGTTATAACAAAGAAGTGAGTAATATGTGATTGAAATGCAATATGTAGAATCTAAAGACAATGACAAGAATATTATGCAAGAGTGCGAAGAGCACTACTAGTATCAGAGTAAACGTAAATAGGAGCAAAGGAGTCCAATGTAAGTACTTAATAATATAATATGCCTTGTGTTATATGTTTTGAACTTTTATTGTTCAGTCCATGATCGTTGAAGTATTCCAATTTCTTGATAACCTTGAGTGCTCATTGAATATTGAACCCTTTGATATGATACTTCTTGATTCCTTAATAAGCTTAAGTTGCTCATTGGATATTGAACCATTTGATACAATGCTCCTTGATCACAATTGACTATTGCGAACCTATCATACTGACTTCGTAATTGAATGTCTATTGATAAGCATAAATCCCCTTTTGATGTGGAGTAATACATCAGACCTTGTGTGCTTGGTATATGCCTGCAAGGAGGGTGAGAGTACCCAATCTCTGTTAGGGGGAAACACCTAACTAATATGATGCAAATTGGTATAACTAAACTACTGAAATAATAATTTTTTTTGTGTGTGCATGCATTCATTTCATTATATAATTGGTGCATTTAACTTTGTTTTTAAGTTTTGAAGTGTTTCTTAGCAAATATTAAGTTTAAAAGGTGTAATGCTTAAAGAAGGAGGCTTTTGCAAGGCTAGAACAAAGAGACAAGACCGTGCCAACTCGTCCCAAGCTATCATGAGTCGTGACAGTGGCCTTCTGTGCTAACTAGTGACAGAGTGTGTTGACTAGTGACAGCAGCCTATGGTGCTGAGTCATGCTCCCCCTGTGCCGAGTAGTTACAGCACCCTTTCATGACATCTCTTCACAAAAACACCTTTTTCAAAGGGGCACTTCTTAAGACACCTTGTGGCTTATAAATATTTAGATTTGGCTTTATTTTTGAAAGAGATACTATTGTATTAGATAGGGAAAACTTACTTAAATACTTGTAAACACCTTATTAGAATTAAGTACTTGGTTTGTATTAAGTGTCCTTCTAAAAGGCACTTTAAGTTCAAGAATTGTGCAAGTTATTTCCTGAAGAATAAAGGAGTCTTCATTCATCAATCTTTCTTCCTTTCTTCTATCTTTATTTTACTATTCAATAATGAATTCTTGCATTATTGATATGTCATATTTTACCATATACTTAGTCTAATAGGTTGTTAGAATTACAATGATGAATTAACTTTATGAACTATATTCTTAATATGCATGAATGATTTAGTTTCAATTGAGTGCTACATTGTGTTATGTATGCTTGATCACCATATATAACTTGTTAATCATTTTGTTCACAATGAGAGTTGGGGGATTTTGGTGGAAATGTAATTGAAATTACTTAAAGGATCGAAAAGTACCTAGAGACAAGAAATCCACTTTGAGGGGTTAAAGAATTGGCATGGAACTTAATGGTTTTTGTTTATCTCTACAATGTCATGAGAGTGCTTGTAGACTCTAAATGAAAATACCCTTAATTGATAATGAGAGTTGCTTTTAAGGACTGATGGTCATATTCTTCAATCATTGCATGTGTTTATATGTTGTTAACTTTTATAGTTCAAAATTAATTCTGAATTGTAATTCTATTATTCATTATTGTTGTTATTAATTAAAGTAACAATAAAACTTTAGTATTTTAGATTAGATCTTTTGTTTGTTGTCTACCTATTCATCTTAGTAATTACCCGGTTAATATAAAATTGCTTCAAATTCCCTAAAGTTCGACACCCTACTCACTTTGTACTTAGTCTTAGAGACTAGGGTATTAAATATGACCCACATCACTAATCGTAAGACTTGATCAGTCTTATGTAATGTGATACAATCTCTATTAGGGGTGAACGCCTAATCATAAGACTTGATCAATCTTACGTAATGTGATACAACCTCTGTTAGAGGGGAACGCCTAACCGTAAGACCCAATCAGTCTTACATAATGTAATACATGTGAGTGAGCAAGGCTTAGGCTGCCACTCTTGAATTTATATGTACGGGAAGCATCTTGCTCCCAAAGGAAAGTCATTTCTACTAAAGACACTATTTCCATTTTAAATGAGAAATTGAACCATATGATAACAGTAATTGAAGTCATTTTATTGCTATAAAGAACCCATTATAAAAATAGTCCTTGTACTCATCTTATATATATTGTATTATTATGTACTCATTGTGCCTTGTCTCATACTTTAGTTGTTTAAATTTTTCAGGCAAAGTTAATGAGTCAACAAGGTAAATTCCAAGCACCATCCGTCTGCTTGGAAGTTGCTTTGCTAAGTTCTAGTGTTGTGACTCTTGATTATGAAGGTCATTATTAGAGCTCCATGGTTACCAAAGAGTTAGCACTAATATGTTATGAGATGTATATCTAATGTGAATGGTATTGTAATTGTTATTATAATAATGTATGAAGTAGTGAACATTTGATTAATGATATAAGATTCAACTTTGGAAGTTGTTCATATTGTGTTTGTAAATGATATTATGAGTTAATAAGAAGATGATAAGCAAATAATGGGTAACAAAGAAAGGTAATAATGTTATGATCTTGGAATAAGTTTAACATGATGGATGCTAAAGGATTATATATTAAATGGGTTCTATGAGTTTAGGTGACTTTACGTCTCCCTAAACTCTAGGACTGTCATGGCTTAAAAGGTGGGTCATGACACACACATTTGCCAAAATAACTCTAAATTCAAATAATTATCATAGAAACCCCTAGGGTGGGTGTGATTATTACAGTAGCATTTGATTGTTGTCCTTTCTAGTAGGAGCTAAAAGCGATGTTCCTATCTGGTAAGAATGATAATCTTATCTAGTAGGAAAGAAGACGACCCTATCTGGTAGAAATTTGACAAAATGGTGATCTTGTCTGGTAAGAATAGAAAGTGATGATCCTTTCTAGAAGGATTAAAAAATGACCATGTTGTCTGGTAGGAATGGTAAAGACAACTATCATGTCTTGTAGGAATAGTAAGAGTAATGGTCCTTTCTGGTAGGAATGAAAAGTGATGATCCTGTCTGGTAGGATTAAAAAAGATGACCAACCTACATGATAGGAATGGTAAGGACAATTGTCCTGTTTGATAGGAATAGTAAAAGTAGTAGTCCTTTTTGGTAAGAATGAAAAGTGATGATCCTATCTAGTAAGATCGAAAAGATGACCATCCTGTCTAGTAAGAATGGTAAAGATAATTGTCCTGTCTGATAAGAACAATAAAAGTAGCAGTCCTTTTTGGTAGGAATGAAAAGTAGCGATCTTGTCTGGTAGGATAAAAAAGATGACCATCTTGCCTGGTAGGAATGGTAAGGACAACTGTCATGTTTGGTAGGAACAGTAAATGTAGTGATCCTTTCTAGTAGGAATGAAAAGTGATGATTCTATCCGGTAAAATCAAAATGATGACCATCCTGTTTGGTAGGAATGGCAAAGATAACTGTCTTATCTGGTAAGAATAGTAAAAGTAATTATCCTTTCTAGTAGGAATAAAAAGTGATGAGCCTATCTAGTAGGATCAAAATGATGATCATCCTGTCTGGTAGGAACGATAAAGATAATGATTATGAGATTTAGATTTTTGAAAAGAGATTGATTCAAATTGATCGGGTTGATGATATGTCTTCCATCAAGAGTTTAACAATCCGTCTTGATTCATGAGCCTATTTAATGCAAAAATACTAGATAATTATCCAATGATCTGATACCTTAAACATGTGAAGGGTTAGTCCTGATATGAAAGTGTTGATCTTTGGGAGAAAGATGCCTCTATTTCAAAAAGGTAAACATTTAGATGGGAGGTGCCCCTACTTTAGAATGATAAAGGAAAGTGGTTTGGTCATTTGGTTTTTGGTTGATTAGCTATCTTAGAGGTGAAGTGGGCATGTCAGGTATGAGATTGGTTGGTCATTGGCTATGGAAAAAGTCATTCTGGAAAGTCAAGCAAGGTGTGGTCTTATAAAAGATTAGGCTATTCAGTTTAGATAGGTTTAACCTTGGAGAAGATATGCTTTGAGGCTGGATAGGAGAGCTTGATCAAGAGGGTTAAGTCTTTGGAGATGATTAGATTAGAAGGTTTAGGGAAGGTCAATTTATGGGGCTTGTCCTCATGGAAGGCTCAGTCAGGTCTAGTACTTTGGCTCGATCAGGTTACAACCTTCTGGGAGTTCATTTGGAAGGCTCGATCAAGTTCTGCCTTAGGTTTGGTCAGATTTAGAAGGCTCAATCAGGTTATGGTCTTTAGGGAGTTCATTTTGATTGCTCACTCAAATTTTTCCTTAGGACTAGGCTGGGATGCTAGACTTTATAGGAGGTCAAACTAAGAGGCTAAGTCTGATTAAAAGAAAGGTCATGCTAGGAAACTAGCTCGAGAAGGCTCGGTCAGATTGGCCTTGGAAGAGATCATGGGCTTCATAAACAAAGGCTTTTTAGGAGTGGGCTTAATGGTAAAAGCTTTCAGGTTTGGGCTTCATGGTAAAGGCTTTTTGGTTTAGGTTTCATAGTGAAGACTTCTTCATTTGGGCTTCATGATGAAGGCTTCCTAGTTTGAGCTTCATAATGAAGGCTTCTTAGTTTATGGCTTCATGTTGAAGGCTTTTATGGCAAAAGCTTAAAGGTTTTTGGTTAAAAGGCTTTTAGGCTTTGAGGATAGTTAGTCAGCATGGGCTTTTTTACAAGCGTGCTTTGGATCTCTTTAGAAGATGGTTGGCTTTATCTTAAGTACAATGCTAAAGATTTAGGTTATAAGGATGCCACAAGCTCATGGATAAAGGCTTGCCCTTTGTTATGGTTGCCTCAGATTTTCAATGTCCATCAAATGGTTGTTAAGCCTTGATAGGGTTAGACTTTACAGGTGATGTCATTTGCTAAGGAGGCTTGGTCTTTCAAGGATAATGAGATTTTTGTTGAAGAGGCATAGAATGACTTGATTTTGAGTGATTCGAGCCCTTCTTAAGCTTTCCAAGACATGACTTGATTTTGGTTATGCTAAACAAAAGTGGCTTTAAGGATGATGAGTTTGGATAGGCTTGCGATTTTTGGTTCTAGCTTGAGTTTGGCCCTTAAAAGATGATAAGACTTGGCTAAGGAGTGGTACGGGGCATGAGTTATGAGGTTTAAGCCTGGAAGAATGGTATGATTTTTTCATTGAGGCTTGGGATGGTACATTATGAAGTTTGGGAATGGTTTAAAGGTGAGTTGGAAATTCTGAAAAGGATCAGGGAGGTTGTATGATTTTGCTATTTATAGCATGCTTCATAGAAAAAGAGCAAGCTAAGCTAATCTTGTCATTTGAGATTGAAAAGACACTTAGGGTGTCATTCTATTAGCTTAAACATAGATGACAAATTGGCTAAAAGGAAGTGCCCTAAAAGGTGGCTAAAAGACTAATGAGAAGAGAAAACTTAGGGATCATGCTCCTAATGAGAGATAGGAACATGACAGACTGGCAATGTGAGAGATTGTGCCTAAGCTCTTTGAGCTAAGCAATGAGGTTGATTGACAAGTGATAATGATGACCTAGAAGGATATGCCCCTATTGTGAGTTAAGGGCATAAAAGACAATATTACTTTAGAGAATGAGCCTCTAGTGAGGAAGGATGATTTTGAAGATATGAGATGAGATGGATTGATTGAAGATGATTTGACAAACTTTGAATGGTACGAAGGAAGATGATTGGGATGAGCTCTCTCTCTCTCTCTCTCTCTCTCTCTATTTTTTCTTTTAGCTCTAACTTTTGCCTTAGCCACCCTTTTGGGTTTTCAACTTAGTGAGCTTGGATTAAAGAAATTTGTGAGAAAAGATTTCACCATGATTTGCTACTTTTCTTCACTTTGAGGGGCTTTAACCTTTGAATTTTGTATTTGAAGAACTTGTTGCCCCTTGTTAAGGTGTATCATTTTATTTTGTGCTTCAACTATTTAATGAGAGGTCTATTTTTTGACTTTCTTTGGTTAGGGGCCAACAAAGCAATTGTTGACGGTACCTTAATTCCAACATATGCTAATTGTGGTGGATTTAATTGACTATTCATTTCTCTTTTCCTCTTTCTCTTTTTTTTTCATTCTTTCTTTTTCTCTTTCTTTCTTTCTTTTTTTTTTTTTTTTAAAGCTCATCCATGTTGAAAACAAGAAAGATAAGTGCATAAATAAATGTGGACATTTTATTACAATGGAAAATTTTATTACAAGATAACAAAAAATGAACTAACATGATTAACAAAAAATACCCAAAAAGGAAAATAAGTTGACAAACCCATACTCAAATTTAGACTTTGAGATTTGGACACAGACTCAAACTTAGAATTGGATTTCAATCTTACGTAGGTTAGATTAGCTGAACTTGAACTCTTCTATGTCATGCCACTTGGGGCTGAGGTAAGGTGGGGTTGAATTGGGTTTAGGTTCTTTCATTACTATTGGGGTTGGTAGTGGGGAATTTAGGTTGAAATGATGCACTTTGGATGCAATCTTCAACCTTTGATGCAGTTGCAACCAAAGCTTTGAAAGTGGGTAGGTATTGGGTTAACAAGTGGACTTAGTAGGTCGAAAGTAGGTTTTTGACAAGGATGTCTACTTGTTCATGCTTTATTGGTTTAGTTACCATTTGAACAGCTTTAACCCTCCACCTTGTAAGGAACATAGAGAAGGACTCCTCTAGAAGTTGCTTGGTGGTTTCCAAGTCATGCCTAGTGACATCAATTTCACCATTGTAATGATACTGCTTGATAAAGACACGACAGATATCATCCCACGACCTTTTCTTACCATCTCATGGTAATACCGGTTAGTGATTGTTAGAACAATTGATCAAGGAGCTCATCGCTAACTCCCAAAAGTTTCATTACCCCCACATATATCTTTAGATGAGTCTTGGGGCAAGTGTTTCCATCAAATCTTTCCAGTTCAAGCATTTTAAATTTAGGAGGAAGCTTGGCATCGAGGAATAAAGTTAAACTGTCCACATTAATTAGATCATTATAGTGCTTTAAGGATTTGATGGTTCTTTCCATGGCTTCAAGTTTCTCCATAAGCATTGTAATGTTTGGATAATAGAAAATTTTCCCACCTTGGTTTAGATATGAGTTGGTTTGGCTCAATTTTAGGCTAGGATTGGTCTGGTTCAAGATAAGATTTGGGTTATGATGGTTAAGGCTGGCCTGGTTAATCATAGCCTAAACTTCTTTAATGATGAATTGCCTTTATTCCTTGAATTGGGCTTGTTGAGCAGCTAGGATAGCTTCAAAATACTCTTCTTGCTTCTTAAGGAGTCTAGTCACAAGTGTGGTCAAGAAAGCCATACCAAGCAGGTTGACCATTGCTACCTTCAAATCAAAGCAGCAAGGTAAGTGATGGGTATGGAATAGAAAAGGTGATAAAGGTTTAGGCATGCAGATCCTAAGAGAAAAAGCTTCCCTATTGTGTCATAAACCAACCATTTTTTGGGCTTAAGGTATGATGGGGTAAATGTTTTGGGCTTAGGGTCACAGACTAGACCAAAGGTATTGGGTTTAAAGTAGTGTGTTAGGCCAAAGTTATTGGGCTAAAGGGTAACAAACTAGTTTTGAAAGGTGATGGGCCATGAGTGTTAGGCTTAAAGATAGTGGGTTTGATTTTGAACAAAGAGTAGGATCAAGATGATGGTTGTGGCATGGAAAACCTAAGGTGTCTAGGGGCTGGGGGTTAGACTTATGGTCAGGTAGTAGGGTTTTTAAGGTTGGATATGGGTTTGAGGGTTGTGGGTTTATGGCTTAAGGTCCAAAGGTTGGAGGTGGTTTAGGTTTACATTTAAGGTGTGAGGTTCAAGCATTTAGTGTTTAGGGTAAGGCTAGGGCGAGGTGTTTAGGGTATGTGGTTAAGGTGATGGTGTTTAGGATAAAGGCTAGGGTAAGGTGTTTAGGCTTATGGGGGTGAAGCTAATTAAGATAGAATTAAGTGTGTTTAAGGTTTAGGAGTAAAGGTGTTTGGATAAAGATAAGAGGATTTTGGGTTAAAGGCTAAAGTAAAAGGATAATGGTGTTTAGGCCAAAGATTTAGGGTTATGATTTAGGGTATTTGGGTAGGGTGATGGGATATAGGTGAAAGTGTTTATAAGGGAAGTGGTTGAATGGAGGTAAGAATGTTTGACCCTTCTTCAGTTCAAGGTTTGACCTAGATTTAAGATGAATGCATTTTTGTTATACAATATGGATGCATGATATGCATGAGAAAATATTTCATGAGAATGCAAAGATGCAAGGTTTTAATTATGGTACATACAACCTAAGGTCAGGATCTAGGTTCATTACATGAAAGGGCAAGGGTGGCTCTGTTTGGGTACCCGTCACACTAGAACAGCAATATACCTAACCATATGTTAGTTAAGGTGCCTCGCATGGGTCCAACAATATATGCATACTTGTTACACCTTTGAAAAGATCAAAGGATTCATCATAGGGTGGATGATTTCACTATCGGTGAGTAGATCCAAGGAGGGTCACCCACTTAATGCTACTCACTATCCATTATTTTCCTAAAACTAGGTTGAATGGTAAAGAGCCTATGCCAGTGATGCATCCAAAGTCACAATTATATTAAAAGGCCAAACGCTTTTTAAACAAATTAGTTGTCCATATATTTTTTCCTTTTATTAAAAAAAAAATAATTCCCCAGCAGAGTCACCAGCTGTTAGGCATCACCCAAGCACTGGTCTGATCTGCTAAAAGGAATCGAAATGCTCATTTAGGAAAGAACTCACGAGGAAGTCCTCGGGCTTACCTTTAATAGATTTGAAAATTGTTTCTTAGAGTCACCACCTTAATTTATTTTTATTTGGGAAAATATAATAAAAAACCCATTTGACTCCAATTATTACCCAAAGGAAGAAGATCAATAGCCTTAAAACCAAAGAGGATACGAAGACTAGGTTTTCGGTTTAAGTTAATAAAATAAGTTTGGCCATGTAATATAAAAATAACTTAAAATATATTTCATGAAAAATTTAAAATGCATGAATAGTTTATAATATGCATAATTTTTCAATCCATAAAGTTTGCACATAATTAGAATTCGAAATAAAAGAGAGTTAATATTACAATGAAATCTCAAACTTAGGGGATACCTCCTCTAGCCCTTATGGGTTCTAGGGAAGTCACACATTCTCTAAGCTAAGCCTAATAACAAAGTAAAGGAAAGCAAAATAAAAGTAAGGGAAGAAGGTGATAAGGGGGAGAGTTAGTTAGTTTAATTGGATTCCATGCTTGAACCAAGCATGCCTACATATCCGTTTGAATGGGAATCAGAACCCACGTAGTTCTTCCTTCTTGCAAAGGGATTAGTTTAGCCTAGCCAATTTATCATGTTTTGATTGATTGATCAAAAAAGGGTTGAGTTGATTAATTAACTTAATTGACTACCAAGTTGATTACCTAGCAACCTAGATGAATCAAGTTAATTAACTAACTAAAAGAGGCAAGGAAATTTAGATAAAAGAAAATTAAAGGAAAATAATCTTACCTTAGACAGCAAGCAATAATTGGCCTTAGATGGTAGGCGGTGACTAGCTTCTGATGGCGGGCGGCAACTAGCCTTGGACAGCGAGTGCTGGCTAGCCTTAAACGGTGGACATAAGCCTTGGAAAATAGACATGCCTTGAATAGGCAAGCAGAAAGCCTTTAACTTGTAGGTAGGAATCAAGGAGAAACGTCCCAACATGAGCCTTAAGCAATGAACTTGCCTCGAGCAGGCGAGCGGAAAGCCTTTAACTAGTTGAGTAGGAATCAAAGAGAAACCCCCCAACTTGCTTTGTGAAGCAAGAGCAAATGCAAAGCGATTTGCTTGAAGCTAATGCTTTTCAAGCCCCAAAAGTTGGTGATTTGAAGTGTGGAAAGGCCCTCTATATATAGGAGGAGAATTGGAGCATATAATACATCAAACTTCAATGTAGGATTGATAAAAATGGAGATTTTGCCGAAGTTGCCATAGAGAGCTTTACAACCACACAGGCCTCTGCAGCAACGAGTTTGTTTTGGCTCGTTTCACCTGTTTTTGCCCGTTCTTGCCCATTTCTCATCTATTTTTTACAATTCCAGTGGCTATGAATAGAACATCATTCATAGATATTAACAAACACTATCCTTACATTCTTACTTACTATCATAAGTATACATATACATAACAAGTATCATTGATTGTTTACATTACTCCCCAACACAATGTACTTTAATACTAAACCTTTAAACACCATGGAGTTCTAATTGATTCTCCTCAAAGGAACTCAAGCAGCAAAAAACTTAGCACCTTTAGCAAATCCCAAGCAATGAAGTGTAACCCAGAATTTACCTTGATAATGATTCACCTCGACCTGGAAGAATATAAATAATTACAGGATAAAAGATGCTCATTGAGTACATAATAATATAACATAACATAGAGGTCAACACTTGGATTATTCAAACTAGTAACGAAGTGATGTTAATCAAAATTGGTCATATTGGACTTTTAGATTGTATTTTAGCATAAATAATATATCTTGAAAGCGGAAAGCCTCCCATATATAAATATTAAAGAGTGGCAGCGTAAGCCTTGCTCACTTGCATACATCACATTACATAGGACTGATTGAGCCTTGTGGTTAGGGATCCCCCTCAAACAGAGGTTAGGTACTCTCACCCTACCCACGAGCTTATACCAAGTGCACTAGGTCTGATGTAATTCCTCACATCAAAGAGAATTTATGCTTACTATTGGTTTTCAATAAAAGACATATCCAAGGTTTGCAATAGGAATTCAATGGAAAATAATTTGGCATATTAATCATTCTTATCATTGAGCAGACATAGAACCTTAGTAAAAGGTTCATCATGGTTAACATCACATAAGGAAGATGTGGATTTTCCAAAGGGTTCAAAAATCAATAGGCAACCATATATATATCAAACATCATTTTTGGTACATCTTAAGGACTGGTAATTCAACAATGGTTGCAAGAAAAGGCATGATTACATTATATTACTAAGTACTCACCTTAACTCCTTTGCTCCTATTATTTATTCGTTCTTTGATTCATTTAATGTCCTTCACGATCTTGAGCAATTTCTTTGCCCTTGCCTTAAAGTTCTACACCCATCACATTTCAATTACATGTCAATTAGTAGCTAGTGGTGTCACTAATTTTATCTTTTACTTGTTTATTACTTCAACTAATAATAGAGATGTATTTATTATATTATACACATACTCATTCTCATTTCTAATTATTTCCAAGCTAAATCCTTCTTTCAATTTTATGATTTCAAGTCTAAACCTCAAAATTCCTAATTTGTGCCATAAACCCTAAAATTTGTGGAAAACCATCAATTTCACTTTCAAATCCTAAATTGACTATAAATTCATCAAATTATCACCTAGGCAATCCATTCCCACCAATCAATTTGAGTTAATTCACTCTTATTCGTATGAACCCTAATTGTCTCACTTATATCAAATTTGGGGAAAACTCATAATTCCTCATCAAATATTCAATTTAGTTATAGAAATATGAAATTAACATAACATATAATATATATGATCAACTAGTTATTACCATCCAATATTAGAACACTTAGTTCCTCTTTTAATTATGTTTATGCCTCTAAGAGTTCCAAGTCTTGAATCATATTCTCAAAAGTCATTCTAACACTTCTAAGTCATTTTTTCTTCATCTAAAATAGCCATAGATGTACTCAATCATAATTTAGAATATTGCCTTGGTCACTCATTATCATGGTTGAATTTCCCCTATGGTGTTACTTAGGTATATTTTATGTTTTCTCTTCCTATCTTCCTATTAATCCTTTAGTTCTCTAGTCAATCTCCATATTTCAGAGTAATTGACCGTACTATGCATATTTTAAAAAATATATACCAAAATATGCTATTTTAAAAAATATTTACCTAGACATGTATTGTTCGGCATTTAAAATGCCGAAATAGTTGAACCTAAACACAGTTCGGTATTTTAAATACCAAATTAGTGTTTATGTTTCCCCTTTTTGGTAGTGGTAGGGCCCCTGCACCATAGTTTGGTATTTAAAATACCAAACTAGAGTACCCTACTGCACCAGTGGGGCCAGGTGCAGCAGTTCGGTATTTAAAATACCGAACTGGACCACTTCCCAACACCTCCCCTGCTCACCCACCCACCCCACTGCCATTCACTTAATATGTTGTGTCATTCAAACCCACTGCCATTCACTTAATATGCTGTATCATTCAAACTTTACTTTCCTCTCTTTTTTTTTTTTTTTTCTTTCAAATCTCATTTTAATTTGAAGAAGAAGAATAGGAAAAAAATAAAGGTAAATTTTATTTTTAATATTATAAATAATTTATATATTTTTCATTTAATATTTAAAGTATTTTTTGTTACAAATAATTTTAAATATAAATGAATAATAATTTAGAAATGATATATATTTTTAGAACAATTAAAAAAATTTAATCGAAAGAGATAAATTTTATTTTCTTATTTATTTGAAAATAACATAAGATAATAATATATATTTTTTATTAATTTTTAATTGTGTGATAATATTTGTTATTATTTTGTTAAAATGTTTTGTGTTATTTTATATAATTGATTGTTTGTAATTTTTTAGTATTGTGTTAAAATATTTAAAGTAAAAATATCTAAAATAATAAAAATTATGAATATAATTGGGCATGAAAATAATAATAATATGAATAAACTAACAGTACTTATTATTATTATTATTAGATAATAAGTTAGTTATAGCATATTTTGTTAATAATTGATTTCTTATAACTTTTTTAATTATATGTTTTTATTTTTTATATTTTATGACATAATTTATTAATAAATTTTATTAGTTTATTTTGTATAATGAATTGCTATTTTTCGATGGGCATAAAAATATTTAAGTAATTTAATAAGATAATGTGTAAAGTATAATAATAATAATTATTATTATTATTATTATAATATAAAATATTAATATTAATTAATGGGCAGAAATTTGAGAATTTTATTTTTTATAAATAATTATAAATATGACCGAAAAAATATTAATTTTTTTTGTAGGTCATATTAAAAAATATTTGAATTTTTAAAGAAATTTTGCATGAAAAGAGGTAAATAACATATAAATGCATGACTATGTTAATAATATTTTGTTTGCTTAATATTAGAATTTATTTGTGTCCTTAATTGTTCTAATCTACAAATAATAACGGAAAAAATTGGGTTTGCTTATTAATTTTCTTGTTATTACATAATTAAAATTGAAAATTTGAAAAAAAACTAAACTGTGCATTAATTTATATTTTATTAATTTTTTATGTTAATTTATATGATGTTTTTGTAAATTATATGCGATTTTTCAATATTTAAATAATTCCACTTTAAAAATATTTAAATAACTCAACAAAGAATGCAATGAGAATTTAAAAACATAATATAAAATATGCATATATAATTATACAAATAAATATTATACCAAGTGTATAATTGTCATTAAAAAAAGAAAACAAATGCCCTCCACGTCGTTTGTGTCCCCCTTGAACGTGACACCGATCACCTCCAGTCCTACAAGGAGAAGGCCTACGATCACGTGGAGGAGCACGTCTAGGTTGAACTACGATTGGTTGCACTTCAATTTGCTCTTCATTAGCAGTAGCATCGTGCTTTTGATCCTGAAGTTGATATGCTATAGGAGTATGAGTATATGTTGATGTAGCAAATGGATGGCCAAAAGCAGGTGCAAACGTATTTGTTGGACTGAAAAATCCGCCTGAATATTGCATTTGCATTTGCTGTATGGGAATTCCATCCCACTGTGCCCCTACCCAAGGCATGAATGCAGAAGACGACGCAGCATATGGGTTTGGTTGAAATGACGTAGATGCAAATTGTGCGAATGAAGAGGAGGTCTGGGACTGTCCATACATCTCAGTTGTGACCTCGGGTGGCTGAGCCCCTGATGAACTACCAAACTCGAATCTAGTTGAGGTGGAAGGAGGAAACCTATTTTCATCATGCTAACTCGATTGATGGCGACCTGTGGGCACATTATGGAATTCAATTGGGCGTAATATATTTGGATGAATTGATGTACCCGTTCGTCACCTGTGGTTTGTACTCCTATTAGAATGTCATCGAGCTCGTGGTTCACTTTGACTGACATTTGACTGATGCTATTCTGGCACTTGCTTTGGATCCGAAGGTTGTCCGATCACAATTCGCTCCTCCTCAGCTAATGCATCAAACATAGTTTGATTGATCTAATATATTGTGCCGACATCATTTATGATGCGAATTCTCTCCACAACATCTTTCTGCAATAAATACATTATTAGTAATATCTGTAAAATGAAGTAAATTAACATTTACTTCAAAATATATAACATGCTAAGATTATATTTAAGTGAAACATGTACTGAATAATCAAGTACTCCTAATTTCTTCATTAAGTAACCATTGCATTAAACAAGCCACCCTAATGAGATATATATCTCCTCGTTACCCTTCTAAACCACTCCATATATTGCGAACGGTATTGTGGCCGTGTGTCGCATGGCACATCTACACGGATTCACTGATGTCGATCATTCCACATCATAATCCATTGACGATGGTAGACATGCTAGTCACCTATACCAGAACGCAAGTCAATGCCCTCAAGCCTTCTAGGTTGTTGTGGCCACAACGGTATACGTTGTCTTTGTCCAAATTGTCTAAGAACTCTATCTGGCTGGTGCCACTATACAATGTAAAAGCAAATCATTGGGACCACTGCTTGCCATATATTTTGTCCATTGAGGCAGTACTGAGGGAGTGATTCCAATATCTCATCATCATATGGCTGCCAAATCATTTGCATGAAATATTGATGTATATTACATATTTTAACAATCAAAAATAATTTTCAGTAAACGCATATTCAATTTAGTAAATCATTATTAATTTCAAACTTTAATAAAAATATAATAATAATTTAAAATATGTAATCATATACTTGTGACTAATACAGGCTTTTCATATAGCGTAAACAATTTTAAATTTAATAAATAAATAAAATAAAAACTATAATTTTATATTAATTTATATATTACTAAAATTATACTATTAATTTTATAAATAATATATATATTCAAGAGATTAAAAAAAATTAACACTTGGTAAGAATATAACTAATTCTTATTTTATTTGTTGTAGATATATTATTAAGTTAAAAGAATAAATTAATTGATTTGATTATTTAACAAATTTTTACTTTTTTTTTTGCCAAATAAATTTTACTTATTATTAATAGCCAAAATAAAATAAAATAAAACTCTGCCATTATCATATCTCAAATAACAAATTTCTTATTGTTTCTCATCGGATTTCAGGTTAGCATAATAATTTATTTTTTTTAACCTGTTAATTAGTTTTTTAAGGAATTAAACCTTTTTTTAATATACCAATTTTTCCAATATGCTAATTTTAATTTTCAGATTTTTTTTATCTAGTTTTTTAATCTACTTTTTTTTCCGATTATCGAATTTTTTTTTAAATTAAACCTTTTTTTTATATTATCTTATTTTGTTGCTATATAACTTATTATATAGTGATAGAATGATATTTGTTGTGACAAAATATTTTCTTTTTTTGATAAATAATTGATCACAATAAATTAGTTTTTGTCACAAAGTCATTTTGTCACAATATGTTATATTTTATCGTGATGAAATTCTATTTTGTTGCAATAAATTTATTAAGAAAAATTTATTGTAATTAACCCGGTGATAAGCTAAATTCATCATAAAAAATACATTATCACAAAAATAGCTTTCATTGTGACAAATTATTTTGTTGCAATAACGTAAATTTTATTATAGTGATTGATTTAAATATACCTGTTGGTCATGTATAATATCAAATTTGTAGCGAATGTCGTGTACGACGTGTGTACTGACTTTAGTAACCTGTCACGGGTTACTCCATCTGTAAAATAAGATTAATTAGATATAATTCATAAAAATATTTTTTAAAAATATTTATTCTTGCGTACCGTTGCCCAAGCAAGGAGTCTCCCGGTGGAACTCGCACATGTAGTCGGGGTGAAATTATGGAAAGTCTATCCCACGCCCATAGCTGCAATATAAATAATGGACCCACAATTTCAGTTGCATCTCAATGTGATGCTGAACATAACTCACTGTACAAGCAGGCCAAACATGCAGCTCCCCAACTATATTGACCAACCCGGTCAAAGTCCTCTAAGAGAGATAGCCACATCAAGTGAACTCGGCTATCAGCTTCTGTGGTAAACAAAACACCACCTATAAGGCGAAGTATAAATGCTCGTATATATGCATCTATCTCAATCTCGGTAGGATCATCAGATAGAGTGGCAAATGTAGCATTCAGCCAATTAAGTGACAATCTATTTCCTCTAATTGCATTAGCATCTGGTTCTAAAGTCTTTGACATAAATCCCTCCCATTTATGTGTGAGGATGCAGTCACTGCATAACCATCTATAGGCAACCCAGTCTGTATGCCGACGTCTTGAAGTGTGATAGTCATCTCTCCATATGGAAAATGGAATGTGTGTGTTTTTGGTCTCCATCTCTCCACTAGTGCAGTGATAAGATGGTGATCCAACATAAAATAGCCAATCCTAGCCATGCCATAAAATCCAATAAGGCATAATCGCGGAATTACTCGGTCATCAACCACAAAATCACACAATACTAATGCGTTACGCCTGCTTCGCAATAGTGGGGCAGTGCCCTGATCAACCCATACAGCACCTGATCGGTGAACATCCTGCATGTCCAATAAGGAAGTGTCATATGGTCCAGGATGTATATGATCCGCAGCATGTCCACCCTCCATACCTGAACAAATATAATGAAACCATAAGAAATGATAATGAAACTTTCATAATGTTTATATTGGTGTAGTACAACATAAATGATAAAATGATAGCATAGCTCAATTGAAAAGAAAAATGCAAATACATATGAGATAATGTCATTCATAAAAAATAGTATAACATAATACCAATTACTTTAAGTTATAGTATGGAGCATAATTATTAACGGTAATATATGAATTCATTAATTTATCATTTGATTACAATATATTGTTAATAGACATTACATCAAACTTAATATATGGTCAAATGACATATCATACAACATTGTCTTCATCAGTAAGATAAATATTAGATAAACAATCAGTAGGATAAAGAAAATCATCATCAAGTGACCAATGTCGACCGCATGCACG
This sequence comes from Reutealis trisperma, assembly GCA_947687605.1. Lineage (NCBI taxonomy): Eukaryota > Viridiplantae > Streptophyta > Magnoliopsida > Malpighiales > Euphorbiaceae > Reutealis > Reutealis trisperma. The sequence continues at coordinate 158,081 of CANTUT010001427.1, forward strand.
GAATATATCAGCAGGAGTAAAAAATGTCATTATCACCTATCACAGGGTTTTATAAAGACCATCAAATTGCTTGTCTCACAATAAATAAAACATAAATATAATGAAAGTAATGGTATAACAATATCAACACATCTAATTAACACCATCACATGTAAGTATGTTATAAAATCTTAATCATATTAAGATACAAGTTGAAAATAACATTTTATTAGCACCTATTCCTACTATTTGCAACTAGACATGTTTTAATATTATGGCCAGATTCACCACACACTCTGCATGAATAGCCAGCTTTCTCTTTTACTCGGCAGTCCATTTCAGTTCTGATCCTTGTGGATTTTGGTCTACCCTTTCCACGCAACCATTCTTTATTAGGTATCAAGGGCAATTCTTCACATTCTAGCCAATAATCTGGATGACCAACGGGATGGAAGTGTGATTCCCAACATTTCAATGAACGTTCTAACTTGTAAAATGGAGAAATGTAATGCTCACAATCAATACCATTCTTCACACAGCATGCAATGGCATGCAAGCAAGGAATCTTATATTGCTGGAATTTGCCACACGAGCATTCACCTTTTGCCAAATCCACAACCTGTACATTGCCTCCCTTAATCCTTCCTCTCCGATTTTGTCGACCAGTAGTCACTTGACATTCACCAGTTTTTCTATTAAAATATTGCACTTCATGACCATTCGCCCGTCTACTCCATATAGATAGCTTATCTCAACATAAACGAGTGTATTTGTGCCCCTCAAGTATTTCCTTCACATACTCTCTTCTAAAATGGTCAAATGCACTAACAAGTTTCAAAAAAATCTTGTCCACCATCGAGGCGATAGGCAATGCTCTAACATCTTTTAAAAAACTATTTAAAGATTTGGCAATATTCAATGTCATGCTTCCATATCTATACCCGCCGTCGTAAGAAAGCGTCCATTGTTTCAATGGTATCTTCTTTAGCCAATCTAATGACAGTTTGTCCAACTGGGTAATTTCCTTACACATCTTGGCGAACTTTCTCTTTTGTACTTCATATGCTATGATAAGAAAAAATATTACACATTAATATTACCACAATAAAAGTCAACTTCATGTAATACATACAACTATAATATGTTGGATGATATATTTTGTATCAATTTCTTCATTTCTGCATTTTTGAAAGTTGTATTGTAATTACTGACCACGTGGCGGATACAATATCGATGGGGACACATTTTCGATAAATTGCTTTTCATTGCATTTATTATGCCGTTGTGCCGATCAGAAATAACACATAATTTTTAGTTGCTAGTAACATGCATCCATATGCACGTCATGAACCAATCCCAGTTGTCATTATTCTCTTTCTGTATAAAGCAAATGCCACAGGAAGAATATGATTATCACCATCTAGAACTGATGCATACAATAAAACAACTTTATACTTTCCATACAAAAAAGTGCCATCAATGATGAGAGCAGGCCTGCAATTTTTCATCCCATCAATACATGGCTTGAAGCACCAAAATATGCGTTCAAATACACGACAGGTTGGATCAATGCGGTTGTTGATAACATGCTCCTCATCATTAAGAATGTAATGGGTACCAGGATTGGTTGCTTGTGCTACTCGCAACCACTGTTGAAGATGAGAAAATAACTCATACCAATCACCAAATGTTTTTTCAATTACAATCTGTTTTGCCTTCCATGTCTTTCTATAAGATGGTTCATAGTCTAATTGATCTTTCACTGCAGCTTATAAAGCTTTAATCTTAATTGAAGGCATTTCTGTCACAAGGGGTGCCACAAGATTAGCAATAATATTTGCAGATAAATGTTTATGATCTGATGTACTGCCTGTGTTCAGACACATATGTGGCTCATCATATTGGCTTATCTTCCATCGATTGTCATCCCTCAGCTTTTTTGCCCGTACTCGCCAATTACAACCACTAGATTTTCTCTTGCAAATCCATACAAATGTCTCTTCCCGAGATTCTTTTGAGCAATTCTCGTAATTATTCTGTATTGCATGCTGTTGGATTGTAAACTTACATTCTTCTTTGCTGGTAAAAAGCATACCTTTATATAAGCCATCACCATAATCTATCATGTTTTCATTTCCATCTGGTACTCGCATTACTTCAAAATCTACAAACTCATTTGAGTTGTAGCTAAAAAAATGTGATGGTACATTCATGACTGCATTATTACTTACAGTACATGCCTCCCCCTCATGTACTCTAAAAGCAGAATGTTCGGAGTCAGAATCGTCTGATTCATGGAGCATATTTTCATCGCTTTCATCAGACTCTTCTGGTGCATCATCACTGTCATCTTCCTCGTCATCTTTGTCCTCTTTAAAAACATATGAAAACATTGCCCCTGATCCCTCTGCATCATCATGTGCACTTGCATTGTTGTCTTCTCCATTCCCATCTGCATTCTCTTCCCCATCATCCTCATTTATGTCATCATTTGCTGTCTTCTGACTAATACCAACATAAATCTCAAAAAATGCCAAATCCTGTCTAAACATATCCATATGTTGAAACATTTGTTCTACATCATCATCTTCCAATATTTCTGCCATTTGGTAGACAACTCCATTTACCACTCTTAAAGGTACCCTAAATATTATTGAGTTGATAAAATATTGTTCACAATATACATTTGTGGCTGTGTGAACAATGTGAAGCATCTCTGTGATTTTCTGTACAGGATGAACTTGGAGCATATTGCATTGCCCATTTATATAATCAACTCCATAGTCATGGCGTATCACTTCACCTCCCTAGTAAAAATATATTGGTATCGATTCGGCCATATCTATTAGCATTATATATAATGAATTCCAAACAAAAAAATAAAAAAAAACATTAAGTAACAATATTTATTTATATTAATGTCAGTGTAATTACTTTTACTTTTTATATGCTAAAAATTAATTTGTAACATAATCTGTATGACCGACATTTTAAAATTTATGATTTACAAATTTAGATTTAGGATTTAGGATTTATGATTTTCACATTGTCAAATAATTCCATTTTCTAAATTTGCTTATCATTTTATAATTTATATAAGATAATCATTATACAAATTTAAATTCTAACATTATTTTTATTCTTTCATTATCATTATTTTCGATATATATATATATATATATATATAATTTATTTTTTAAATAATAATAATAATAATTAATAATAATTCTAAAGATTTGCATTTTAGGGCTTATAGTTCAGTCATATTTGAAAATTAATTCCACTTTTTACAATAAGTTCATTTCATCAAAATATAACTTTTATTATGTTCAAAAATTAATACTTTATATAGGTTTTTATACTCTTTATATAATATTAAATATTATATATATATATATATATATATATATATATATATATATATATATATATATATATAGTATCAAAAAAATTTCATATTTCATTAATTATACTTAACCGAATTAATTATTAAATTCATTAATTATATTTAATGTTAAATATATAATACAATTAACTGATATATAGTAAATTAAGTTAATTTATACTATTTTATTATATTATTAAATTTCATTAGACATTTTTATAGTTTCTAACATAAATTATTATTTCGTATAAAAATGTTATTATTACAAATAAATTACTTTATTTAATTTTCACTATAATTTTTTGATCTAATACTATTTTTATTTCCTATAAATTAATATTTCGCATAACTTTTTATTTCACAAATATTTTTATTTGTATTGTTTCATATACATTAATGAAATTAATTTCATACCCATTAATAAAATATTTCAGTTAAAATTTTTCTTGTTTATTATATTTATTTTTTAACTTAATTAATAATATATATAATATGATATTATATATTTTTAATATTATCATAATTTAATCAGTCTTCTTAATTTGTTTACTATTCAATTAATTGAGCTAATCAAATATATTACATATTAGTTATATATTTTAATTAATTAATATCGGCTAAATTAAGTTCTATTATTTACTAATATTACTTGAATTTATTAATAACTATTTTTAATCTTATATAATTATATTAAATTAAATTAATATTTTATGGTGACACATTAATAAAATATTTTAGTTAAAATTTTTCTTATTTATTATACTTATTTTTTAACTTAATTAATAACATATATAATATGATATTATATATTTTTAATATTATTATAATTTAATCAGTTTTCTTAATTTGTTCACTTTTCAATTAATTGAGCTAATCAAATATATTACATATTAGTTATATATTTTAATTAATTAATATCACCTAAATTAAGTTCTATTATTTACTAATATTACTTGAATTTATTAACAACTATTTTTAATCTTATATAATTATATTAAATTAATTAATATTTTATGGTGACACATTAATAAAATATTTCAGTTAAAATTTTTCTTATTTATTATACTTATTTTTTAACTTAATTAATAACATATATAATATGATATTATATATTTTTAATATTATCATAATTTAATCAGTCTTCTTATTTCGTTTACTATTCAATTAATTGAGCTAATCAAATATATTACATATTAGTTATATATTTTAATTAATTAATATTGCCTAAATTAAGTTCTATTATTTACTAATATTACTTGAATTTATTAATAACTATTTTTAATCTTATATAATTATATTAAATTAATTAATATTTTATGGTGACACATTAATAAAATATTTCAGTTAAAATTTTTCTTATTTATTATACTTATTTTTTAACTTAATTAATAACATATATAATATGATATTATATATTTTTAATATTATTATAATTTAATCAGTTTTCTTAATTTGTTTACTTTTCAATTAATTGAGCTAATCAAATATATTACATATTAGTTATATATTTTAATTAATTAATATCACCTAAATTAAGTTCTATTATTTACTAATATTACTTGAATTTATTAACAACTATTTTTAATCTTATATAATTATATTAAATTAATTAATATTTTATGGTGACACATTAATAAAATATTTCAGTTAAAATTTTTCTTATTTATTATACTTATTTTTTAACTTAATTAATAACATATATAATATGATATTATATATTTTTAATATTATCATAATTTAATCAGTCTTCTTATTTCGTTTACTATTCAATTAATTGAGCTAATCAAATATATTACATATTAGTTATATATTTTAATTAATTAATATTGCCTAAATTAAGTTCTATTATTTACTAATATTACTTGAATTTATTAATAACTATTTTTAATCTTATATAATTATATTAAATTAATTAATATTTTATGGTGACACATTAATAAAATATTTCAGTTAAAATTTTTCTTATTTATTATACTTATTTTTTAACTTAATTAATAACATATATAATATGATATTATATATTTTTAATATTATTATAATTTAATCAGTTTTCTTAATTTGTTTACTTTTCAATTAATTGAGCTAATCAAATATATTACATATTAGTTATATATTTTAATTAATTAATATCACCTAAATTAAGTTCTATTATTTACTAATATTACTTGAATTTATTAACAACTATTTTTAATCTTATATAATTATATTAAATTAATTAATATTTTATGGTGACACATTAATAAAATATTTCAGTTAAAATTTTTCTTATTTATTATACTTATTTTTTAACTTAATTAATAACATATATAATATGATATTATATATTTTTAATATTATCATAATTTAATCAGTCTTCTTATTTCGTTTACTATTCAATTAATTGAGCTAATCAAATATATTACATATTAGTTATATATTTTAATTAATTAATATTACCTAAATTAAGTTCTATTATTTACTAATATTACTTGAATTTATTAATAACTATTTTTAATCTTATATAATTATATTAAATTAATTAATATTTTATGGTGACACATTAATAAAATATTTCAGTTAAAATTTTTCTTATTTATTATACTTATTTTTTAACTTAATTAATAACATATATAATATGATATTATATATTTTTAATATTATTATAATTTAATCAGTTTTCTTAATTTGTTCACTTTTCAATTAATTGAGCTAATCAAATATATTACATATTAGTTATATATTTTAATTAATTAATATCGCCTAAATTAAGTTCTATTATTTACTAATATTACTTGAATTTATTAACAACTATTTTTAATCTTATATAATTATATTAAATTAATTAATATTTTATGGTGACACATTAATAAAATATTTTAGTTAAAATTTTTCTTATTTATTATACTTATTTTTTAACTTAATTAATAACATATATAATATGATATTATATATTTTTAATATTAATAACATAACTAATATGATATTGTATATTTTTATTATTTAAATTTAATATACTTTAATTGAGCTAATCAAATATATTACATATTAATTACATATTTTAATTAACTTATTGCCTAAATTAACAAATATATATTTTAACAAATATTTATAGCCTAAATTAAGTTATATTATTTACTAATATTACTTGAATTTATTAACAAATATTTTTAATCTTATATAATTATATTAAATTAATTAATATTTTATGGTGCTTTTAAAGGGAATATTTATTTTTTTTATTTTATTACCTTAACACATAAATAAATTACAATGTTTAATTTTATTTTATATTTATATTTCAAATAATTAAGAGGTGAACTTGAAAAATATATTAACAAATTTCAAGCAATCATTTTATCACTAAAGACTTTTACATACAAAAAATAAATATTATTTGACCAAAAAAAATCCTATACAATACAAATTATACAAACAACATATATAATAATCAATCTAATATGTTGTCTTAATATAATTTTAAAAATAAAAATTACCTTTTCTGTGGATAATATCTTCAAAAATTTGAATATTGTTATAATCACCTAAAAAATAGCAACAATTATTTTTCATCAATATTATTTTTATATATTATAGAAAATAATAATTTGCTGAAATTAATTAAAAGAAATTTATAAATTACTTCAAAAATTTAAATTAATAATATATACCTTTTTTCCTTCTTCAAGCTTCTTCAATAATGAATATTTACCAATCTTTCACAGCAACCAAAAAAAAAAAAAAAAAACTGAAGCAAGGTTGAGAGAGTTGTGAGAGAGGAAAGAAACGCAGCAAACAAACTCAAATGAGGGAGAGAAGGAAGAAGGAAGGGCCAACAGCAATAATAATTTCCTATATTACTCCCTAGCCATTGGATTGCGAGAATCCAACGGCTGGGGTGCATAGCTCTAGTTCGGCATTTATAATGCCGAACTAGAACCCGTGCTGCACGAATGGGACTTAGCCTGCACTGATGGGACTTAGCCTGCACACCTGACTATAAGTTCAACATTATAAATGCCGAACTTGGGGTGCAGGCTTGCTGCGACATGACAAGTCGTAACAGGTCAAGTTCGGCTTTTATAATGCCGAACTATGGACTAGTTCGGTATTTTAAATACAGAACTAGGGTACACGGGCCCCACAACCGCAAAAAACCAAAGAAAAATGCCTAATAAACACTAATTCGGTATTTAAAATACCAAACTAGTTTTTGCTGCAACTAATTCGGCATTTAAAATGCCGAATAATGCATATTTGGGTAAATATTTTTTAAAATAGCATATTTTGGCATATATTTTTTAAAATAATCACACATATGTCAATTCCTCTCATATTTCATCTAAAATCATTCAAGACTACATCTTATGTATAATCACACTAAGTTGGCTGAACTTTTCCTATGGTGTAAAAGAAATTTTAGACAACCAAATCAGTAAAATCAATCTTAGAACATCGAAATAGAAAATGAGCATAATTCCTCACCTTAGTTAGCTTTGGTTTGCTAAAGCTCTTGTTGAAATTGGTGTAAAGAGAAATTGTTTCTTTTGTGTGAGATTTTGGTATAGAGATAGGCAAAGTATTGTTGCATAACATAAATTTACATATATATATGATGAGTTGAATAGTGACAATTTATCAAGCTAAATCCAATGGTTAGGATTTGATCTTAATGAATGGCTAAGATTGTATCAAGTTGGATTGCTAGGATTCTTTCTACAATGGTGATAATCATCATATAGTGTTAAAGTGCTGAAAGTGTACCTAGATCATGTGTAGGGAAGGTGAGAGTTTTACTTGGTTTAGGATTTTGACTTAGTCAATTCTTGTGGCTAGTTAGTCAAATCCTTATGACTCACTCTCTATAACCAATTTTGTTTATTGTCTTAGGCCAACATTTTTGCTCATAAGTATTTAAAGTTTTATAATTCTTAAGCCCAATGGGTTAGCCTCCTTATAATGAGCTTGGGCCCTTGTTACTTCAAGGCCCAGTAATAAGCCCATTAACAAGCTTGGAAATTTCCCCTTTAAATTCTTTTCTTTCCTTTCACCATAACTCTAAAATTTATGTTGTCTAACTTCTTTGCATACATTATTAGCTATCATATAAACTTTATTTAAAACATTAAAGCATAATTAGTCATAATAAGATCATGTACTATGCAAATAATTGAAGGAGTATCATAGGTTCCTAACTTATTCCTTTCATTTCTATACTATACTATCATTCAAGGACCTAGTCATTTAGCATCATTAGTAATTTCTTTATTACTAACATTCTTTATTAGTAACTAGAATAAGCTATGAAAGACTTGAGTATTACATCCTAACCCCCTTAAAAAAAAAAATTCATCCTTGAATTTTTAAAAGAACCTACCTGTTACTAAGTAAACAATTGTGGGTACTTCCAAAGCATTTCATCTTCGCTTTTACATGTACTTTCTTCTACATTATGATTACTCCATTGAACTTTGACCATCGGTATCTCCTTGTTTTGAAGCTTCTTCACTTATTGATCTAGTATTGTGGTTGGAACCTCCTCACAGGTAAGGTCTTGGTTGATCTCGATCAATTGTGGTTGTAATACATGTGATGGGTCGAGAATGTACTTCCTCAACATTGACACTTGAAAAAACTGGATACACATGTTCCATTGTTAGAGGTAAAGCTAACATGTATGAGACTTCTCCAACCTTATCAAGAATCTCAAAAGGTCCAATGAAGCGTGGGGATAATTTTTCCTTCTTGCCAAATCTTATCACTCCTTTCATTGGGGAGACTTTCAAAAAGACATGATCACCGACCATGAAATGGACATCCTTCCTTTTAGGATCAGCATAACTCTTCTGGCGACTAAAAGCAGTCTTTAATCTTTCTTGAATTATCTTCACCTTTTCAGTGGCTTGTGAGGCCTTACCCGAGCACCAGTCCAATCTGCTAAAGGGAATCGAAAAGCTCATTTGGGAAAGAACTCATGAGGAAGCCCTTGGGCTTATCTATGATAGATTTAAAAATTATTTTTAAGAGTCGCCACCTTAATTTATTTTTACTTGGAAAAATATAAGGAAAAAACCCATTTGACTCCAATTATTACCCAAAGGAAAAAGATCACTGGCCTTGAAACCAAAGAGGATTCGAGGACTAGGTTTTCGGTTTATTTTAACAAAACAAGTTTGGCCAAGTAATATAAAAGTAACTTCAAATATATTTCATGAACAATTAAAATGCACGAACAAGTTATAATATGCATGATCATTGATTCCACATGTCTAATAATAAATACAAGTAATAGTCCAAAAGAAAGTTAACATTACAAACATAGGGGATACCTCCTCTAGCCCTTATGGGTTCTAGGGAAGTCACACATTTCCCAAACTAATCCTAATAATAAAGCAAAGAAACAAACACAAAAGTAAGTGAAGAAGGTGATAGGGGGAAGAGTTGGTTAGTTTTAAATTGGATTTGATGCCTGAACTAAGCATGCCTACGTATCCCTTTGAATGGGAATCAAAATTCACCCAGTTCTCCTATCTTGCAAAGGAGTTAGTTTAGCCTAGCCACTTTATCATGTTTTGATTGATTGATTAAAAAAGGGTTAAATTAATTAATTAATTTAATTGATTATCGAATTGATTAGCAAGCAACCTAGATAAATCAATTTAATTAACTAACTAAAAAAGGAAAAGAAAGTAAAAGAAAATTAAAGGAAAAAAGACCTTACCTCGGATGGTGGGCGGCAGCTGGCTTTGGATAGTGGGCAGCGGCTAGCTTCGGATGGCAGATGGTTGATAGCCTCAGTAAGCGACGAATAGCCTCGGATGGCAGGTGGTGGCTAGCCTTGGGCAACAGGCAGCGGCTAACCTTGGGCAGCGGACATGAGCCTTGGGCAAGAGAGTTGCTTCGAACAGGCGGGCAGCAAAAAGTCTTAAACTGGTTGGGTAGGAATCAAGGAGAAACCCCCCAACTTGCTTTGCAAAGCAAAGAGCAAATGCAAAGCATTTTGATTGAAGTAATGCTTTTCAAGCTCTAGAAGTTGGTTTTTTGAAGTTTGGCGAGGCTCTCTATATATAAGAGGAGGTTTAAAGTATAGAAAACACAAAATTCCAATATGGGATTGCAAAAATTAAATTTTTGCCAGAGTTATCATAAAGGGCTTTATAGTGCCGCAAAGGTCTTTATGGTAGTGCCGCACAGCCCTTTGCTATTCTGCAAAGGGCTTTGAAGCAGTGCTACAAAGCTCTATGGCAATGGGCCCTGCTTTCATCCGTTTCGCCCGTTTTCACCCGTTCTTGCTCATTTCTCGTCCGTTTTACACGATTCTAGTTGCGTTATACTCGTTACTTAGTGTTGGATGATTTGAAAGTGTTTAAATGTCAAAAAGAAATGTTTTGATTTTCTCATTTTAAGAGTTCTCAGCTTTTGAAAGTTTGTTCACTGAGTTTAAATGCTTCTAAGGTTCAAACACATACTAGAAGGTGCAAAATTAAGGGTTCACATGGCTTCTTTAATCATAGCCAAAGCTTCTAGATACTTTTCACCCATTTTAGTTTAACAAATTGGAAATCAGCATTTTCTGCCATATAGTGCCTCGTATGGTGCCATTCCAATGGAGGAATGGTAACTATTATTATATGCAAATTCAATAAGTGGGAGATGTTTATCCCAACTTGCTCTGAAATCCAAAACACATATACGAAGCATATCCTCCAATGCCTATATCATTCTCTCATACTGCCCTTTTGTTTATGGGTGGAAGGTTGTGCTAAAGTCAAGCTACATACCAAAGCTTCTTGTAATTTCTGCCAGAACCCCAACATAAATTGAATCCCTCCATCCAAGATAATGGAGAGTGAAACCCCATACAATCTTACTATTTCATTGACATATATCCACACATATTAGGATGCCGAATATGTAGTCTTTACATGAATAAAGTGTGTGGATTTCGTCAATCGATCCATTATAACCCATATTAAATCATATCCCTTCACTGTCTTGGGCAAACCCACTACAAAATCCATAGTGATCCGTTCCTATTGTCACTCGGGTAATCTTATCTCCTGAAGTAATCTAAAGGGCCTTTGGTGTTCAAATTTCTCTTGTTGACAAGTGAGACATGAAGCTATAAAATTTACCACATCTTTCTTCATTCCAGGCCACCAATAGGTACTCTTTACATCGTGATACATTTTGGTAGCATTTCAAAATTCTTTTCCTTAAGTCTTTTACATCATGTACACATAATCAATCTCTACATTTCAGAACACCTTTTTCTATTTGAAACTCTAGGGCTTGTCCCTTTTTCACTATCACATCCCATTTTTAGAGATATGACAGTCCTAGAACATGGGGAGACATAAGGTCTCCCACACCCCATAGAACCCACTCATACATATACAAACATTACCTAGGATCATACTAAACCTCATGCATTAACTTAATTAAACCATTTGTAAGAAAATCTTAGGTTGTGGAAGACTAGTTAAAATATACTTTAAACATAATCCATAAGAAATAACATTTATAACTCCAAATAATTTATCAAATGAATAATATATCAAAATAAAACTCCCAAAATAAGGACTCCTGGAGCGTCTAGAGACTCATCACATTGAAGCATGGAAATAAAAGACTCAGATAAGGAAATTCCCTAAGCGGAGTAGATTTACTCACTTGGAACCACACAAGGAAAAGGGGTGAGATAAATGATCTCAATGAGTAAACAATATAGCTTAAACAATAACATATATCCCTTTAAAAAGGCCCATTGCTTATAACACATAGCTCATGATTTATCATTCATGATTCATAGTTTGCAATTTCAGCACAGTTCACAGAAATCACACTTATAACACTTATCACTTATGAAGATTTGATAGCTATTTTAGCTTATTCACTCTAAGGAGAGGTGGCATCATACCAAATTCCAAATCCCAACCCATTACTTATAAAGAGTCATGAAACTGGTAATGCTCCATGGCTAGAACTGCCCCTTCTAGTTGAGGTGGATACATTACCCCTATCCATTGGGTTAAGACCATATACACAAGTTTCAATGATTACTTGCATTGCATGAAGATTTCTGCATAAAGGGTTAGAGGTACCATAACAAGAGATAATGGTAATCACTTATAACAATAGCACTTAAGAAGCTATAACATGTAGCAAAACAGTAATAGCAATTTAACTTATTAAACAAGAGATAAAAGAACAATGTGATTCCAGAAAGAAAGTAAGGTAAGGCAACATTTACAAAGGTTCCTTCATGATATTGAATATACAATAATGGCTTTGCACCAATTGTCCTTTGGCAACCCAAACTTAACAAGAAATCATATAATTATAATTGAAAGTAGAAAAGACTTGGGTTTCAAGAATCTCAAAGGTTCCTATAACATAATCACTTGTACTTGTAACATAAATATAATGTTTACTCACCTTGTGGTTCCTTTGCTCCTAGTACTTGTAGCCCTTTTTGAACTTCTACTACTCCTCAAGCTCTAACATAATATTTAATTTAATACTTAGTATTTGTTTAACATCATGCCATCCTATCCCATAACTACCCCATGTACATATAACATTCACATACACTTGGACTTGCACTTAAAAGTGCACTCATCATTTGCACATAACATGTTGATTTTAAAAGTTTTACATACTTAGCCTTCACAGCCTAACATGAAATCACATTATAACCCATATTATGACTTTTCTAAAGTCAACCACAATATATCATAAATCTTAATATCGATTCAATTTAACTTTCAACTTAGTACACTTAACACTTTCTATATATGTCCACTTAACGAGTAACCTTTTAAGTATCATGCTTATCTCTTATGACCAATTCATAAAATCATTCTTATTTCCCATTAACTCATTAATAACACATCATACAACCTATTTCCCATATCATTTAATCATATACACATATCAATCACAACATACCAATAGGGTTAGGAAACCTTAGGTATACCCTAATGTCTCTAGACTTGTCTAGAGTTATTCCTTCATTCAACATGCAATCAAATCATTTATCATTTATGTATACATAAAATATATTACATAAAAATTATAGACATTGGGATTGAATTCCCAATGTAGGCCAAATTATACAATCAAGAAAGATCATGAACTTTCTTACTTTTCGCACTTTCTGTTTATTACAATAATATGGAAGAACATGGTTTAAACCAAGATTTTTCATGTAATCAAAGCAAAAATCATTTTAGAGCACCAATACCTATGAAATGGCAGCCATAGACATTTATATGCATGAAATTTTCTAACTTTAGGTTTTAGGATGAAAACCATGAATCTTTCCTGTTTCTGGTACTTTCCAGTCATTACAGTAATATGTAAACACATGATTTAAACCATTATTCTTGATAATGATTTAAACCATTATTATTGATACAAACATTACAAAAATTAGTTTAGAATCCAAATATACACAAATTGGCTGCCCTTGGTACTACATATGTATGAAAATTCTAATTTTAGATTGTAGGGTGAAAATCATGAGTTCTGTTGCTTTTTGGTATTTTCTGATCATCACAATGATATACAAAAATATGATTTTAATCAATATTTTTCATCTAAACACAACAAAAATCAATTTAAAATACTATAATGCAAGAATTGGCATCCCCCCTTGTGTTGATGCATGAAATTTCAAATTTTAAGTTTTAGGGTTCACCTTTGGAGGATTTGCGTAGAGAGGTTTGTGTTTTCGATAGAAAAATCAATTTCTCTTTGAAAAATTCACCTAGGCCAAATTTAATCAATAGAAATCAGTAAATACTCAGTTTAAAATAATTTTCTAATGACTAGTTTAAAAATAATCAGATAGTAAATTGAAAGAAGAGAAAAACTTACGAAACGGTTGTAAAATCACAAGATTTGAAAGTATTTTGTGAATTGCAGTTAAGAGATTATTTTTGAGAGAATTTTCTGCTAGAAATATGATAGAAAATAGAATCCTGGCTGCTACTACTAGAGCTAGCTGAATTTTTGGTCTAAATATTTAGGGTTTTGTCCAATTTCCAAGTTTACCCTTAATAAGTTAGGTAAGGAGTGTGTTGGTGTAGTGGGCTTTTGGAAAATTAGGCTTTTTATTTAATTTGTGGACTGATTATACGTAATTGAAAATAAAATATTTTTCTTATTATTTTCATTAAAATTTTCTCCAAAATATTTATTTAAAAATATTTTAAAATGCTTATAAAAATTATTTTATGCTTAAAAATTGCTTTGTGCATGAAAATTTAATTTATGTGAAATAAATTATTTTATGCTTATACACTTCATGTAAATCACTTATTTCACCATAATAATTAATGTTATGCACATTAGAGCTAATCTAACATGCCAGATACTCATCCGTCACATATCACATGAATTTCCATAAAAGCACACACTTAGCCATAATAGCTCTAAATTCAAACAAATTGTCATGGAAATTCCTAGGGTGCATGTGAGTTATTACATTCACATCCTTAAAGATTTTCATCAATTGGGGATCTTGATTTTGTGACATCTTTATCTCATCCAGAAGTTTGGGCCTTACTTTGAAGTAAGCCAATAGCACTGGCAATTCACCTATTTCCAATCGTAAACCTTCATCAAACATCTCTTTTAACTCATTTACTATTGGCCTCCTTTGCATAGCAATATGTGAGAGACTAGCCATTAACTTCCTACTCAATGCATTTGCTACAACGTTGGCTTTACCATAATGGTAAAGTATTTAGCAATCGTAGTCCTTTAACAATTCTACCCACCTTCTTTGCCTCAAATTTAAATCTCTTCACTTTAAGATATATTAAAGACTTTTATGGTCCGTATAGACCTCACATTTTTCCCTATACAAATAGTATCTCTATATCTTTAAAGCAAAGATAACTGCGGCCATTTCCAGGTCATGCTTGGGATAATTCATCTCATATCGCTTCAGTTGCCTAGATGCATAAGCAATAACTTTTCCATTTTGCATTAACACTCGTCCTAAACCAATTCCTGAGGCATCACAATATATGGCAAAACCTTCATTACCATTAGGTAATGCTAACACAGGAGCAGTGATTAAGCAATCTTTAAGTTTTTTGGAAACTTTCTTTACAAGTCTCGTCCCACTTGAACTTAACTTGCTTTCTTGTAAGTCTCGTTAACGGAACTGCTATTCTCAAAAAATCCTTTATGAAATGGTAATAATAACTTGCCATACCTAAGAAACTCCTCACCTTAGTAATAGTTATAGGTCGGGGCCAATATGTCACCGCTTCTACTTTCTTAGGATCTACCTTGATTCCTTCTTCACTCACTATATGGCCAAGGAAACAAACTTGTTCCATCCAAAAATCACATTTAGATAGTTTAGCATAAAACTTATGCTCCCTTAAAGTTTGCAACACTACCCTCAAGTGTTCTTTATATTCTTCCTTACTCCATAAGTAAACTAGAATATCATCAATAAAAACAATCAAAATTTTATCTAGGAATAGCTTAAACACTCGAGTCATCAAGTCCATAAAAGCCGCTAGTCGATTCATCAACCCAAATGGCAGTACTGTAAATTCATAATGCCCATATCTTATTCTAAATGTAGTCTTACAGATGTCCTCTTACTGGATCTTAAGTTGATGATAACCCAATCGCAAATCTATCTTAGAGAAATAACTAGCTCTATGCAACTGATCAAACTGATCAAATAAATCATCTATCCTTAGTAGAAGATACTTATTCTTCACAGTTACCTTATTCAACTGTCTTTAATCAATACAAAGCCTTAAGGACCCATCTTTCTTCTTCACAAATAGAACTAGAGCACCCCAAGGGGAACTACTTGGCCTAATAAAACCCTTATCAAGTAGATCCTGTAATTGAAATTTCAATTCTTTTAACTTCGAAGGTGCCATTCGATAAGGCAATATAGATATTGGCTAAGTTCCATGTAAGAGTTCAATTGTGAACTCTATCTTCCTATCCAGTGGCATTCTTAGTAAATCTTCAAGAAACACATCAAACAATTCATATACTATAGGTATCTTCTTAACGAATTTATCTGCTTTCTCAATATCTACAACATATGCCAAATACACTTGACAATTTCCTAAACAATCTTTTTGCACCACTAGCTGATATAAAGTTCATAGTAAAGCTACTCCTATCACCTTGAAAATTTAATTTAGATCTATTTTCCTTCTTGAAATTAATCCTTTTCCCATTATAATCTATATTAGCATTATGCATAGATAATCAATCCATTCCTAGTATAACATCAAATTCCAAAACTTCTAGCTCAACCAAATTTGTAGGAATCTCCTATTTTCAATTTCTACCATGCAATTCTTGTATACTTGTTTTACCTCTACAATTTCTCCCAAAGGTGTGGTTATAATTAAAGGTTCATTCATCACCTCTTTATTCTTGTTTAATTTCTTGGCAAAACACAGCGAAATAAATGAATGCGTTGCACCAAAATTAAACAAACATCAAGCATTAGTAGATTGGATAAGGATAGTACCTATAACGACATTGTGGGACGTGCAAGCTTCTTGTTGGTTAAGTGCATAGAC
>CANTUT010001427.1:180000-192500 GCA_947687605.1 Reutealis trisperma
GAGCTCTTTTAGTTAATCCAGTGCCAAATGATGCCATGAACTAAATGTGACTCAAAATGGTGAAAGATCCAAGCTAAAATGCTAACTTTTGGAAGAAGATGGGCAGACACAGGTGGAGGCACCATTATGATTTCACCTATGGGATAGATACCACTGAAATCCCACTTAGGATTCCACCCGTATGATAAGAGCAAATTAGAAAAAAAATCTAGTAGCCTCCCACAGGTGAAGCCACCACTGAGGTTTCACCCATGGGCCCTTGGCATCATAGCCACCACTAGAACCCTAGTGGTCGCTCCAGTGATGTGAGGTTAAAATTCAGCAATATAAATCAAATCAGACAACATTTTAAAAAGAGCCACCACAAAGCAAAAATAGAGATTTAAAGGGTTGGCTAAGCCCTAGAGTCATGGGAAAGGCTTCAAGGCTAGAGATATTGATGATTTAATCGAATGAAAGATCAAGATCTAAGTGGAAGTGGAAGATTGAAGAGAAGGTTTCAAAGAACATATTCAAGATCTGTTTGAGACTTCTTCCTCTTTTATTTTCTGCATCTTTATTCTTTAATTTTAATATGAACTAATTATATTTGTAATGAATCCTAGTTTTGATTGTATAGATTGAAGGATTTAAACTTTAATCAATTCATCTTTGGTTGTTTTATTTTCATGATAAATCTTATTATTCTAATTAGCAGTTGCTAGCTTATTAATTAGATATTGTTTCTATATTAGACGAGTAGAGATACCCTGATATAGATATATCACTCATAGGAATAGAGAGTTGATTGGGGTGTAGAGATAGACCTACAAAACTTCTTTGGATGTTAATCTCTTGAACTTAATGCTACTCCTATTTGATTATAGGTTGAGAAGAGATTCCCTTATAATACTTAGGAAGTTAGGGATTTAATCACTTGAGAAAGATTTTTTATCTAATTTAGTGAGAGTCCAATTCAATCCATTGTTTGATATGCATAAGCAACTAGGGGGATTTATATTTAGATTAGCTTTGCTTAGATTATTTCCATCAATATCATTTACTTACTTTCTTAGGTTAGCTTAGTTAATTTAGCTTATTTTAATTAATCTTCATCTTGATTATTCACTAGACAATAGTTGAAGTTTGCGCTAGTACTTATATACTATACTCGTGGAGACGATACTCATACTCACTACTTTATTACTTGATAACGACTTGTGTACTTGCAGTTTGTTAGTGTACGTTTTGACACATCAAGTTTTTGGTGCTATTGCCATGGATAGATTTATAATATTAGCAATATTAATAGAAATTATTGATCTAGTTTTTATTTTTATATTTTCGTATTTGTTTTTGTTTTTGTTTTTGCTTTCCTTGTTTTATTTGTTTTATTTTTACTATTTTATTTGTTTTTTCTATTTTATATTTTTGTTTTGTTTTAAGTTTGTGTTTCCCAAAAAAAAAAAAAAAAAAAGAGAACAAAGAAAAATTTCTCCATGGCTGATTGAAACTATCAAGACTAGAATTCTTACCCGAATACAGAATAAGGATACTAGGAAAATCAATATCACGATCATGGGTGCATCTATCACATTAATTTCCTAGAGGAATATGGATGGGAAGCACCAACAGAGAAGTCATCCCTTGAGCTTGCATTAGAAAGATTCATGGCGTATACGGAGAAATGGGTTGGGAAATTGGACAAAAGAAACAAGGCATTAGTAGTTGGCTGCCCAACTTAATTTGAAATGGACACTACATTGGAGGATGACGAGCATGCACAAGAGGAGAAAAGGTTGGAAAAGATGTTTGTGACTTTAGTGGGAGCTATAGAGAAAAGATTTTGGAGCATCGAGACAGCTTTGGAATACCAACAGACTTCTCTTCACAACTTAGAAAATTTTGTAGGGCAGATTTTGGAATTGCTCAGTGAGAAATTTGAAGACAATCTAACTAATGATACCAAAGCCATTTTAGAAGAGTAACAAAAGATCACTGCCATCAATTGGTTTTGGGATGATGAAAATGAAGAAGACGAGAATGGTGAGGCAAATTTGGGAATGCTACACAAAGAAGTTAACGAGGATGATTACTTAAGTGAGCAACCCCAATTCTAGCAATGGGGCATGAATAGAGTGGAATCTAGTGTTAAAGGGCACTCTTTTGATGATAGTGAGTTATGGAAAAGCATAGAGGGGGACGCTACGCATGCTGAAAATCACACCTCCCCTATTTTTTCAACCCTCCCACTTTTTAAAGAGAATGATAATAAACCACTCACAACCCCAATAACCACCCTTCCTATACCCTAAATTCTATCAAATGAACACCTAGCCATAACTGATCTTAAACCCTTGCCAACTTTCTCTAAGAGCATATTTGTTAGAGAATCAAGTATGTGGCCGGTACTTGTAGTTTCTAAATTTTCTTTGGAAAGGGAAATTTGTTTTGTGGAGGAGTTGAAACTACAGGTTAGGGAATTTGGATGGAGCATCTCAGAATTGCATGAGGTGGCTAATATTTGTGACATGCCTGCTCTTTTAGGTGCCAAAGCTAAAATCCCAACATCTAGTCCGTGGGTAAGGTTGTTTGACATTGTTTGTGAACCTTACAAGCTCAGGTTTGCATGCCATGAAGAATCAAAAAAAATTACTGTTGCTGCAAAAAGGCTATGCACAGGCCACAACCTTTGCATATTCTTCTTTATCTTGATTTATAGAGGTAGACAGCACAAGGAAACCTCCGAGCCATTGGTGGAAGATGAATAACAATAACGTCCAGCTAATACGACATTAAAGAAGCGTTGAATGGGAGGCAACCCATTGATAGTCTATTTTAGTTTTTATTTTTATTTTTATTTTCTTTAGTTTTCTTTTGTTTTTTTTTTTACTTTGAATGGATCTTACTTTGGTTGTAGTTTAATTTTTCTCTATGCAAAAACATTGATCATGGCACATTCTCACTGGAAGGAGCACCAGCACGATTCATATGGTACATCATTCAAGGCAGTTACTTCCCTCTTTTACTTTTTCAGTTTCCTTGTTTATAACACATTGGGGACAATGTGTTACTTAAGTGTGGGGGAGAGGTATATTATTGTGCCCTATCTTTTATGAATCTTGCGTTTAAGTGAATTGAGTTATGGCAATAGTTTGATTTGAAATTAACTCTCTCTAGTGATAAATTGGTCTAATTTTGCTATGACAATGACTTGTTATAGTGTGGATTGAATGTGGTGGTCATGATTAGGAAATTAAATTTTTGCAAATCTTTTTGCCTGAAATTTGAAACTTTAGTTACACTTTTTGAGCCTATTTTATTCCATTATTACTTTTGTTCTAGTTTAGAAGAAATGCTTAATACCTTAGGTGGCTTGACTATTTTTCTTGAAGAAAAAAAAGAAATAAGTATATATATTAAAAAAAAAAAAGGATTGTGCAAAGGAGATTTGAAAATGTTTACATATTCTACTATTCTTGACACTTTAAACACAAGGGATTGAGAATATGAATAGTGCTAGTAGCCATTTGAAAGTGTGATTCTAGTGAGTAACTAGAGGCCGGCACCACAAGTGTTTGCATTTACGTAAAAAGGCTAGGATGACAATTCAAACAAGTCAGGCTCCTTAGTTAATTAAAAAGAAAACATGAATTGAAATGTACAATCAATGAAAAGTCAAGTGAGTACTCAAGCACCTATGGGAAAAATCCTTATAAATCTACTTTGCTTGAACATTTGTTTCTGTGGAATTATTTGCTCAAACCTGTAACTTTAGAATTTAGGTTTCAGATTTTTGAGATTTGTTTTAGAGATTTCTTGATTTGGCTACCATACTTGAGCCTTGCTAATTTCAAGTTGTTGTAAATCTTTTTGAAATTCTTTGACTAGGGAGGGTAGGTTTTATCTCTTACTATTGTTACGATTTAATTTGCTTAAGGACAAGTAAATACTCAAGTGTGGGGGAATTTCATAAACACTTAATTAACTACATTTTACCCCTTATTTTTAATAATATTTTATCCTTAAATTGAGTTTGATTTGTTTGTTTAGTACTTTTCTAAAGTTCTTTTAGTTAATCCAATACTAAATGATGCCATGAACCAAATGTGACTCAAAATGGTGAAAGATCCAAGCTAAAAAGCTAACTTTTGAAATAAGATGGGTAGACATGGGTGGAGGCACCACTAAGATTTCACCAGTGGGATAGACACCACTGAAATCCCACCTGGGATTCCACCTGTGTGATAAGAGCAAATTAAAAAAAAAAAATCCAGTAACCTTCCGCAGGTGGAGCCACCAATGAGGTTTCACCCATAGGTCCTTGGCATCGTAGCCACCACTGGAACCCCAGTGGTGGCTCTAGTGGTATGAGGTTAAAATTCAGCAATATAAATCAGATCAGACAACATTTTAAAGAGAGTCGCCATAGACCAAAAATAGAGATTTAAGAGGGTTGGCTAAGCCCTAGAGTCATGGGAAAGGCTTGAAGGCTAGAGATATTGATGATTTAATCGAATCAAAGATCAAGATTCAAGTGGAAGTGGAAGATTGAAGAGAAGATTTCAAAGAACATCTTCAAGATCTGTTTGAGATTTCTTCCTCTTTTATTTTTTGCATCTTTGTTCTTCAATTTTAATATGAACTAATGATATTTGTAATGAATCCTAGTTTTGATTGTATAGATTGAAGGATTTAAACTTTGATCAATTGCTAGCTTGTTGATTGGATATTGTTTCTATATTGGATGAGTAGAGATACCTTGATATAGATAGATCACTCATGGGAATAGAGAGTTGATTGGGGTGCTAGAGATAGACCTATAAAACTTTTTTAGATGTTAATCTCTTAAACTTAATGCTGCTCCTATTTGATTATAGGTTGAGAAGAGATTCCCCTATAATACTTAGGAAGTTAGGGATTTAATCACTTGAGAAAGGTTTTTTATCTAATTTAGTGAGAGTCCAATTCAATCCATTGTTTGATATGCATAAGCAACTAGGGGGATTTATATTTAGATTAGCTTTGCCTAGATTATTTCCATCAATATCATTTACTTACTTTCTTAGGTTAGTTTAGTTAATTTAGCTTATTTTAATTAATTTACCTTATTCATCTTGATTATTCACCAGTACTTATACACTATACTCATGGAGACGATACTCATACTCACTACTTTATTACTTGATAACGACCTGTGCACTTGCAGTTTGTTTATGTGTGTTTTGATATATCAACAACGAAATCATATAATCATAATTTATGATAGAAAAGAACTTGGATTTCAAAGATCTCAAAGGCTCACATAATATGATATCACATACTTGTAACATGACATAATGTTTACTCACCTTGTGGTTCATTTGCTCCTAGTACTTGTAGCCCTTGACTTCTAATAGTCCTCAAGCTCTATTATTCATTACAATTAATCACTTAGTATTTGCTTAACATCATGCTATCCTATCCCATCACTACCCCATGCATATACAACATTCATGTAAACTTAAAATGGCACTAAAAGTGCACTTATCGCTTGTACATAACATGTTGACTTTCAAAGTCTTGCACATTTAGCCTTTATGGGCCCACATAAAAATAAATTATAACCCATACCAAGACTTTTCTCAAGTTAAACACAATATATCACGATCAATTCAATTTAACATTCAATTTAGTATACTTTACACCTTTTATACATGTCAACTTAACAAGTAGACTTTCAAGGATCATGCTTAGCTCTTATAAACAATTCATTCAATCAATCTCTTCATCAATTTAAGATTATTAATTCAATATTAACTCATCATAAAACATATTTCCATATTACCCAATCACATTCACATTCTAATCACAACATAAGGGTAAGATACCTTAAGTATACCAAATTGCCTCTAGCCTTGTCTAGGGTCATTCTTTCAACCAACATACAATTTAACCATTTATAATTCATACATAAATGTCAATAATCATTAAAATATATTTCATAAAAATTATAGAAATTGGAATAAGAATCCCAATGTAGGTCGAATACCCTATTAAAGAGAAAACCTGAATTTCCTTATTTTTTGCACTTTCTGTCTATTACAGTAATATACAAAAGCATGGTTTGAACCAAGATTTTTCATGTAATCAAAACAAAAATCATTTTAAAACATAAATACCTATGAATTGGCAGCCATAGGTATCCATATGCATGAAATTTTCTAACTTTATTTTTTACGATGAAAAACCATTTGTTTTTTTATTTCCAGTACTTTTCGGTCATTACAGTAATATGTAAACAGATGAGTTAAAACATTATTTTTCATTCAATCATAACAAATATCATTTTACAACATCAATACACAAAATTGGTAGCCAAAGATATTTCTTATGCATGAAAATTCCAAGTTTAGGGTTTAGAGTGAAAATCATGAGTTTTCTTGCTTTTTGATGTTTTTCGATCATTACAATAATATGTAAACTCATGATTTAAATCATTATTTTCCATCCAAACATAACAAATATCAATTCAAAATCCAAAACCATATAAATCATTAGCCCCTAGAGTTCATACACATGAGAATCTCTAACTTTTAAGTTCTAGGACGAAAACCACGAATTTCCTTGTTTTCTAAAACATTTTGGTCATTACAATAATATGCAAAAATATGATTTAATTTGATATTTTTCATCTAAACACATAAAAAATCCATTTATAATATAAACATGTAAAAATTGGCAGCCCCCCCTTGAGTTTATGCATTAAAATTTCAATTTTGAGTTGTAGGATTCACCTTTGGAAAAATCGCATAGAGAGGTTTGTGTTTTCGGTAGAAAAATCGATTTCTCTCTCAAGAAATCACCTAGGCCAAATTCAATAAATAATAATCAGTAAATATTCAGTTCAAAATAATTTTTCCATGGTTAGTTTCACAAAAATTAAATAGCAAATTGAAATGAGAAAAAACTTATGAAACGGTATCGAAATCACAAAGTTTAAAGGTATTTTGTGAATTTCGGTATAGAGAATAATTTTGAGAGAATTTTTCTGTCAAAATACTGAAAAATAGAATGTGGCTACTACAAATCAAGGGCTGACCAAAATTCTTATCATATATGTAGGGTTTTGGGCGATTTCTAATATTACCCTTAATGAGCTAAGTTAGAAGTGTTTTGGTGTATTGGGCTTTTGGGTATTTAGGCTTTTTAATTAATTTTAGGGTTGATTATAAGTAATTAAAATAAAATATTTTTCTTATTATTTTCATTAAAATATTCCCCAAAACATTTATTTAAAAATTATTTTAAAAATACTCATAAAAATTGCCTTTTTGTATGAAAATTCATTTTATGTAAAATAAATTATTTCACGCTAATGTACTATGTATAAATCATTTATGTCACAATATTCATTCATATTAGGCATATTATAATTAATCTAACATGCCACATACCTATCAATCACATCGCATATGAATTTCCATAAAGCACACACTTAGTCTTAATAGTTTTATGTCAAACAAATTGTCATGAAAATTCCCAAGGTAGGTATGGGTTGTTACATATATCATTCAACAATGTCACATACCATTTAATCCTTTGCTTACACATATTGTAAACCAACTCATTATCTATTAGATACCTCTCATAACATAGTCAAGAAAACATATAATACCAAGATCCAACTTATCTTCTCAATGGTCTCATTACAAGAACATGAGTGAAAAAATTCACAAAAGTGTTAAATAAAATAATTTAGCCACAATTTCAAGTGTACAATAATGAGTTATTTCTTAAATTAGAGACTTAAGATGTACATCAATGTTTGATAACAATAATTCAAATGGGGAAAAAGTCAAAACATGGAAAGTCAAACATAATCACAAGAAGAAATTTCACAAAATTTCAAAAGCTGGATGCATGCTCCAACACAGCCAGGAACACGCCTGTGTTCCTAGGTGTGTCTAGCTACTGCCTACAGTCTTCCATTTTTCCTTTCCAACATGACCAAGATCATGACCGTGTTCCTTGGCGTGTTTGGCTACTGCCTGGCTATGCCAATGCCTAATAATTTACACAGCCAAGAACACGCCTGTGTCCCTGGGCATGTCAGCTACTATAGAATTTCTTTTCTCTTATGATTTCCATTACTTTCAACATTTTTGTTTAGACTTTATACTTATCATATTTGGTATCGCCACTCAATCATGACTTATTATTTGTTTAGGAACCAATTTCTAATTAAAAAACTCCACTTTTTGTCTAAGATAATTTCCTTATTCTTCCTAAATTAGGGTTTGGCTTCTCTATATAAACTCAACCAATCTTATGTAAAGAAAGGAGTAATGCTTTGTTCAGCAAGATCCAATCCTTCATATTCCATTTAACATTAGCACATCATATGTATACAAAAGGATTTATATACATTCCATTGGTTATCTTTTATATTAGCCTATCCGTTACATGTACATACATGTCAATTGTTTCACCAAAATCCTAACCAAAATACATCCATTCTTCTCCCTATTTTTCTCAATTACTAAAATCCCTTTCACTATTCTCAGCTTCACTTTCCCTATGGCCCAAATGTCTATGGCCCATAGACAATAACAAAGGGGATAACATATGTCTCCTAATAGGACATCTTTCCTCTAAATGATCTAATCTTCCACAAGCTATATATAGATGCTCGGAGAATCCGTACTTCCTCCTTTAACATATCAAGTAGGGGAATTGGCTCTACTTCTAGATTTTGATGCATATGCCTAACTCAAGCTAACTCCCATTTCACATTTCTCATCATTCTTTTCAAGCTCCATACTTCCTCCTTTAACATATGAAGTTCCCTCATTTCTTCGTCATATTGTGCTTTCATCCTTACCACCCAAACAGGATCAAGATCCTCTTCCAGGTCCATCTCTTTAAGCTCAGGCAGCGCGATCAAAGTAGCATCCAATACTTCTCTTTCTCTAACAGGGTTACAAATTTGCGGCATCTACATCCACAATCAAATAGTATAACACAACAATACAACAATGCACACATGATTCAAAAAAATGAGGAAATCACTAACATGTATCATTAACGCAAGTCTAGCTTAGCAATACAATTCAACAATGACAAGTATTCGTATGCTTTATGGTTTAACCTATAGTTCACAAAGTTATTAAGCCTATGCAAGACTTAAACCTTTAGCATTGATACCAACTCTGTCACGACTTGATTTCTAGGCAGTGACTGTTCTAGAGTTCAGGGAGACATAATGTCACCTAAACTCGTAGAACACTATTGATCCTATTATTGTTTTACATATTCCATTTGGCCATCTTTCCCAAGATCGAAACCATATTCATTCTTTATCATTTCCCATAATTACTCAAGCCATTCATTTATAACTTTCACACTTTAGTGCCATCTCATAGCTATGAATAGAACATCATTCGTAGATATTAACAAATATTATCCATACATTCATACTTACTATTATAAGTATAAATATACATAACAAGTATTATTGATTGTTTACATTACTCCCCAACACAATATACTTTAATACTGAACCTTTAAACACCATATAGCTCTAATTAATTATCCTCAAAGGAACTCAAGCAATGTAAAAACTTAGCACCTTTAGCAAATCCCAAACAATGAAGCATAACCTGAAATTTACCTTGATATCTATTCACCTTGACCTAAAAGATTATAAACAACTATGGGATGAGACATGCTTAATGAGTACATAATAATATAACATAATATGGAGGCAATATAGAGGTCAACACTTGGATTAATTCAAGGTAGTAAGGAAGTGATGTTAATCAAAATTGGTCATATTGGACTTTTAGATTGCATTTTAGCAGAAATAATATATCTTAGAAGTGGAAAGCCTCCCACACATAAATATTAAAGAGTGGCGGCCTAAGCCTTGCTCACTCGCATGCATTACATTACGCAAGACTAATCGAGTCTTGTGGTTAGGCATCCCCCACTAACAGAGGTTGGGTACTCTCACCCTACCCACAAGCTTATACCAAGTGCACTAGGTTTGATGTAATTCCTCACATCATAGAGAATTTCTGCTTATTATTAGTTTTTAATAAAAGACATATCCAAGGTTTACAATAGGAATTCATTGAAAAATAATTTGGCATATTAATCATTCTTATCATTGAGCAAACATAGAACCTATGTACAAGGTTCATCATGGTCAATATCACATAAGAAAGATGTGGATTTTCCAAAGGGTTCAAAAATCAATAGGCAACTATATATATATCAAACATCATTTCTGGTACATGTAAGGAATGGTAATTCAATAATGGTTGCAAGAAAAGGCATGATTACATTATATTACTAAGTGCTCACTTTAACTCCTTTGCTCCTATTGTTTATTTGTTCTTTGATTCATTTAATGTCCGTCACGGTCTTGAGTAATTTCTTTGCCCTTGCCTTAAAGTTCTACACTCATCACGTTTCAATTACATGTCAATTAGTAGCTAGTGATGTCACTAATTTTATCTTTTTCTTATTTATTACTTCAACTTATAATAGAGATGTATTTATTATATTATACATATACTCATTCTTATTTCTAATTATTTCCAAGCTAAATCCTTCTTTCAATTTTATGATTTCAAGTCTAAACCTCAAAATTTCCAATTTGTGCCGTAATCCCTAAAATTTGAGAAAAACTATCAATTTCACTTTCAAATCCTAAATTGACTATAAATTCATCAAATTATCACCTAGGCAATCCATTCCCACCAATCAATTTGAGTTAATTCACTCTTATCCGTATGAACCCTAATTGCCTCACTTATATCAAATTTGGGGAAAACTCATAATTCCTTATCAAATATTCAATTTAGTTATAGAAATTTGAAATTGACATAAAATATAACATATATGATCACCTAATTATTACCATCCAATTTTAGAACACCTAGTTCCTCTTTTAACTATGTTTATGCCTCTAAGAGTTCCAAGTCTTGAATCATGTTCTCAAAAGTCATTATAACACTTCTAAGTCATTTTTCTTCATCTAAAATAGCCATAGATGTACTCAATCATAATTTAGAATACTTCCTTAGTCACTTATCATCATGGCCGAATTTCCCCTTTAGTGTTAGTTAGGTATATTTTATGTTTTCTCTTCCTTTCTTTCCATTAATCCTTTAATTCTCGAGTCAAATCTCCATATTTCATCTAAAATCATTCAAGATTATATCTTATGCATAATCACACTAAGTTGGCCAAAATTTTCCTATGGTGTAAAAGAAATTTTAGACAACAAATCACCAAAATCAATCTTAGAACATGGAAAGAGAAGATAGGCGTAATTCCTCGCCTTAGTTAGCTTTGGTCTGCTAAAGAACTTGTTGAAATTGGTGTAGAGAGAAATTCTTTCTTTTGTGTGAGATTTTGGTGTAGAGATAGGCAAAGTATTGTTGCATAACATAAATTTACATATATATATATATATATATATATATGATAAGTTGAATGGTGAGGATTTATCAAGCTAAATCCAATGGTTAGGATTTGATCTTAATAAATGGCTAAGATTGTATCAAGTTGGATGGCTAAGATTCTCTCTATAATAGTGATGATCATCATGTAGTGTTGGAGTGCTCAAAGTGTACCTAGACTCATGTGTAGGGAAGGTGAGAGTTTTACTTGGTTTAAGATTTTGACTTAGTTAATTTTTGTGGCTAGTTAGTCAAATCTTTATGACTCACTCTCTATAGCCTATTTTGCTTATTGTCTTGAGCTAACATTTTTGCTCATAAGTATTTGATGTTTTACAATTCTTAGGCCCAATGGGCCGGCCTCCTCATGTTGGGCTTAGGCCGTTGTTACTTCAAGGCCCATTAACAAGCCCATAAGCCCATTAATAATCTTGGAAGTTTCCCTTTTAAATTCCTTTTTTTTTTCCTTTCACCATAACTTTCAAATTTATATTCTCTAACTTCTTTGCATACATCATTAGCTGTCATATAAACTCTATCAAAAACATTAAAGCATAATTAGTCATAATAAGATTATATTCTAAGCAAATAATTCAAGGAGTATCACAAGTTTCTAACTGATTTCTTTAATTTCTATACTACACTATCGTTCAAGTACCTAGTCTTTTATCATCATTAGTAATTTCTTTATTACTAACATTCTTTATTAGTAAGTAGAATAAGCTATGAAAGACTTGGGTATTATAGGAACAAGGAGAGAAAGAAGAAGAGGAGCACACGAGTAGAAAGGAAAGAAAGGGAAAAGGAAAGAAGAGTTAAGATTTATATTGTAACTAAGTATATTTATTTTGTGTTTGGTTGTTGTTTGTTCCTTCTTTTTCTTATACTAGTTTTGAGTTGATGAAGGATGTAAAAAAGGTGATTGTTTAAAGTTAAAGTGAAGGAAAGGAGTTGTTGGTGGAGTTTGAGTGCAGATAAATGAAGGAATGGTGATGGGAGTGTGAAAGGAAGAAGATGGCTTAGGGTTTGGTGAGTGGTTAAGTTTGGTTGGCTTGGAAGAGTTATTTTGGG
>CANTUT010001427.1:197500-202500 GCA_947687605.1 Reutealis trisperma
ATAAATTAAACCATTTTAAATTTAAATGAGCTTCAATTATTTTAATATTTAAAGTTAAATAAACTAAAACTTTCTTTTGAGAAATAAAACTATGTTACTACATTTATGAATTTATCAATTCTACCATATTTAATTTGAAAATTGAGTTGTAATTCTATTATAAGTTGTAAAAGCAAGAAAAATTTTATTAATTAAGTGGCCAAAAGGCTAAATTGATAGTATGATATAATAAGTTCAAATATCCATTTTACTTTTGCTCCTTAAAGTAATATGTTGTTGTTATTATTGTTGTTATTATTTTCAATTTAAGTTTAGGGTAGAATTGCAAGTAAATTTTCAAATTGGAATATACAGTGCAAGAAATTATGTATTTTGTAATAATAATTTTATGGTCACTAAAATTCTTGACCAATTGTTGAGAGAGATTATGTGATCTATTACCAATCTTATCTTTATCTATTTATAAATGCATCTACCATTTCCTAACCAATAGTCAATTCTCTATCTTATTTTAAGTTTCTGTCATTTGTCAATGTCTATATTTTATCAATCTTAAAGTTTTATTAAGAGTAGCTCTTGAACAACAATCAAGTAGTATATATAGTTATTAATCAAGTAGTATATATATATATATATATATATATATATATATATATATATATATATATATATATATATATATATATATATATATATATATATATATATATATATATATATATATATATATATAGTAGCATATGATCAAGTAGTATATATAAAGTTTTAATAATTGTATATATATATATATGTGTGTGTGTGTGTACATTTGCTATTTTCATTCTACATGTGTCAATTTTACAAACTTAATCTGATTTCAATTAATCATTTTACAATTGACTTAGGTCTTATCAATATAGATTATAGCAGTTGTATTTGCATTAGGACCAAGTTGTGCTAATGGGGAAGCATTATCTCTAATGGTAAAGGCATTCGAGAGAAGGAGATATTTCATTGTATTTCATTGATCAAAAGCTGTGAAATTTATTAAATGCTTCAACGTGTACTTGATAAATATCTATTAATGTTTAGAAGAAATTTAACTTTCATGTTATTATAAACAATAAGTTAATTTAGAATAAGAATGTATTATTGTGGTGAAATGATTTTTTGGATATATATATATATATATATATATATATATATATATATATATATATATATATATATATATATATATATATATATATATATATATATATATATATATATATATATATATATATATATATATATATATATATATATATATATATATGTATATATATATATATGTATATATATATATATATGTATATATATGTATATATATATATATGTATATATATATATATATGTATATATATATTGTGAGACCTCGTCCGAACACCAGTCCGATCCGCTATATATATATATATATATATATATATATATATATATATATTGTGAGACCTCGTCCGAACACCAGTCCGATCCGCTAAAGGGAATCGAAATGCTTATTTGGGAAAGAACTCATGAGGAAGCCCTCGGGCTTATTTTTGATAGATTTGAAAATTATTTTTAGGAGTCGCCACCTTAATTTATTTTTATTTGGGAAAATATAAGGAAAAAACCCATTTGATTCTAATTATAACCCAAAAGAAAAAGGATCACTAGCCTTGAAACAAAGAGGATTCGGGGACTAGATTTTCAGTTTATTTTAACAAAATAAGTTTGGCCAATTCATATAAGAGTGACTTAAAATATATTTCATGAACAAACTAAAATGCATGAACAGTTTATAATATGCATGATTATTCAATCTACAAAGCTTATACACAATTAGAATTCAAAATAAAAGAGAGTTAATATTACAATGAAATCCTCTAGCCCTTATGGGTTCTAGAGAAGTCACACGTTCTCCAAATTAAACCTAATAACAAAGTAACAGAAAACAAAATAATAGTAAGTGAAGAAGGTCATAGGGGGAGAGTTGGTTAGTTTTAATTGGATTCGATGCCTGAACCAAGCATGCCTACGTATCACTTTGAATGGGAATTAGAACCCACGCAGTTCTCCCTTCTTATGAAGGGGTTAGTTTAGCCTAGCCACCTTATCATATTTTGATTGATTGATTAAAAGAGAGTTGAGTTAATTAATTAATTTGATTGATTACCGAGTTGATTAGCTAGCAATCTAGATAAATCAATTTAATTAACTAACTAAAAGATGTAAGAAAATTAAGCGAAAAGAAGCTTACCTCAGATGGCAAGCGGCGACTAGCTTTAGATGGCAGGCGATGGCTAGCTTCGAATAGCAGGCGGTGGCTGGCCTTGGATGGCAGACGGCAGGCGGCGGCTAGCATTGGATGGCAGGCGATTGGCCTCGAATGGCGGGCGGCGGCTAGCTTTGGACGGTAGATATAAGTCTTGGGCAAGAGATTTGGCTCGAACAGGCAGGCAGCGAAAAGCCTTAAACTAGTCGAGTAGGAATCAAGGAGAAACCCCCCAACTCACTTTGCTAAGTAAAGAGCAAATGCAAAGTGTTTCGCTTGAAGTAATGCTTTTCAAATTCTAGAAGTTCATGTTTTGAAGTGTAGGGAGGCCCTCTATATATAGGAGGAGTTTTGGAGTATAGAAATTGTTCAAATACGATGTGGGATTAGAGAAAAACTAAAACACGCTATGATTGCCGCACAAGCCTCTGTGGCACTGCAGAGCTGTGCGGCAACAATGCCATTTCGCCCATTTTTGCTCGTTTCTCATCCTTTTTTGTGATTCTAGTTGTGTTGTATTCATTACTCAATCCCAGATGATTTGAAAGGGTTCAAAAGTCAAGAAAAGATATTTTGATTTTATCATTTCGGAAGTTTTTGACTTCTGAAAGTTTATTTACCGAGCCTAAGTGCTTCTAAAGTTCAAATACATACTGAAAGGTGCAAAATTAAGGGTTCATATATATATATATATATATATATATATATATATATATATATATATATATATATATATATATATATATATATATATATATATTGTTTGCCCTTAAGCACCAAGAAGGGGGGTTGAATTGGTGGAAAATTAAAAATTAGATAGAAAGAGATAGGGACAGAGAATGAACACAAATGATTTTATAGTGGTTCGAGTATTAACAAAACCTACATCCACTCTCCAATCTCAATTGGGTATTCTACTACTAGATGATGCTTACAAGGAGTTTAAAGCTCACTCCAAATTTACAATGCGTTTTCAATGGCTCACACACAACCTTTACAAGTATTTTTCTTAGGCTCACACTCAAACCTATACAAGAGTTTTCTAATGGCTCACTCTCAACCCAACAATATGTGTTTTCAAGGCTAACACTCAACCTTTTGAGCTATCAAAGCTCTTACAACAACAAAATGATAACAATTAAGAAGTAAAGGCTTTGAGAAATAAAATTACAAGAGTTTGGCTTAAATGAAAGTTGTTGGATCATTATGAGAGTCTTTAGAGGGGGTATTTATAGCTTCTTCCCTCCAAATTCCCATTACAAAGAGATACCAAGAAGGATCCTCACAACAGCCACAATATCTTGCATTAAATGCACTGTCAGAGCTGGGTCGCAGTCGCTAAGTCTTTTTCACGGTTGCGACTCAATTTTTGTACTCATGACTAATATTTCATGGTCATGATCTTCATAATTCACAACGACTATATCACACGTGGCATCTTCTTGTTGGTTCTTCAACTATTCGTTGGAAGCTTGGAATCCTATATGAATTTTGCGGTCACGAACCAGGGATCGCGCCCTTGGTCACAATCGCGACTGAGGTCATGATTCTCTCTGAGTCTCGAAGCTAAAAATAGAACAATTTGCTTCTGATTGTCTTGGTCGCGAAATCATGGTCGCAGTCACTACTTTTCTATCTTGGGCGCGACTCATAAGTCAACTTATATACTTTGGGAGATTTTGATTTCCTTTCAATTTCAATCAATAAATATGATATATTCTGCAAAACAAACACTTGAAAACATTATATGGCTTTCAATTTGATTGACAATATCAAAATAGAGATTGACTAATTAATATTGTCATTAATTAAAATTTTTATGATAATTGGTGTTGTCACAAATTAACTAATTATATTTTGTAACAATTATTATTGTCATTAATGATATTTTTCTATGACAACAATTGAAATTATTTTGATATTTTAATATATCTATTAAATTATTTGTGATAACTTTACTACTTAGGTGACAACTTATATATTTGTAGTCACAATAATATTTGTCACTAAAAATACTTTATGTGATGACATATTTATTGTAACAGATGTTATATTATTTGTCACAATTTTTATTGTCACAAATTATGATCACTTTTAGCGACAGGGTATTAGGTAACAATATCGTGACAATTTTTTATTGTGACTAAAAATTTTTTATGACAACTTTTGTATTGTTGTAATATTTTTAATTATCAGAAAATGTATGATTTCTTATAGTGATAATTAATAAATAAATAAATAAATATATATATATATATATATATATATATATATATATATATATATATATATATATATATATATATATATATATATATATATATATATATATATGAAAACATGAAAAATTGAGAATATATTTATTTATCAAGCTTTAGTGTTATAATTATTAATTTAACTCTAAGTTTTTAAATTTTGTGAGCGATTCATTTATTTTTTTCAAGCATTGAAATTCTGGAAGATTTGAAATTGTGAATATGTGAATGTTATTGCTTTAAACTGCTTAAAGGGTTCCACTCTAGTAAGTTTTAAATTAGAGTTCACACTATGAGAAGATGAGTTGTTGAAGTGTATTTAACCATTCTAAACTAAAATTTTTGTTATCACATAATACATGAAGTGACATGCCTATTTTGGAGATTAAATAAGATGTGAACTTATCATAATGCTTACATAAAACTGCCTGTACTAAATATGTTCACATGACAAAAAATTCTCGTGGCTCGGC
>CANTUT010001427.1:207500-226833 GCA_947687605.1 Reutealis trisperma
TATTTGAACTTATTGGATAGATATAGCGATTGAGGTAAGTTGTGAAATGTGCTTTAATTGTTTACTGATATTTTATTTCATTATTATTGCCATGATTCTATTTATTCCATTGTTGTTGCCATTATTGTTGTTACCATTGTAATAACTTAGAAAAATTTATTTTTACTATTAGATTTTGAAATATTTATTTATTTAAATTTAATAAATATTCTAATTAGAAAAATTTCAAGAATATTTTAAGGCAATATTAATTATTGCTAATTGATAAATATTATTTATTCATATTGTTTTGTTAATTTCAAATTATTTCAAGAAATTAACACCTATTTATTATTTATTTATTCAAAAATATTGTGATTTCATTATTATTGAAATTATAATAAAAATCATTATTTTTAATAATTATTGATTAAGTTATTTTAAATTTGGTATTAATAATTATTATTTGTTTTTAGAGAAATATTATTATTATTGATTTTTGGGAATTATTATTTTTTTCAATTTAAGAAAATTATTATTTTTATTATTAATATTTTTATTATCAATTTATATTTATTATTTAAAAAAAAAAAAGAGAATTTGCTTATATAATGGACCAATTAGCCACTAATTGAAAGGGCAAAGAATTTGCCAGCAGCAAACAGAGACAGAGAGAGAGAGAGAGAGAGGGAAGATAGCAGAAGTAGAAGGGGAAGAAGGGATAGCCAACTTCTAGTCGTCGGATTGCCGTTTTCCAGTGATTGAAATTGTGCACGCGCTGGACCATCAGAAAGAGGAGGTCGAGATCTTTCCAATACCAACAAACTCACTGCCAGTCACCACTGGACCAAGCCGCACGCGCTGTCGCACCAATCCCTGGCCAGAATTTTCTGAGCCAAATTTCATCGACTTACTGACTTCTGTTTTCGATAATTTTGGTACTGTTGTATTTCTCATCTTCCTAGTTTTCATTTGATATATCATTTGTAATTTTTAGACTAACTTGAAATTTTGGTCAGAATCTAGCGACAAATAGCTAATCGAAGCAATTTTCTAGCGATCCTCTGATGAACAATAGATAGCCAACAAATTTGGATCTCCATTTTGAAACAAGATTATTTATACTATTTTTATCAAAACCCAGTATTAAATAGTTTTCTGGTGAATTTCCAATAAGTGACGATCGATTTTCCGAATCTATTTCTAATAATTGTTTTGATCTTAGAATGTAATAGTTTTATTTGATTAAGTAATAGAATAGATTAATATTGATTTTAATTTAAGATTATTAAGTTAATTAGTTTAAATCCGTATAAGTCTTTGGTACATAGATCGATAATAATTAAACTTAGAAGTTTTATTATAGGTCGTGAATCTGAGATTTATTGCATCTCATTCAAATTGCAGTGATTGGTATACTTATTTGGAGAAATTTGCTTAGAAAGGTAAATTATGAAATATATCAATACATGGTAACCTGCCATAAATGATTTATTGAAATTCCTATTGAATTAAATTAACTTATATTGCTTATTAATTATTATTGTTATCATTATTATCGGCCTTTGAACCTTTATTTTTATTCATCATTGGATCATTACTTTGTTTGTTAACCTATTGTAATTGTTGATTATTGTTTATTAATTTATCAAGAGACCACTTGGGTCTAATTATTATTATTGTTCCTATTGAGCTATTGATCGAGCCATTGACCATACCTATGATAAAATGCCTATACTAATGGGGGATAAACCATTAGGCCATGTGCACCATTAACCTAACTGATAAAGTCAAACATATCAGTGTCCTACTTAGAGAGGACTATATATATACTCTAAGCATATGCTCGACTAAGCATACATAACAAAGGAGAAGTTATTGTTCTTATTGATTGTTATTGATGGATATTGATTGATTGATTGGTTTTGTCTATTTGATGCCATTCTTTCTAGGCATATATATGTTATTGTTTCTAAACCCATTTTGTTATATACTCATTGTACAATCCCCAGGTATGGTTATATTTTATAATTCACTAAGTTGAAGGCTCACCCCTCTTCATTGTGGTTTTTTAGATGCTAGAGTAGAGGAGGCTAGATATAGAGAATATTAAACTCTTGTTTCCTTTCCTCTACATGAAGCTATTTTATGTAATAATTTAAATCGCTTTATTGTGTTTCAGTATGTACTACTCGATCTCAAATCTATTTTTGAGAAATGACTTGCTCCTTGCCACTAATCAAATAAATCATCTATTTGGGGTAGTGGGTATTTGTTCTTAACAGTGACTTTGTTGAGTTGTCGATAATTGATACATAATCGCAAAGACCTAGCTTTCTTTTTTAAGAATAAAATAGGTGCACCCTAAGGCGAACTGCTCAAATGGATAAAACTCTTGTCAAGCAGATCTTGCAGCTGCAGCTTCAACTCTTTCAATTCAATTGGTGCTATGCAATAAAGAGTTATGGAGATCGGATTAGTTCCTAGTAACACTTCAATATTGAATTCGATCTCTCTTTTGGGTGGCAAACCTAGCAATTCCTCATGAAACACATCTGGGAACTCATTAACAATTAGAATATATTCTATCCCCTTTACTTTAGACTTAGTATTTTTGACGTAAGCCAAATACCCTTGACATCCTTTTCTCAACAATCTCCTCACTCCAATAGCAGAGATTAGATTATACGGTGCTTCACTCCTTTCTCCTTGATATTCAAATTCTTTTCCCGCAGGAGGTCTAAGCACTATCTTCTTATCATGACAATCTATGGTGGCAAAATTCTTGGACAACTAATCCATGCCTAAGATTACATCAAACTCTAACATAGGTAATTCTATTAAATTAACTTCTAACTCTTTGTCATCAATTTTCACTATACAAGAAGGAAAAACAGTCTGAACTTTTATTTCTCCTTCTAAAGGTGTAGACACAACCAATGGATTTTCTAATAATTTGCATACCTCAGATAATTTCTCAGCAAAATATGAAGAAATAAAAGAATGAGTAGCTCAAGAATAAACAGTACTCCTGCACCCAATGTTTGGATAGGGAGAATACCTGTAACCACAGTGTTAGAGGCATGTGGAAATACTTTTCCTTTGCCTCTATCCATAGGAGCTTGACCAGAAGTCTGTCCAAGAGTTTGTCCTAAACCTTTACCAATCTTAATGCCTCTACCACCATTTCCTTTGCCATAGGCATTCCATTGTTTTTGAATCTCTCTATCTGAACTGTGGACTGAGAAGTTGGTGATTGTGAATCCTTAATTTTGCAACTTTATGATCCAACTATAGCTTGACACTAGTTAAGATTAGTGCGATACGTAGAGCCAGTATGACAGTCCTGCTGACTGGTTAGTAGGTAGGGGTCACGGGCAGTGCCCTGCCAAAAAAATGGATTTCCCTAGGTTTACACTCTCAGATCATCCAAGATAGAATAACTATCACAATGTAACTAGAATCATTCAAATCGGATATGAAATGGGCCGAAACAAGAATGATAGAAGATCCCAGCATTGTGGGGGTCGAGCTACATGATTTTGGATCATGCCGGCGTCAGGCTGTGAGGTCTCGCCCGAGCACTTGGTCCGATCCACTAAAGGGAATCGAAAATGCCCATTTGGGAGAAACATCATGATTGGAACTCGCTATGAGTTCGAAAAAATTATAATTTGTAAGTTGTAATTTGCAAAAGGAGTCGCTACTTTAATTTTGTTTATTTTATTTAGGAAAATTAAAGGAAAAACCCAATTTGATTGACTCCAAAATTATACCATTTATCCCAAGAAAAAGCACTAGTCCTCAAATGACCAAAGAGGGTTTGGGGACTAGGTTTTGGTTAAAATAATACAAAAAAATTAGTTTGGCTTAAATACAAAATAGCTTTTATAAAAAGAAGTTTTTATGTATGCATAAATAGATATAATATGATGCATGAAAGAAATATTACTCATGAAATGCATGGCAATGTGAAATAATGATAATCACAAAATGCAAAAAGATAAGGGAGAAACTACTTAAAACTATTACAAGCCAAAATATGAAAATCAGGGGATCTTTTCTCTAGCCCTTATGGATTCTAGGAAAAGCACACATTCCCCAAATATAATCTAAATAACTAAAATTTGAAAAGAGTATTAAAACAATTATAATAAAAAGAATTAAAATTTTAACTTTTATTTAAGAAAAGTAATTTCGATCCTAAACTATGTGAAGAAGGTGATAGAGAGAAGAAGTTGTTAATTTTAGTAGAGTTGAATGCCTTAGAGACGACAAGTCTGTGTATCCCTTTGAATGGGAATCAAACCCCACGCAGTTCTTCCTTCTTGCGAAGGAGAGGGTTTTAAGTCATAGCCTTTGTTATCATGTTTTGATTGATTTTAAAAAGCTTAGGGATTTGTTAATTAGATCAGATTTTAATTAGCAAAAATTAGATCTTTTCATATTTAGATCTTGAAATTGAAATTGAAAAGGAAAGAACTTTTACCTTTGGCTTCCGTCGGCAATGAATGTAGGGAGCGAGCTTAGTACCAAATCTAAGTTCCACCTTGGCCTAAGAATATCATGAGCACTCCTTTTGGAAGAAGGACTCTTGAATGGCATGAACTCTTCTTGGAGGGACTTGGAGAACACCTTTGCTTAAACACCACAAATTCCCTTTTGAAAGGAATAACTTGAGTTGCACCTTTTCTTGATTAGGAAGTTTAGAGATAAGGTTTGAGGTGATTAGGAGGCTTGTGAATGGGATTTTGAGATGATTAGGAAACTTATGAATGGGGTTTTATGTGATGGAGGAGGCTTTGGAAGAGTGTTTTGATGATTGGAAAGCTTAGGAAGAGGGTTTTGATGATCAGAAAGCTTAGAAATAGGGTTTAGAAAGCTTTATCGAGAGTATAAAAGTATGTAATTGTGTCTTAGTTGTTATAAGGTGCAAGGTATTTATAGGAAGAGTTTAGGGCTAAGAATTCATAGTTTCCGGGTAGGATTCTGAAAGGGGCATGCTGCGGTAACTGAGGTGTTGGCTGTGATAACCATAGTGCCCTTTGCCGTTACCACAAGGCCAGTTGCAGTAGCCAATTGGCTACTACAGGGACCTCTGTAGTAATCCTAGCAGGCTACGTGTTACCGCAGCAAGCCCGCGAGCTAATTTTTAGTCTGATTTAAGCCCAATTTGATTCCATGGATTTGTAATGGAGTGCTAATCATTTGAAGGTACAAGTTTGAAGAAATTTATTTTTCAACGGGGTGCTGCCCCCTTGATCCTTGTCCGCTAACCGGCTAGCAGGACCACCGTATGCATAGCGCATGAATCTTAGCTAGTGTCAAACTGGGGTCAAATCCTAAGGGTTCAAATTTAAGGGTTCACAACTACCCCCTCATCAAGATTGGTTTTGAGCAAAAGACAATTCTGATGATAGAGAACCTTGGAATGAGGGATGGTAAGATGAACCAAATGGATGCCTAAGTTAGCATCTAGACATGTTTTTTTAGTGAAAATGGTTGATTTTTTAAAAAGTGATAAAAAAAAGGAACCATAGGGATGCCCAGATGATCTAAACATTTATGGGTGAAATGATCGTATGGCTATCTTAGGATGGTCTTATTAAAAGGGATACCTAATTTAGATTTAAGGTATAAATCCTAAGGCTATCCTAGAATGGGTCTGATCAAAAGGGATATCTAATTCAGATTTAAGGTACGAATCCTAAGGCTATCCTAGGATGGGTCCAATCAAAAGGGATACCTAATTCAGATTTAAGATATGAATCCTAAGGCTATCTTAGGATGGGTCCGATTAAGAAAGATACTTGATTTAGATTTAAGGTATGGATCCTAAGGCTATCCTAGGAGGAGTCTGATTAAAAGAGATACCTAATTCAAATTTAAGATATGGATCCTAAGGTTATCCTAGGATGAGTCCAATTAAAAGAGATATCTAATTCAGATTTATGGTATGGATCCTAGGGTTATCCTAGGATGAGTTTAATTAAAAGAGATACCTGATTTAGATTTAAGGTATGGATCCTAAGGCTATCTTAGGATGAGTCATATTAATAGAGATACCTAATTCAGATTTAAGGTATGAATCCTAAGGCTATCTTAGAATGAGTTCAAGTAAAAGAGATACCTAATTCAGATTTAAGGTACGGATCCTAGGGTTATCCTAGAATGAGTTTGATTAAAAGAGATACTTGATTTAGATTTAAGGTATGGATCCTAAGGCTATCCTAGGATGAGTCAGATTAAAAGAGATACCTAATTCAAATTTAAGGTATGAATCCTAAGGCTATCCTAGGATGGTCTGATTAAAATGGATACCTGATTCAGATTTAAGGTATGAACCTTAGGCCTATCCTAGGATGGTATGATTAAAAGGGATACCTAATTCAGATTTAAGGTATGAACCCTAGGCCTATCCTAAGATGGGATGATTAAAAGGGATACCTAATTCAGATTTAAGGTATGAATCCTAAGGTTGTCCTTTCTGGTAGGAGCTAAAAAATGATATTCTTGTCTGGTAGGAATGATGACGACCCTATTTGGTGGGAAAGAGATGATCCATATTGATTCAGAAGTCTAACTTACAACTTGTTCTTTCATAAAATGCATTTGAATATGCAATAATTAGATACCTTGAACTTGTGAAGGGCCAGTTTGGTAGGAGAGTGCTGAACTTCTAAGAGAAAGATGCCCCCACTTTGTAAAGGTGAATATTTAGAAGGGAGGTGCCCCCACTTTAGAATGATAAAGGAAAGCAGTTTGGTTTTTTTTTTTTTTAGATGATCAGCTAGCTTAGAGGTGAAATGGGCATATATGGTATGAGGCCAGTTGGTTAATGGCTATTATTAAAGTCACTTTGGGAGGTCAAACGTAGTATGGCTAGAAGAGGTTGGGCAGGGTTTAGGTGTCTCTGGTTTGCAATAATGTTTGGCTTAAGGCTGAATTGGAAAGCTTGAATAAGGGGGTCAAGTCCTTTGAGATGATAAGGTTTAGGTCAAGTCTAGTTTTGGGGAAGGTTAGGTCTAGCAATTGACTTGGTCAATTATGGCCTTCTGGTTTTGGCTTTAAGGGAGATTTATTTGGAATGAGTGGATTATCTTAGAAGGTTGAGTGAAGCTCAGTCTGGTTTGGCTTCGTAAGAGATCATATTAGATGCTCGGTCAAGTTATGGCCTTCTAGTGGTTTCATTCGAAAGGCTTTGGTTAGAGAGATCAGGTTAAGATGCTAGGCCTAGGAGGCTAATCTTGGCTTAGAGGAAAAGGTCAGGCTAGGCAATCAATTTGGAGACTCAATTAGATTTTGCCTCAGAGGAGACCATGGGTTTCATTAATGAAGGCCTTTTGGGAGTGGGCTTCATGGTAAAGGCTTTTTGGAAGTGAGCTTTATGGTGAAGGCTTCTTGGTTTAGATTTTATGGCGAAGGCTTCTTGGTTTAGGCTTCATGGCGAAGGCTTTTAGATTTGGGCTTCATGGTGATGGTTTTTGGTTTTGGGCTTCATGGTGAAGGCTTCTAAATTTGGACTTCAATGTGAAGGCTTCTAGGTATTAAGGATAGTTTTCTACGAGGGTGCTTTGGATGGCTAGCTTTGGCTTAGGTATGGTGCTATAGGTTTTGGTCACAAGGATACCATAGGCTCATGGATAAGGGTTTGCCCTTTGACATGGTTGCATTAGAATAGTTTGCCAGCTTTAAAAGGCTTTGATTCTCAGGGATTATGTGTTTTGCCAATTTAATCTTTCAAAGATCATGAGACATTTGCCAAAAAAGCATGAGATGGGCCTTAACTAGTTTGAGTCCTTCTTACTCAACTTGAGGATGATAAGCTTAGGGAGATATGCCTCGAGTTCTAGTTTTGCCAAGGAAATTGAATTCAAAAATGATGAGTCTTCAGAGACTTGGGATTTTGGTTATGCCAATGATGACATTTTGACAAAAAAAAAAAAAGGGTGGTATGTGACTTGAGCTTGAAATGATGGTATGATTTACAAATGAGGCTTGGGATAGAAAAGTTTGGGAATGGTTTGAAGGTAGGCTGAAACTTCTGAAAAGAATCATGGAGGTTGTATGGTTTTGCTTTTTATAGCATAAATCATGGAAAAGAGCGAGTCAAGCTTTTATGGTTGTTTGAGGTTGAAGAGACTCTTGGAATGACACTTAATTGATTTAATTTGATGACACACTGATTGCACTGGCTAAGACAAAGAGCCCTTAGGAATGGCTAAAGGGCTAGTGGAGGAAGACAACTTGGGGATCATGGTCCCAAATGAGAGATAGGGATGTGATGGACTGGAGATATGTATTAACTCTTTGAACTAAGTGATGGGATGGACTGACAACAAATGATGACGTTCTAGGAAGACATGGCCCCATTATAAGATAAGGGTATAGAAGATAGCATAACTTTAAAGAATGAGCCTTTGATGAGGAAGGATGACTTTGGAGACATGAGGCCAGACAGATTGATAATTTAACAACTTTGGACATGAGGAAAAGTGACTTGGATGAGCTTTCTCTCTTTCTCTCTCTCTCTCTCTCCTCTCTTTTTTCTTTTTTTTTTTTTTAGCTCTAACTTTTGTCTAAGCCACCCTTTTGGATTTTCAACTTAGCTAGCTTGAATTAATGAACTTTAGGAGAAACCATTCCACCATGATTTGCTATTTTTCTTCATGTCAAGAGGCTTTGATCTTTGAATTATGGGTTTGACAGAGCTTTTCTTTGAACTTGTCGCCCCTTGTTAAGGTGCATTATTTGATTACCCAATTGTGCAATAGGTAATTATATTTACTTGCTCCTTGTGCTTCAATTATTTAATGAGAGGTCCTTCTTTGGTTAGGAGATTGTGAAGCGTTTATTGATTCAAGAGAATGAGGACACCCCACATTTTGATCTATGCTAATTGTGGTGGATTTAATCTTTACCCATTTTTTCTTCATTTTCTTTTTCTTTTCTTTTCTTTTTTTTTTTAAGCTCATCCGTGTCATACTCAATCAAGGAAGATAAGAAAGTTAATGCATGGATAATGAAAAGAAAACATAGAAGCATTACTATAAAGGAAACTTTATTATAACATAACAAAAAAAAAGGACTGATATGGTTGATAAAATAAAATGACAGACTCAGACTTAGACTTAGACTCAGACTTTTAGGCTTAGGCTCAGACTCAAACTTAGATTTGGACTTCAACCTCAGATAGGTCAGATTAGTTAGGCTTGAACTCCTCCATGTTATGCTAATCAGGGTTGAATTAAGGTCTTGGGTCTTACTTTAAGGGGATGATATCTCCACTATCGATCAAATCCTAGATTCTATGTTTCAAAGCTTTACATGCATTGGTTTGGTGCCCTGCTCCTTGATAATATTCACAATACTCATTGGGGTGGTAGCTCTTTGGTAAGGGATTAGGAGGGACTCTTGGTTCCAGGGGTTTTACCATTCTTGCCTTAAAAGCCTTCTTATAAACTGCTATTAATGGAACTCCCAGATCTATGAAAGCCCTTCATTGAGATTTCAAGGGTTGCCTACTAGTCATGCCAGCTACCTCTATACTCTCTCGCTCAACATCAACAAGGGGAGTGTAGGTGTTCATATCCTTCCATTCAATAGAGGCAAAGGGAGTGGAGGTATTGCTCTTCTTGCACCCTTTTTCCATTATGAGGGTTTGCTCTAGTGCATCAATGTTGAGGTTTAAAGGTCTTTTGATAGCAGAAGAGGTAGGGTTTTCCTTGCTTTGAAAAGGATTCAAAGGAGAGGCAAGGTTAGTATCTAAGGCTGATGGCATGGCTGAGGCTAGAATGGCATTGGTGTTTGAGATTGAGGATGTAAAATTATGAGTCATGTCAATGGTAGGTGTAGCATTAATGGGCTTAGCTTGGTTCAACATTCCTCTCACTTCATTGATGATAAGTTGGC
Organism: Reutealis trisperma; assembly: GCA_947687605.1. Lineage (NCBI taxonomy): Eukaryota > Viridiplantae > Streptophyta > Magnoliopsida > Malpighiales > Euphorbiaceae > Reutealis > Reutealis trisperma. The sequence goes on from CANTUT010001427.1 coordinate 217,392, forward strand.
AATGGAAACTCAAAGCATTAGTGAAAGCAGAAGTAAGATGGATTAAGGCATTATTGAAATTGGATTGTTGGCTAGCTAAAGACTAATTGAAATTGGCTCATTGAGCATCTAGGGCGGAGATGAGAATAGCTTGAAGGTTGGTTAGAGCTTCCATGTCAGTCAGGCTTGCCATTGGTACCTTTAAAATTAAGTCAAAGAATAAGGTAAGTGATTGGAAAAGAAGCAATGAGATGGGCATGCACACTTTAAGGAAAAAGTCTCCCATTGATGTTGTAAGCTAATTGCATTTGGGATTTTGATGATTTCCTAATGTTGCACAGGTCAAAGTCTCAAGCTTAAGGTATTAGGTTGAACCAAAGGTATTAGACTTAAGATAGTGTATTGGGCCAAAGGTATTGGCCTTAAGGTATTGTGCTGGGGACAAAGGTATTATGTTTAAGGTAGTGTGTTGGGCCAAAGGTATTAGGTTCAGGGTATTATGTTAAGGATGTTGGGCTTATGAGTAATGGATGATGGTGTCTTATGGCTAGGTTGACAGGGCATGGAAAAAAGGAGGGTAGAGGTGTGTGATGTTAGCTAGGTAGGCATTTAGCTAGGGGAGCTAGGTCAGATTTTAGCTTTGGGTGGCTAGGTTAGATTTTAGCTTTGAGTGGCTAGGTTGGATTTTAGCTTTTGAGTAGCTAGGTCAGATTTTAGCTTTGAGTAGCTAGGTCAGATTTTTAGCTTTGAGTAGCTAAGTTGGATTTTAGTTTTTGAGAAACCAAAGTTTAGTTAGGAAGGCCAGGTTAGAGTTTAGCCTTAAATAATTGGATTTGCAATTTATGGATGGTTTAGTATGGACTTAAGGATGGAAGGACGATGAGTTTTGTGATTAGGTTATGGATGTACCATAGATTTGGAGGTTGGGTGGACCATGAGTTTGGTGATAGTTAGATAATGGTGGACTGGACTATGGGCTTAAATAGAAGCATGGGTTTGGATAGTAATGTAATAGATGAAACTAAGTTAGCATTTAGTTTGGGTAATGATTAAGGATAAGAGTGAAGCTAGGTTAGTGTTTAGCTTTGTTAAGGATTGTTGAGGGTAAAGCTAGATCAATGTTTAGCTTGAGTAAGAATTGTGAAAGATGAAAGCTAGGTTAGTGTTTAGCTTGGGTAAGAATTGTGAAAGATGAAAGCTACATAAGTGTTCAGTTTGGATAAGAATTATGAAGGATGAAGCTAGAATAGAGCTAGGTCAGTGTTTAGCTTAGACAAGGATTGTGGATTTGGATGGGGGTACCATATATAGGTTTATTTTTACCATAAGTTTAACATGGGTTTGGGTAAGATCGGACTATAGGTTTAGGTGAACCATGAGTTTTAGGTTTTGACCGTCGGTTTTAGGTGTGAAGGTATTTGGATAGGTTTTAGACTCTTTACAAAGATCAATCTATACATGCATGTATGAATGAATGATTGAAAAAGGTTTTATGAAATACCAAGTTTAGTATTATGGTTCATACAATCCTAAAGGAAAGCTCTATGAGTCATTATATGAAAGGTTAAGGGTGGTTTGAAAGGAACCCATCACACTAGAGATGCGATATACCTAACCACATTTGAGTCAAGGAGCCTCGCATGGGTCCAACGATACTTGCATACTCATTACACCTCTAAAAGGATTAGAAGATACGTCATGGGCTAGATGATTTCACTACCGGCAAGCAGACCAAAGGAAGGTCGCCCACTCAATGTTACTTTCTATCTTTTGTTTTCCTAAGAAACTGGGGTTTGGACAAGGAGCCCAATGTAATGATGCATGAAAAAAGCCATTTTGTAATAAAAGCCAAACTTCTTATTTTACCAAGAGTAGTCCATTTTCATCTTTCATTTTGAAAAAAGATTTTGAAGTCCCCAGTGGAGTTGCCAACTATGAGGTCTCGCCCAAGCACCCGGTCCGATCCGCTAAAGGGAATCGAAAATGCCCATTTGGGAGAAACATCACAATTGAAACTCGCTATGAGTTCGGAAAAATTGTATTTTGTAAGTTGTAATTTGCAAAGGGAGTCGCTGCTTTAATTTTGTTTATTTTATTTGGGAAAATTAAAGGAAAAACCCAATTTGATTGACTTCAAAATTATACCACTTATTCTAAGAAAAAGCACTAGTCCTCAAATGAACAAAGAGTGTTCGAGGACTAGGTTTTGGTTAAAATAATACAAAAAAATTAGTTTGGCTTAAATACAAAATAGCTTTTATAAAAAGAAGTTTTTATGTACGCATGAATAGATATAATATGATGCATGAAAGAAATATTACTCGTGAAATGCATGGCAATATGAAATAATGATAATCATAAAATGCAAAAGGATAAGGGAGAAACTACTTAAAACTATTATAAGCCAAAATATTAAAATCAGGGGATCTTTTCTTTAGCCCTTATGGATTCTAGCAAAAACACACATTCCCTAAATACAATCTAAATAACTAAAATATGAAAAGAGTATTAAAACAATTATAATAAAAAGAACTAAAATTTTGACTTTTATTTAAGAAAAGTAATTTCAATCCTAAACTATGTGAAGAAGGTGATAGAGAGAACAAGTTGTTAATTTTAGTAGAGTTGAATGCCTTAGAAACGGCAAGCCTACATATCCCTTTTAATGGGAATCAAACCCCACGCAGTTCTTCCTTCTTACGAAGGAGGGGTTTTAAGTCGTAGCCTTTGTTATCATGTTTTGATTGATTTTAAAGGGCTTAGGGATTTGTTAATTAGATCATATTTTAATTAGCAAAAATTAGATCTTTTTAGATTTAGATCTTGAAATTGAAATTGAAAAGGAAAGAACTTTTACATTTGGCTTTCGTCGATGAGGAACATAGGGAGCGAGCTTAGCACCGGATCTAAGTTCCATCTTGGCCTAGGAATATCATAAGCACTCCTTTTAGAAGAAGGACTCTTGAATGGCGTGAACTCTTCTTGGATAACACCTTTGCTTGAATATCACAAATTCCCTTTTGAAAGAAATAACTTGAGTTGCACCTTTTCTTGATTAGGAAGCTTAGAGATAAGGTTTGAGGTGATTAGGAGGCTTGTGAATGAGATTTTGAGATGATTAGGAAACTTATGAATGGGGTTTTATGTGATGGAGGAGGCTTTGGAAGAGTGTTTTGATGATTGGAAAGCTTAGATATAGGGTTTAGAAAGCTTTATAGAGAGTATAGAAGTATGTAATTGTGTCTTAGTTGTTATGAGGTGCAAGGTATTTATAGGAGGAGTTTGGGGCTAAGAATTCACAGTTTCCAGGTAGGATTCTAAAAGGGGCACACTACGGTAACTGAGGTGTCGGCTGCAGTAACCACAAGGCTGGCTGCGATAGCCAATTAGCTACCGTAGGGACCTCTACGGTAACTGCAGAGGCAGTTGCGAGTTACCGCAACGAGCCTGTGAGCTGCCACAGCTCATTTTTCAACTCGTTCTCATCCATTTTTGGTCTAATTTGAGCCCAGTTTGATTCCATGGGTTCATAATCGAGTGCTAATCGTTTGAAGGTGCAAGTTTCAAGAAATTTATTTTTCAATGGGGTACTGCCCCCTTGACCCCTGCTTGCTAACCGGCTAACGGGACTGTCATATGCGTAGCGCATGAATCTTAGCTAGTGTCAAACTCTGGTTAGATCCTAAGGTTGCAAATTTGAGGGTTCACACAGGCCAGCACACATCACATGCCGCCGACCCAGCTGGCACCTTGGTGGTGTCGCCAGAAAGGCTAACACACCATCGCTGCCGACTAGGCCTTACTTCTTTCTCAACTTTCAATCAGATTTTTGCTATAAATAGGGCCCATCTCTAATCATTTAGGGGCAACAAGCTTCACACACCTTCAGATGTAAAAATCTCTAATTTTTGTGCAAGATTCATCTCGTGAGATGCCGAACCAAGGTGGAGCTCAGATCTAGTGTAAGGCTTTCCCCATTCATACAAAAGAAATGCAAAACTAAGGTATAATTCCTTCTTTTGAGATTTCTTAAATCAGATTATGAATTCTCTCCTTTATATCTTCCCTTAGGTCTAAAACTGAAAAGATCTAATCTTGTTAATTTTAAATCTGAACTAAATTAACAAATCAAATTAACATTTTCCAAAACCCCTTCTTCGTAAGAAGGAAGAACTACGTGGGGTTTGATTCTTATTCGAAGGGATATGTAGGCATGCTAGCTTTTTGAGGCATCAACTCCAAATTATTATTTTTTAAATGGAATTATTTCTATTGTATTTTCTTTATACATGATTATGTTACTTTGTTTTGATTTATTAATTTTTGTAATTAGTTAAGGAATGTGTACTTTTCCTAATATCCATAAAGGGCTAGAGAAAGGATCCTTTTTGTATTTATCTATTCCTTTTTTTAGTAACAATTCATAAGTATATTTTATTTTGTTTGTCGTGCTATAACTATCATACGTTGCACGGATATATTTGTTCACGCTTCATCTTTATTTCTGTTCATGAAATTTATTTTAAGTTATTCTATATTAACATTGCCAAACTAATTTTGTCAAAATCAACCAAAAAAAATCCTTTTTGGTTTCAAGGCTAGTGATCTTTTCCTTTGGAATATTAATGGGAGTCAATTTTAGGTTTTTTCCTTAATCTTTTTCCCAAATAAAATTAAGGTGGCGACTCTTCTTTTCAAAATCAATTTTTCTGAACCCGAAAGTTTCATCGTGATCTAAACACTAAACGAGCATTTTGATTTCCTTTAGCGGATTAGACAGGTGCTCGGGCGAGGCCTCATAGCTAGCGACTCCACTGGAGACCACCTTCTTTTTTTATAAAAGAAATAAGAGAACTACCAATTGGTTTAAATCAAAGTTTGGCACTTTTAATATAGAAATGGCTTTAATGCATCATTTGTATAGGCTCTTTGCCTTTCAAACTAGATTTCTTAGGAAAATAATAGATAGAAAGTAACATCAAGTGGGTAATCCTCATTAGGTCTATTCACCGATAGTGAAATTATCCACCTAGCGATGAATCCTTTGATCCTTTCAAAGGTGTAACGAGCATGCACATACTGTTGGACCCGCACGAGGCTCCTTAACTCACATGTGATTTGGTATATCACTACTCTAGTGTGACGGGTACCCTGTACAAGCCACCCTTACCCTTTTTCATGTAATAAACCTAGATCCTAACCTTAGGTTATATATACCATAATCAAAACCTTGCATCTTTGTATTCTTATGAAATGTTTCTCCATGCATACCATACATCCATACTGCATATCAAAACATGCATTCATTTTAAATCTAGGTCATACCTTGAACCAAAGAAAGGTCACATACTCACTTTTATCCAAACATCTTCCTTTCTAAACCTTAAACGCTTTCACCTCTATCCTAATCACCTTTGCCCCCACAAACCTTAAGCCATCACCCTAAACCTTACACGATTACCTTAGCCTTTAACCTAAATACTAATACCCTAGCCCTAAACCTAAAACTCATTTCCCTAGGCTTGGCCTCAAACACCTCTAACCTTAAACATTGTTACCTTAACCTTACCCAAAATGTCTTCACCCTAAAATTTAACCTAAAAACACCTCTATCTTCTTTTTACCCATACCCTACCAACCTAATCATCAAGACACTATCCTAAGCCCAATACTTTTGACCTAATATAATACCCTAAGCCTAACACACTACCCTAAGCCCAATACCTTTGGCCTAAAACAATACCTTTGGTTTAACTCGATACCTTGAGCCTGAGACCTTGACTTATGCAAACATGGGAAATCCTCAAAAGCCCAAATGTAGTTAGCTCACAACATCAAAGGGAGTCTTTTTCCTCAAAGTTTGCATTCTTGCTTCTTCCTTAGAGCACTTACCTTAATTCTTTGATTTGGTTTGTAAAGTATCAATGGCGAACCCGTTTAACATGGACGCCCTAACCACAATTATGACTAGCCTCCTAAAGAACCATAAAGAGTATTTTTCAAGTTGTCCTAGTTACTCAACAAATCCAATTTGAAGAAAACATGAAGGAATAAAGGCAAGTCATCATTGAGGAAGTTCAAGCCTTGATTGAAAAAGCAAACCTCAATGAAAATAATCTCAACCACAGTCCGAACCAGACCTATCTTGGGAAACCTATCAATACTCAAGCCCTGAAAACCACTACCCACTCTAGCACTTCCTCTCTCTTAGATCCTTTTCAAGGTGGGGAAGTTTTCTCTCAGGATGCCAAATTGCTTATGGATAAACTTGAAGCTATAGAGAAAACCATCAAATCCCCAAAGCACTACAATGACTTAATTGATATAGATAGCTTGATCTTGTTCCCTAATGCCAAGCTTCCTCTAAAATTCAAAATGCCTGATTTGGATAGATTTGATGGAACCACATGCCCCAAAACTCATTTGAAGATATATACAGGAGTAATGAAACATATAGCACTTAGCAATGAACTCCTTGCTCAAATGTTCCAAGAATCGCTAACCAGAGCTACTAAGAGATGGTTTCTTTCACTAGACAAGAGCCAAAAAAGAACATGGGATGATATTTGTCATGTCTTTGTTAGACAATATCGTTACAACACTGAAGTAGATGTCACTAGGCATGATTTGGAGACCACAAAGCAACTTTCAGATGAGTCATTCTCTATGTTCCTTACTAGGTGGAGGACTAAGACTACTCAAATGGTAAACAAGCCAACTGAGCAAGAACAAGTAGATATAATTGTCGAGAATCTACTCCTGACCTATCGAGCCCACTTGTTAACATAATACCTACCTACCTTCAGAGCTTTAGTTGCAACTGCATTCTTTTCAAAAGTTTAAGCCTACCTTCAAATCTTTCTTGAACTTTTCCATCCCAAGCCTCATTAGTAAATCATACCATCATTTCAAGATCAAGCCACATACCACTTTTTCCTTGGCAAAATCTCATTATGGGCAGAACTAAAAATTCCAAGTCTCTCAGGACTCATCATACTTGAATCTAGCTCTTTGGCAAAAACATAAGTCAAGGCACATCTCCCAAAGCTTATCATTCTCAAGTTGATTAAAAAGGACTCAAACTAGTCAAGGCCTATCTCATGCCTCTTTAGCAAACATCTCATGATCCTTTAAAGATTAAGTCTCATTGTCAAAACACATAATCCCTGAGATCCTTAAAGCTTGCAAACCATTCTGATGGAACCATGTCAAAGGGCAAACCCTTATCTATGAGTCTGTGGTGTCCTTGTGACCAAAACTTATAGCACCATACTTGAGTTAAAGCCAACCATCCAAAGCACCCTCATAGAAAACTATCCTTAACACCTAGAAGCCTTCACCATAAAGCCTAAAACCAAAAGCCTAAAATCATGAAGCCCAAATCTAGAAGCTTTTATCAAGAAGCCCCAATCCAAAAGCCTTCATCATAAAGCCTAAACCAAGTCTTCCGAATGAACTCCTCAAAAGCCATAACCTAATCAAGCCTCTAATTGAACCTCTTATAGCCAAACCGGACTGAGTTCCAAATGACCCTAGCTAAGGCCAAATCCAACTTAGCCTTCCAATATGATCCACTCATTTTAAATAATCTTTCCTAAATCTAAACCAGACCAAGCTTCCCAGTTGCTTGATTTGATCAAAGACTTCTGTATGAACTTCTTTGAAGATAAGCTCGACAAAATGACCTTCCCTAAAACTATACCTAATCTAACCATTCGACCTAATCATCTTCAAGGACTTGACCTCCCTAATCAAGCTTTCTAATTCTATCATGCCTCAAACTTGAGGGTACGTGACAGGCACTAGGACATGGGTGATGCACGTGGCTACTAGTGCCTGTAGTAAGTTTGACCTCATACAAAATGACAAAACCACCATAATATAAGGCTATAGGCCCATATTTTAAGCAGATCCAAATCAATAACATTTTAAAATCAACGCCACATTGAGCTATCGTCTCAATCATCTCAAAAATATCAATTAACACATTATTGGATTCTGCTTAACAAGCCAATATCTCAACTCATAATATATATATATATATTACAACTAACAATAAATAAAAATATAAATTTCAAAAGTAACATTGCAAAGTTCTAAAGTACTAATACAATTATACAAATATATGTATATTATTTACGTAGCTCGATACTTAAATACAGAACACTGTTGAAAGGTAAAGGTAGTTTAACTCAATTCAAATCTCTTCACAAGCTCATTCCACCACCTAAAAAATAAATTAAACAGGAATGAACGTTCTACTCAATGAGCTATATAGACTCTAACACAATATACCACTCAACAATTATAATGCTAATGCACTATGCCAAATAGACAGACAAATAACAAAATCATACAATGATGGAATACAGTCTACAGTACTACACTAATCCTCAATATAGGGAGTCGATCCCTTTGTCCTAGCTCTCCAAGTCCAATACATTCTCTTAATCCATTATAAGGGTCGCAGCTATCCCAACAGCGCTAACCCGACTAGTAGTAATGTATAAGCGATGAGCAAGTCAGCAACTATCATACACCAGTTATAGCTCATCTATATCATCATCATATCGTCATCACAATCATACCCTAAGTGGCACTACATCATCCCACTTCTATCCAACATCCACAATCAATTTGCAACATCAACATAATTAAATAGTCACATGCATATGCCAAGATGCTAAGTACTTTTCATAATGGATAATTATATATATAGTATATACATGATCAACGTATGTATGCAAATGTAACTGTAATTAAATAAGAGAATGGCATATTATATTAAGCTATATAACTCACAGAATTGATGAATTCCAATTAGCTCTCCTCGTGGAGTGTGACATCTGACTACCAGAAGGGGTCTAGAACATAAATTCACGTTTAAAATACACCTTTATGACCACTCATGGTTTCCAACTCCACCAACTTCACATCAATCATCTTTGCAAGCAATCCAAATCATCAAATTAATAATTATTAATAAAATATAATAAATATAACACAACAATAATTGCAATTCAAGAGATTCGGGTTTACCCTCATAAAATCCAATTGAACGAATGTTGAGAATTGCTTCAAAATGATGAAACAGAGTTGCTGGATCTGCTCCACCTATTACCACCACTTGCCACCATCGGAGCACCACCAGCCAGCCATGTGCCACTACTCTCGGTGATGGATCAGGGCTATCTTCACAGCAATCTATGACCCTTGACACTAAGAGCTTAAAAACCAACACAACTCACCGCCACTCATCAGCATCTCACCAGAAAATGCCCTCAAAGATTCAGCCTCCATAACTTCGATCTCCACTTTTGATGATAACCAGGAGGCATGGCATGTATCATTATGAAGCTTATGCCACCAAGAGTTGAACGAGACTAGAATCACTAGATTTTGTCGCTAGAATAGACCAGAATCTCTGCTTAAAGATTCAGCAATGGTAGAGCTTTCCTCTACG
>CANTUT010001428.1:0-140000 GCA_947687605.1 Reutealis trisperma
ATGTATATATATAGTATATGTATATATGTACATATATATATATGTACATTATATATATATATATATATATATATATATATATATATATATATATATATATATATATATATATATATGGCGAGTCAGCTCAAAGGATTCTAACAAAATTTTAGTAAGAGGAGGGCTTCGACCTATGGTGAGTCGCCTCAAAAAATTTGAGAGGATTTTGGTAAGAGGAGTGCCTTAGCTTTTGGTGAGTCAACTCGAGAGAATCTGATTAGATTTTGGTAAAAGGAGAGCCTCGATTTATGGCTAGTTAACTCGAGAGATTCTAAAAATATTTTGGTAGAAAGGGAGGCTTAGCTTATGACAAGTCAACTAGAGAGATTTTAAAAAGATATTGGTTGCACCGAGGAAACTTAGGCTTTTGAATATGAATAATTGGGCCTTTTAGATGGCTTAAAGAGACTTTACTCGGATTAAAGGGACTCTGAAAGTCACGTTTGTGTCTGATAGATATGGAAAGGCATTATTTAGCTTCAAGGAGGCATTGGTTAACTTTAGGAGAGGGTACTAGCTTAGCTTATGTACGATTATGCATGTTATGGATAGTTGCATATGCACGCATGTTTGCGCATAGATGATGTATGTTTATGCATGCATGTTTCGATATTCATGGACCTTTGGTTTAACTTTTATGCCATGGATGATTTGTGATGATAGTTGTAAGAGGGTGGATTCATGCATTTGCTTTGTGAATGAAATTTTTTTCATATGACTTTTGCATCCATTGAGCTATGAATTTATGGACTGAGAAACTATACAAAATTGAGGAACTCAACTTAGATTGGTATGGAATAGTTGCCATGGTGGCATTACGAGGAGTTCGAGTGGATTGAGATTTCTTTGAGGGCCTGCTTCAGGTTTTGGCTTCCAATGGCCTATGTTTTCTATTTTGGTCTGCTAAGGAGGAGTTGTGTCGCACTTTCAAAAAGTTCAATGCTATAGCTTGGCTACAACTTAAAGGCAATTGTAGTGGTGCTGGAGTTCAAAGTTTGGCATTTTCTGCATTTTTCAAAAAATTTTGGACTAACCTCAAGATGCTATAGGGCAGATGGTGGTTGATGATAATCAGGTGAATTTGATCATTGTGATTGAGAAGTTCTATGATCCTAATGATTAGGGAGATATAAAGGGTTAGAGACTCAAGATAAGGGCCTTGATTTTCTATTTAAGAGTCAGATAACTGTTTCACTGGTCTATTGATAGGGATGATTACAGAGTGGGAGGATTGGCATTACATATGAAATAGAGGAATTTTGTAGTTAGAGTTGTGCTGACAAAGACACTAATAGGTCTCAATTGCATTGTTCAAGGTTTAGAGAGATGGATTATCTCCCCAGTTATTTCCCAAGTGAGAAAATTTATCTGTTCTTACCCTTTTTATCAAAGGTATTCTATGGGCTTTTGATTTTGAGTTTTGGTATATCTTGCAAGTGTGGCTAATGGATCATTTTTGAGTGGTGGCCTTTGCTTTTTAATCCGCATATGCCTTATTGAGACTTGGTTAGAGATTGGATATGATGGTTGCTTGCAGCTTGCCCTGGAGGACACATTTTGGCACTACCAATGGTAAGGGATTAGATCTTTCATAACCGAAGGCCATGGTTGTCGAGTGGTTTGCTTGTTGGGTTTGGTTTGAATAACCTTCTAACAGGGGATGCGAGTTTTAAGACAGATAAGGCAGACTTAGGTTGTACCATAGCTATTCTTCTCTTAGAGTATACGCGAATCACAACTTCTATTACTGATGCTATCAGGGCAGTTGGCTAAAAGAGGTATGATAGGTGGTTGATAAAAGTAGTTTGGCCAGTTGAGAAAAAGTACTAGGCTATCTTGCTAAAGGTAATAGAGGGTGATGTAACTGAGGAGCAAGAGACAATAAGAGTAACAATAGAGACAGAGGGGTTACTAGGCTTATAAAGAAGACTGAAAAAGAGACTGTAGGTTGAATTGGTGACTTATACTATGGTGATGGTGATAGAGGATACTTTGACTGTGATAAGGAGATACAGTGATATTATAGTAGTGGTTTAGAAAAGGATTACTGCAGTCTAAATAGAGAGGAGGACTGTAGTTTCTGGATTGCAGAGGAAGATTTTAGCTATTATAGCAAGGAGCAATTTTGGGTTATTGCTATGCAAAGGAGAATTTTCTGCGAGTAATTTCAGAACTGTTAGTACTCAAAGGAGGATTATGACACTACTATGGTGATCTAGTACTTCTACTACTGCAGTTAAGGGAGCTATAAAGACTCAGATTCTAATGAAGATATGAGAAATGCACCATATTGATTAGACTGTGACTTTAGATAGGACCTTTTTACTGTTTGCTTAGAATTCTTGTAAGTCGACAAGACTACATGATACAGGATAAGCTATAGATGACATTGAAAAGGTTATCCTTTTGTCATGATGATGGGCTTGTATCTTATAAAATTTGATCATCATTAAATGAAATATTTATTTTTGCTCTAATTTTTGCCTATGTCACCCTTTCGATTTTTCAATTTAGCTAGCTCTTCTCATTTTTTTCTTTTTCTTTTTCTTTTTCTTTCTTTTCTTTTTTTTTTTATATTTTTTGTTTTATCAAAAGGAATTAAGTAAATGATGTATTCAGCACTGAGGAAATAATAATGTAATCCAAATAAAATATTTTGTATTATGATTTAGATTGCACCCAAGACGGACTGCCTATGTATCCCTTACAATCATTTTCCTTTCATTAATTTTTCTCATTTTTTAGGGAGAATCAAGACCACATAGTTCTGATTACATATGCATGAAAATAAAAATGAAATGCATATGTCATTTTCAGAGAAGTATGCTTCAGCTGATTTAGGTTGTAAGGATGGGAGATTCATCTTCATCTAATCCATAAAGATGATGCCTTTATCAGATAGGATCTTCTTGACCACATACTGTCCAGTCTAATTTAGTTTGAACTTCCTCTTGGATCATAAATGAGAGCCTAGATTTCTTCCAAAACTAGATTTCTTTCTTGCAAACCTCTATCTTTCACTTTCTAGTTGAAGTGCCTAGCTAGTTTCCATTGATAATCCTAAATTTTGCATAAAACATTGATTCTCTTTCATTAATGGCATTCAGCTGCTCATGATACCCTTTGAACTATTTTGCATTCATTCTCCATGGCTTCTCCTTGAGGCTTCTTGTAGGTCAAAATCTCCTAAACTGTGATGTTTCAATCATCCCTATCATGTCTTTGTCTCATGCAGAACAACCCATGAGCTTTGTCCATTAGTGCCATGTATATGCAATGTATGCGATCTTTAATTTTTTCTTTGTGCCACAATTAATTGATCCTTTTGCCTTTTTCATTTTTTTTATCTTTTTCATTTTTCATTTTTTTTTTCATTTGTTCTTTTTTTTTTTTTTAGACATCCCATTTAAAGATCAACTAGAAGAGTCAAAGTGAAATAGAAAAAAAATTATTATTGACAAAAGTTGTATCATCATGGGTTACATTAAAGGATAAGCATAAAAGGTGAAATATAAACTCAGGAGGACAAGACCCGATGGGCTCAAACTCAAAGAAATATTTAATAGAAATAGACTCAAAAGACTTAGACTTAGACTCAGACTCAGGTGACTCTGACACTGACTCAGAGGACTCGTGTATAGCAGGACCAACATTCTTCTCAAAGTGCCAATTATGGGGTGAAACTTGAGATGGTTGGATGAGCTCAGTGGTTTGGAAGAGGATCGGTGGGGTTATACTTTAGGCTTAGGAGTAATAATATCGCTACAGTCAATAAGGTCTTAGATTTTGTGCTTTAAAGCATTACATGCACTAGTTTTGTGCTCTGGTCCTTGATGATAGTCATAGTGCTTATTGGTATTATAGTTCTCGAGCAATGGATTGGGAGGTGCTCTTAACTCTAAAGGCTTGACAAGATGGGCTTCCGAGGCCTTCTTATAGATAATGCTTAAGGGCATGCCTAACTCAAAGAAAGGTCTTCTTTCTAACCTCATTGGCTCATGATATGAGAAAGCATTTACCTCCCCTCCCCTTTGGATAGTGGAATTGGTGGTGTTGTTGTTCTTATGATACCTTGAGCTAGAGGATTCATCCTTGCTTTATCCTAATTGGATCAAATCCTCTACCTTGCTAGCCGTAGCAATAAGAGCTTTAAAGCTAGGAAGGTACTGTATTTGTAGATGACTCTGGTACTAGGGGAGAAGGTTCTTGAAGATGATGTCAATTTGCTCTACTTCATATGGGCGGTTCACCATTTGTGCTGCTTTTGACCTCCACCTTATAAGGAACATGGTAAAATATTCCCTTTATCCTTGTTTTGTAGTCTCTAAGTCTCGAATGGTGACATCCACTTCAATGTTATAGTGGTATTGCTTGAAAAAAGCATTACATATATCATCCTATGTTTTCTTGTTGTTTTGGTTGAGATCTAAAAGCCACTTAATACCCTAGTTAAAGATTGCTGAAATAACTAAGTAAAAAGCTCATCATCCACACCAAAATGTATCATTATGCCTACATAGAAGGTGGCAGACTGGGCGTTAAGAGCATTGGTGAAAGTGTTGGCTTAGGTCTTAAGAGGCGGTAGTGAGTGTGGCTTGCATGAATATTATTGCTCACTCATCACCATTATTTCTGTTCATGCATTATATAAACTATTCATGAAATTAATTTTTTAAGTCATCATGTATTAAAGTTGCCAAACTAATCCTTTTCTAAATAAACCAAAAATCTAGTCCCTGAATCCTCTTTGGTAATCATGGACTAATGCACATTTTCTATTGGAATAAAATTAGTCATTTAATTGGCTTTTTCCCTTATTTTTTCTAAATAAAAAATAAAATTAAGTTGGTGACTCTAAGTCAATTTTCAAAATCAACCTATCTTAACCTGAGGGTTCCATCATGAGTTCAAATCCAAATGAGCATTTCGATCCCTTTTAGCATATTAGACTGGTACTCGAGCAAGACCTGACAGCTAGTGACTCCGCTAGGGGCCATCTTCTTTTTAACAAAAGAAATAAGAGACTAACAATTAGTTTGAAACCAAAGTTTGGCACTTTTAATGCACAAATGGCTTTCATACATCATTTGCATAGGCTCTTTGCCTTTCAATCTAGATTTCCTAGGAAAACAATGGATAGAAAGTAACATTGAGTGGGTAACCCTCCTTGGGTCTATTCACCAATAATGAAATTATCTACCTCGCAATGAATCTTTGCACCTTTTTAAAAGTGTAACGAGTATGCACATCTTGTTTGACCTATGCGAGGCTCCTTGACTCATATGTGGTTAGGTATATCGCTACTCTAGTGTGACAGGTAGCCAATTCTAAGCCACCATTACCCTTTCATGTAATAGATTTAGAACTTAGACATTAGGTTGTATGCACCCTAAATAAAGGCTATTTGCATATTCATGAAATGAATTATCATTCATTCATTCTTGCATTCATTTATAAGACTAAGAACCTTGGACAAAGTGGATAGCCCATTTTCCCAAAAAGAAATTGTCAGCCTAAATCTATAATTCACCCATCACCATCTAAAAGTCTATGATCGCTTTACATCATGATTCTTTCCAAAGTTTTCTGAGTCAAACACTTACCCCTTTTCTATTTTCCTTTCACAAGGTACCTAAAATGGCCGAGGAAACTAGCAATCCACCAAAAGTTACTGACCAAGCTATAACCCACCAAAAGGAGGAGACACCTCAATTATAGATATTCATTACTAGTCTTCTCTTAAGGCAAGAAAGACAACTTGAGGTTGTAGAAATAAATTTCTAAGCTGCCTTAGAAGCTTAAAAGGCCCTATTTCAAGAACAAAGATAGTCTATCTTTGAAGAGGTCCAAAACATGATTAGCCAAGTCTCTCTTAATCTAGTTATGACCCGGCCTGCCTTAAACCTAAATTAAGCAACCCTTGGCTTGACCCAAATCCAAACAAACACAGCTTCTTCCTCTAGAACACCCATTGACTTGACTGATAAAAGGAAAACTATAAATGATGCCTCATATATCCCAAGCATTACACCATCCATACAAGTACCCAACATCACTACCCGATCCATGTAAATTCCCAAGATTAGCTATAGCCCATCTAAACCACTAATACCATTATGCACTCTAGTACTTTCTCTCCTAAGAATGCTTTTTAAGGGAAAGAACTTTTTTCTCATCCTAAGCTCAAAGCCTTTATGGAGAAATTTAAAACCATGGAAAAGACTATCAAGAACTCAAAGAGGCACAATGACCAAATTGGTGTTAGTGCCTTAACCCTTTTTCCCAATGTCAAATTTCCACCAAAATTCAAAATGCCAAGCCTTTACAAGTTCAATGGAAGCACCTGCCCTAAAATCCACCTGAAGATATATATGAGGGCAATGATACATTTTGGAGTGGAAGATGAGCTCTTTGCTTAACTGTTCCAGCAATCCCTAACTGGTACTATAGTAAAATGGTTGCTTAACCTTGATCATAATCAAAAAAGGATATGGGATAACATATGCAATGCATTTATCAAATAATACCACTATAACATTGAGGTGAATATCATTAGAAAGGACTTAGAGACTACTAAATAGCTTCCCAAAGAGACCTCCACATTCCTTATGAGGTGGAGGATGAGGTGGAGGACTAAGGCTGCTCAAATGCTAAATCGCCCTATTGAGCAAGAGCAGATTGATATAATTGTCAAAAACCTTCTTCCAGTCTACCAAAACCATCTCCTGACCTAGTACCTTCTAAATTTCAAGGCTCTTGTTTCCACTACATTGAAAATAGAAGACCTAACTAGAGTGGCCACATCAAAGAAGAGCCCTCCACCTCTAGTTACAAGAAATACACCCTTTACTAGTCTAATGTTACCTCCTCAATAAGTCAAAAAGGGGGGGAGGGGGGAGAAGTGTTAGCCATTTCTCACCACCAACCTTTAAGACTGGAAAGGAGAAGCATTATTAACCTTGCAGCCCCACTGGTTATAGTCTAAAAGAAGGCATTAGAGGCAAAAATTGTGAAGCTTCTGGAACCTAGAGCACCCCATGATCCACTGCCTAAAAACTACATCCTAAATGAATATTATGAGTATCACTAAAGAGCCAGGCACAAAACTGATGCATGGAAGGCTCTAAAACATAGGATCCAAGACTTGATTGACAGTAGTGATATCATTCCACTAAATACCAAGCCCAACATTTCCACCAACATATTCCCAAATCACCAAATTAACTTCATCACCACCCATGACCTTAAAGTTGAACCTATCTCTTTGATTTGATCAATTTTTGATTTCTACTGTGTGCTTGACCTGAGTAATTTGGTTGAAGAAATTGATACCATAATTAAAAGTGGTAGAATTTTCAAACATGTACCCTTCAAATCAACCAACCACCCATACAATCTATCCCACCTCCTATTAAAATGAAAGGGAGTCTTGAACATGATGAAGACCCCATCCTCTAACAATTGAAAAAGATCCAAACCAACATATCAAGTTGGAGCCTAATTCAATAATCTTACCCTTACTGTCAAGCTCCTTATAAGGCACTAAACCAATGCCAAGCTCTAATAGATATCACTCTAGAAACCTTAGTAGCCTTACTCACCAACATCACTACTTCTATATCTTTCACTAACCATGACCTTCCAAAAGAGGAACTGAGTCATAACTATACATTTGTAACAACCCACACCCACCCTAGGAATTTTCAGGATAAATTGCTTGAATTAGAATCTATAAGGTTAAGTATGTGCTTGTGTGAAAATTTGTGATCTAAGTGATTGATGAGTATGTGCCATATTAAATTTATTTTAATATGCATAATATGTGTCGCCATTGTGAAATAAATGATTTACATGAAGTGCATTTGCATAAAAGAATTTATTTTAAATAAAATAATTTTTCATGCATAAGACAATTTTTAAGCATAAAATAATTTTATGGGTATTTTTAAAATATTTTTAAATAAATATTTTTGAGGAAAATGTTCCAAAATTAATAAGAAAAATATTATTTTTTTATTTTAATTCCATTTAGCTAAAATTTTTAAAGGAAAAACCCAAATACCTAAAAGCTCACTATACAAAAAATTCTCCGAACTTATTTCATTAAGGGTAATAGTGGAAATTCCACTCCAACCCTAATATATATTCTAATTTTTGGCCGAACAAGGATTTCTAGTAGCCATTGCCTTATTCTTTCTGTATTTTGGTAGAAAAACCTCTCAAAATAATTCTCCCTACCGAAATATTGAAAACACCTTTCCGTTTCGTGATTTCGTGACCGTAATCATAAGTTTTTATTCTCTTTCGATTTCTAAACTGATTTCTATGAAATAAATTATGGGAAAATTATTTTGAACTATTTGATTACTGATTTCTATAGATTCAATTCTGTTTAACTGAATTTTTGGGGGAGAAAATTTATTTTCTACCGAAAACATGATTCTTTCCGCAAGATTTCTCCAAAGGTGAATTCTATAACTTAAAATCACAATTTTATTGCATAAACATCATAGGGGGGGATGGCGATTTGTGCATGAATATATTCTAAACTAATTTTTGATTTTTTTTGATGAAAAATATTGGATGAAATAATATTTCTGCATATTTCTGTGATGACCAAAAAGTTTCAAAAAACAAAGGAATTCAAGGTTTTCGTGTTAGAACTTGGAAATTGGAAAATTTTATTCTTTCATGAATATATGGTTGGATCTCCTTTGCTATCATTGTGGCAGCAGTGGCCATGTTGCTTTGGATTGCTGTAGAGGTGGACATGATAAATAGGTCGAGTAGATAGGATGATTGACATAACGGCATAGCATTTTATATGATATGAATGGTTTTCCTTCATTGCCTAGTTACCTAGGATGAGATGATTTCCTTCATTATTGCGCTATAGCGTGATATTATAAGAAATATGCTATATGATTATGATATGTGATATGTACAAAACTATGTGATATACGATTCACACATGACATGTGCTTAGTGATGTGACATGGTAAATGCATGATAATGTGTGCTAGGATAAGGGGGAGGTTAAATGGGTTAAGATAGGGGATTAGTACTAAATTCCCTTATTATGATGGACCAAATGCCTCTTAAGAAGAAGGTTTGTATAGTCACCCAATCTGTTAGGGCTAATGATGATGTTATATCAGACACCGCATCGAATGCTGCCTCTGCACCTATACGGTCAAGAGAAAGATCTAACTCGAAGGCACCGACTATGGGCTCTAGTGAGCAAGCGACTTCCCAAGAAGTGCACACCATGCATGAAGAAATGAGAGATTTACGCAAGGAACTGGACAAGCTATGAGCTCAAAGGCGAGAAGCACCGCCAACTCAAGAAAGGAATGGAGTTATGCCACCTGCAGTAGTGACACCTGCTCGGAGAGAGAGGAAATGACTACCGAATGGGGGAATGACCGTGGCAAAATTTAAGAAGCTGCAACCGCCTACTTTTTATGGTGAGAAAGGAGATGACCCTCATGAATTTTTGGATGAGATGGATAAGCTAGTCCGTCGTTTATCTTGCTCGGATGCTCAAGTGATTGAGTTGGTAGGACTCCAACTCAAGAAAGAAGCTTAGTACTGGTATGAGAGGAATATCAAAAAATGACTTTACGGGGCTGATCCACCTACGTGGGCAAAGTTTAAGTAAGAAGTAATGGATCAGTTCTTACTAGAAGGAGAAAGGCAAGATAGGGCATTGCAGTTCGAGCAACTGAAGCAAAGACCAGGAATGTCCGTGTCTGATTATGCTAAAGAGTTTAACCAACTTAGTCATTTCACTGTCAACATCATTCCTACTGAAATAAGTCACATCAATCATTTCCTTAGAGGACTAATCACACCTCTATTCAATTCGTTGGTAGCAATAGAGTTTCCAACCTTAGCCAAGCTCATAGACAAGGCTAAGGTCATGGAAAAGAGATACAAGGTGGAGAGAGCCAAACGAGTTGAACGAGACCAGAAGGGAAGGCATAAGAACAAAGGTCATAAAGGACAACATGGAAATGGAGGAGAGCAAAAGGAGGAGTTTCCATCATCTGGACCACAAAATGGTCAAACTCAGCAAGAGATCCCTACATGCGGCAAATGTGGAAGGAAACATTCTAGAATCTGCCGGAAGGACACTGGCACTTGCCTTAGGTATGGGCAAATGGGGCACTTCATAAAGGACTACCCACAGATGGGGCGTCAAGGGAATGGGACTATGGTACGATCACAACCCAAGCTATTCCAAACGCAAGGACAAGGAGTCAAGGACAAAGGACCAACGGTTGGGAATGCACCGACGATAGAAAATAAGGGCAAAGGTCGAGTCTTTGCATTAAATCTGCAAGAGGCTCGTGATTCGCACACCGCCATCATAGGTATCATCCCCATCCAAAGTTCTAGCATAAAATGTTTAATTGATTCTAGTGCTACCCATTTGTTTGTGTCACCTTATTTTGCTGAGTATTTGGGTATAGATAAGGAATTGATGAGTGAACCGTTAGTAATAGCAACTCCTTTAGGGGAAGTGATGGAAGTGAAGTATAAGTATAAAGGCTGTGATGTAGACATTAATGGACAAACACTTTCGATAGCGTTGCTAGAATTAGATGTACTAGAATTCAATGTGATATTAGGGATGGACTAGTTGTATGAACATGGAGCTCACATCAACTATAAGAAGAAACTAGTCGAGTTTCGAACTAGAGATGGGAAGGAGTTTGTATACTAAGGAGATAGGAATGAGAATCCTTTGAACTTGATATCGGCCTTAAGAGTGAGGCGGATGTTAAGGAAAGGATGCCAAACGTATCTAGCTCACGTAACTGACACTGGCACAGAAGCTGCCATTCGAGACAAGAGCATTCCAGTAGTGGACGAGTTTATGGATGTCTTTCCAAAAGATTTACCTGGATTACCCCCTAATTGTGAGATCGAGTTCAACATCGAACTGCTACTCGGTACGCAACCGATATCGATACCACTATATTGTATGGCACTAATGGAGCTGAAGGAGTTAAAGACACAATTGCATGACCTGCTCGATAAGGGCTTCATTCAATCAAGCAGTTCACTATGGGGTGCTTCAATGTTGTTTGTGAAAAAGAAAGATGAATCGTTCCAAATGTGCATCAACTATCGTCAACTTAACAAAGTCATTGGTCATTGTGAAGAATAGATACCCATTGTCGAGGATCGATGATCTTTTTGATCAACTACAAGGAGCTGGTCACTTCTCCAAGATTGACTTAAGGTCTGGATATCATCAACTAAAGATCTGAGGAGAAGATATCTATAAGACTGCCTTTCATTCTAGATATGGACACTACAAATTCACGATTTTGCCATTCAGTTTGACGAATGCTCCTGT
This sequence comes from Reutealis trisperma, assembly GCA_947687605.1. NCBI lineage: Eukaryota > Viridiplantae > Streptophyta > Magnoliopsida > Malpighiales > Euphorbiaceae > Reutealis > Reutealis trisperma. The sequence goes on from CANTUT010001428.1 coordinate 11,408, forward strand.
TGCTTTCATGGACTTGATGAATCAAGTTTTCAAGCCATTCTTTAACAAGCTCATGATCGTATTCATCGATGACATCCTGATTTACTCAAAGAATAAAGAGGAACATGAAGAACATCTAAGGATTGTGCTTTAAAAGTTACGTGATCACCAACTCTATGCTAAGTTATCTAAGTGTGAGTTTTGGATGAAGTCGGTCAACTTTCTTGGACATGTAGTAAGTAAGGAAGGAATTCAAGTTGATCCTAAGAAAGTTGAAGCAGTAGCAAATTGGCCAAGGCCCACAACAGTTTCTGAAGTATGAAGTTTCTTGGACATGGCGGGATATTATCATAGATTCGTATAGGACTTTTCTAAAATAGCAACCCCATTGACCAACTTGATAAGAAAACAAGTTAAGTTCAATTGGGAAGAGTCCAGCGAGAAGAGTTTTCAGAAACTCAAAGAGTGTTTGGTATCGGCACCAGTTTTGACATTACCAGAAGAAGAAGAAGGATTCACGGTCTATTGCGATGCTTCGAGAGTAGGACTTGGGCGTGTTTTAATGCAAAATGGTAAAGTCATTGCCTATGCATCGCGACAACTAAAGAGACATGAAGTGAATTACCCTACTCACGATTCAGAATTAGCTGTGATAGTGTTCTCTCTAAAGATCTAGAGACATTACATGTATGGGACGAAGTATGAGATCTACACAGATCATAAGAGTCTTCAATATATCTTGAGCCAAAGAGACCTCAATCTAAGATAAAGGAGATGGATTGAACTATTGAAGGATTATGACTATTAGATTCTCTATCATCACAGGAAGGCAAATTTATTGGCAGATGCCTTGAGTCGAAAGTCGATGGGAAGCCTAGCCCATGTGGATGTGAGAAAAAGGCCGATTGTGAAGGAACTAAAGGAATTGTTTAATCAAGGATTGAGATTGGAGATTAAAGGATCAAGAGTTCTATTGGCTCATTTCCAAGTAAGATCTAAGTTAATGGAAGAAATAAGGAATTTGTAAGATAGGGACTCATACTTGATAAAGTTGAAGGATGAGACGAGAGAAGGAAAGAATCTTGAGTTTGAGATTGTCAATGGAGTTTTAAAGTGTAAGAATAGAGTATGCGTGCCTGATGTGGATGGACTAAAGGAAAGGATATTGAAGGAGGCACATTAGACACCTTATTGCGCTCATCCTAGAACTACCAAGATGCCCACGATGTGAAAGCTAATTATTGGTGGCCTGGATTGAAGAAAGATGTAGCTAAGTTTGTAGCATCCTGCCTGGCTTGCCAGTAAGTCAAGTATGAACATCAGCGACCCTCAGGATTACTACAAGAGATTCAACTACCTAAATGGAAGTAGGAGCGTATCACTATGGACTTCGTTGTTGGCTTACCTAGAACCTCTAAAGGATATGATTCTATATGGGTCATAGTAGATAGATTGACAAAGTCTGCCCATTTCCTAGGAGTTAAGACCATATATTCTGTAGCTTAGTATGCGCAGTTATATATAGATGAGATCGTGAAACTACATGGAGTGCCAATTTCTATCATCTCAGATCGAGGAACTCAATTCACCTCAAGGTTTTGGCAAAAGTTGCAAGAAGCATTACGAACACAACTAGATTTTAATATGCCGTTTCACCCTCAAACGAACGGTCAGTCTAAAAGAATGATTCAAACACTCGAGGACATGCTTAGGATGTGTGTCATGGATTTTGGCGGTAGCTAGGATAAGTATTTACCCCTGATTGAATTCACTTATAACAATAGCTATCATTCGTCCATTGGCATGGTGCCATACGAAGCGTTGTATGGAAGAAGGTATCGTTCTCCAATTTATTAGATTGAACCTGGAGACAAGCATATAGAAATGCCCGAATTGCTTAAGGAGACCACCGAGAAAGTACCAATAATTCAAGATCAACTGAAGACAGCATTCAGTTGACAAAAGAGTTACGTGGACCCTAAGTGAAAGGAAGTCCAATTCGCCGTGGGAGATCACATGTTCTTAAAGGTCTCGCCAATGAAAAGAGTTATGAGATTTGGCAAGAAAGGGAAATTATCACCTCGTTTTATTGGTCCTTTCAAAATCTTAGATAAGGTTGGAGAAGTGTCTTATAGACTTGCCCTGCCTCCAACTTTGGCGTATATGCACCCAGTGTTTCACATTTCCATGTTAAGGAAATATGTGTCAAATCCATCGTACGTTCTTTTACCTCTAGACATTTCATTAGATGAGCAACTATCTTATGAGGAGTCACCAATAGCTATAGTTGATCGACAAGTAAGGAAGTTAAGGAATAAGGAAATACCAGTGATTAAGGTTCAGTGGCGAAATCATGGGATAGATGAGTGCACTTCGGAAGCAGAGGAGGAGTGCGACAGAAGCATCCTCAGCTTTTCAAGAGTAACTAGGTAAGGGTTTAAATTTGAGGATGAATTTCTTTAAGGGGGGGAGAATGTAACAACCCACACCCAACCTAGGAATTTTCATGATAAATTACTTGAATTAGAACCTATAAGGTTAAGTGTATGCTTGTGTGAAATTTTGTGATCTAAGTGATTCATGAGTATGTGCCATATTAAATTTATTTTAATATGCATAATATGTGTCGCCATTGTAAAATAAATGATTTACTAAAGTGCATTTGCATAAAAGAATTTATTTTAAATAAAATGATTTTTCATGCATAAGACAATTTTTAAGCATAAAATAATTTTATGGGTATTTTTAAAATATTTTTAAATAAATGTTTTTGAGGAAAATGTTCCAGAATTAATAAGAAAAATATTATTTTTATTTTAATTCCATTCAGCCAAAATTTTTAAAGGAAAAGCCCAAATACCCAAAAGCCCACTACATAAAAAATTCTCCAAACTTATTTCATTAGGGGTAATAGTGGAAATTCCACTCCAACCCTAATATATATTCTAATTTTCGGCCAAACAAGGGTTTCCAGAAGCCATTCCCTTATTCTTTCTATATTTTGTCAGAAAAGCCTCTCAAAATAATTCTCTCTACCAAAATATTGAAAACACCTTTCCATTTCGTGATTTCGTGACCGTAATCGTAAGTTTTTATTCTCTTTCGATTTCTAAAATGATTTCTATGAAATAAATTATAGGAAAATTATTTTGAATTGTTTGATTACTGATTTCTATAGATTCAATTCTGTTTAAGTGAATTTTTGGGAGAGAAAATTTATTTTCTACTGAAAACACGATTCTTTCCGCAAGATTTCTCCAAAGGTGAATTCTATAACTTAAAATCACAATTTTATTGCATAAACATCATGGAGGGGGGGGGGGATTTATGCATGAATATATTCTAAACTAATTTTTGGTTTGTTTTGATAAAAATATTGGATGCAATAATATTTCTGCATATTTCTGTGATGACCAAAAAGTTTCAAAAAACAAAGGAATTCAAGGTTTTCGTGTTAGAACTTGGAAATTAGAAAATTTTATTCTTTCATGAATATATGGCTGCCAAATTGTATGAATTGGTGTTCTAATGTGATATTTGTTTTGTTTAGATGAAAAATAATGATTTGAATCATGTGTCTGTTTATCGCTGAAATAAATGAAATGCGCGGAAAGCGCAAAAACTCATGATTTTTCACCTAAGCCTTTGAACATGGATTTTTTTTTTTTGTACAAACCCTGCCTATGGCTGCTGATTCATGAAGGAATGTGTTCTAAACTGATATTTTCAATGATTGAATGAAAAATAATGGTTTAAACAACCTGTTTGCATATTTCTGAAATGACCGGAAAATACCAAAAATAAGAAAACTTATGGTTTTGTGCACTATAATGCAAAAGATTGAGTTTTTATATATTAATGACACCAATAGTGACTGATTCATATGGATTTAAGTTCTGAAATGATTTTTGTTATGTTTACATGAAAAATCTTGGTTCAAACTATGTTTTTACATATTTCTGAAACAGACGGAAAGCACGAAAAGAAGAAGAATTTGGTTTTTACCTTAATGATGCATTCGGCCTACATGAACAATTTTATTCAAATGTTTATAAATTTTATGTGATGTGTTTTAATAATTGTTGACTTGTATGAATGTATAATAAATGATAAAATTGCATGTTAATTGAAGGTATGGTCCTAGATGAGCTTAAATGCGTTATGGTATATTTACGGTATCTTAACCTTGTATTGTGATTAGAATGCAAACGTGATTAAGGAATTTGGAACTAGATGTCATGATGACTTGATGATGAATATATGGTTATGAGTTAATGAAGTGAAAACGATCATAAGAGTTAAGCATGATGTTTGAAGGATTAATTGTTAAGTTGACATGTATGGAAGTGTAAAGTGAACTAAGATAATTGATAAGTAAATTGATATTGAGGTAATGATCTTGCGATGACCTTAAAGAGATATTGATATGATTGTAGTGTGTTTTCATGTGAGTCTATAAGGCCTAAGTATGCAAGACCAGTAGGTCAACAAGCTATGTGCAAGTGATGAGTATACCTATGTGTGAACTCTAAGTGTATGTGTATGCTATATGTACATGGGTAGTTATGGGATAGGAGCATCATGAGTAAATAAATACTAAGTATTAAATCAAATATTATGTTAGAGTTTAAGGAGCTTTAGAAGTACAAAAGGGACTACGTGTACTAGGAGCAAAGGAACCCCAAGGTGAGTAAACATCATATTCATTCTTTAAGTGTGAGTAAACACTATGTTCATGTTACAAGTGCAAGTAACATTTTGTTATGTTACAAATATGTGATGACATGCTATGTGAGCCTTTGTAATCTTTGAAACCCAATTTCTTTCCATTTTAAATATTATTATATGATTTCTTTGTCAAGCTTGGGTTGCCAAGGGACATTTGGTTCAAAACTATTTTTGTTATCCAATGAGAACTTCTTGTGATTAACACCCTAACTTGTATTCTTTCTGGAACTACACTATCATTGTGCCATTGTTTGAAAGCTAAACCACTATTGTTATTGAAATACATGTTATTGTTGCCATATGTGATATTGCTAATTGTGTTTACCAATAGCTCTAGCTATGGTACCTTTACCCTTTATGCAGAATCCTCATGCCGATGCGGGTAATCATTGGAACCTGTGCACACAGTCTTAACCCGATAGATAGGGGTAGTGTATCCACCTTAGCTAGAAGGGGCAGTTCTAGCCGTGGGGCCTGATCAGCTTCACGCTTTCTATGTGATAGGAGTTGGAATTTGGTATAAGGCCACCTCTCCTCTGTGTGTTTCGAGTGAATGAGCAAGAGTCTTCACTCTCTACGTGTTATAAGTGTGATTTCTGTAAACTTGTCAAATTGAACCCTTGCTAAATTGCAACCTGATTCATGAGTTATAAACCATGAACTATGTGTATAAGCTATGTGTTTCCTTTCAAAAGAATATGTGATAATGTATGTGCCTTTTTCATTTACTCATTGAGATCATCGATCTCACCCCTTTTCCTTGTGTGGTTCCAGGTGAGCAAATGTGAGGAGGCAAGGTGATGGCTCAAGCATTCTACTTCGCTTGGGGAAGTCCTTGTCTGAGTTATTAATAATACTATGTTTATGAAGTTTTGCCTTTAGATGCTCCAGGAATGTTGACTGATAATTATTGAGATTTATATCATTTTCCTTATGGTTTTTATGTGTAATGATTTATTTTAAGTCTTCCGCAATTTATGGTATTTATCTAAATGTTTTAAATGAGTAAATGAAAGAGGTTCAGTAATATCCTAGGCATGATTGTTTTATGTTAATGGGTTCTACGGGCGTGGGTGACCTTATGTCTCCCCATGTTCTAGGACCGTCGTATCTTATAAGGTTGGGATGTGACAACATTGTACATAATAGTCTTGACATGTGGAAAGCCTGTCCCAATGGTATTGGTTGATAATAAGTTAGCTTTAAATGTATGCCCACTCAAGGTGGCTAGTTACTTGGGATTGGAAGCCTCTAATTTAACACCTTCTTATCAAATTGTGAGGGCTTATGACAATGCTAAAAGGGAGGTATTAGGAGTTGCTACCATAGAAGTTACTATTGACGTTGTCACTACTCCCATTCCTTTCCAAGTTATTGATGTACCAGCATGCTTTAATCTCTTTCTTGGAAGGCCTTAGATTCAGCAAGCCAAAGCCATTCCATCATCCTTATACCAGAAACTTAAGGTCCCTCATGGAACGTCTATTATGAGAATCGAGAGGGAGGGACATAAGAGAAGTAAAACTCCAAACCCTACACTTATATTTGAAATTTAGCCTAAACAAGCCTCCTTGCCATTCATTGGATTCTCTTTTGATATAGTGCAGTTCATTGAAGGAGAAGGAGGTAAAGAATTTGTTCCTTTTGATTTTAATCCTTATGGTAATATTATTGTGGCTAATATGATGCTGAATATGAATTATTTTCTTGAATTGGGTTTAGGCAAGGGCTAATAGGGGATGAGCAATTTCAAGGAGTACCTTATATTATTTCACCTTTTAGACTTAGCTATAAGCCTACTGATGAGGATCTAGCTAAAATGGTGAAAAGGGCCAAAGAGAAGGTAGCAGCTCTAAAAAGAGGTGAGTCTTATGACTAGCCTATGTGCCCTTATTTCAAAAACTTAAATGGTTATTTTATAAAAGAAGGTGAAGACTTTCCATATTGTAGTTTTCCTGAACCATGGGTTTGTCCTATTACCAAGAAATTGATACCAGATTTTGAAATATTCTTTAATGTCAGGTTGAGCATGAAAGAGTGTGAGCTGGTTTTCATGCTAGAGTAGGATTGGGAGGACAATATAGAGGCCACTCTCTTTGAGCAGGTCCTCATGATTAGAGGTGAAGAGGAGATAGATCCAACCAGCTTAAAACCAACTTGACAAGTGACAACTGGTATTATGAAGGAAGAGATAGCCAGTCAAAGTCCTCATATAATCCTTATTAAAGTCACAGTCTAACCAAAGTCCGAGCTAGATTCCCCTTAGTCTTTTTCTGTAAATAATCATCTTGATCATTTTTTCAATTTTGACGTAACCATAGATGGTGGTCTTTTTGTTCGTAATAAGAAATTTGAATTTTCCACTTATGATCCCGTGTTTGCCATCTCTTTTGATACATCATCTCTTGATTCTAATTTGAATAATACATTAGAAAAAGAGATAAATGAAATAAAAAATGATGTGAGCAAAGAACCAAACAATATTGGCACTAATGAAAATCATAAAACTACATTCATTACATCTACATGTTATAACAAGGATGGCTCTATCAAATAGATCCAAGAGTTTGCTGACTGTTTTGCATGGACCTCTAAGGATATGACTGGCATAGATCCAAGTATAGCAGTGTATAAGATACTCACTTATGAACATGTAAAGCCTGTTAAACAAAAACTGCAAAAACTAAAAACATAATGGTTTTTGCCAATCAAATTAAAGATCACCAAATAGATAGCTAATAGGTTCATGGCCAATATTATTTTTATTTCAAAAAAGGATGGTAAAGTATATGTGTGTTGACTACCAAGATCTGAACAAAGCATGTTGAAAAGATGATTTTCCACTACTGTACATTAACTTGTTGGTTGACCGCATTGCAGGGTCTAAAGTAGTCTCTTTGACTGACCTGTTTGCTTATTATAACCAAATTCAAATGCATCCACCAAATAAGGAGAAAACTGCATTTGTGACTAAATGGAGTATGTATTACTATAAAGTAATGCCATTTGGGTTGAAGAAAGCTAGGACAACTTATCAGAGGATGGCTACCACTATCTTCCATTATATGATCCATAAAGATATTGAAGTTTATATGGATAATATGGTGATAAAAATCTGAGACAGCTAAAGGACACTAAGAAGCATTGAGATGATTCTTGCTTGGACTTCGTTAATACAACCTGAAACTAAATCTAGCAAAATGCCTCTTTGGGGCATCATCAGGTGTTTTCCTTGGGTATATAGTCAGTAAAAAGGGGATTGAGGTTGATCTAGCCAAATCAAAAGCAATCCTAGAAATGTCACCTCTAAAGACAAAAAAGGATATTAGAGATTTCTTAGGACGACTCTAATACATTAGTCGATTCATCTCCTAGTTGGCTAATGTATGTGGGCCTATGTTTAAGCTATTGAAGAAAAGAGCCTCTAAACATTAGAATGATCATTGTCAAAAAGCTTTTGAAATAATCAAAGAATACCTCCTAAACCCTTTTGTCCTGCAACCACCCAAATCTGGCAAGCCATTACTCATATATCTCTCTATCACTTAAGAGGCTATAGGGGCAATGCTTGCTCAAAATGCCCTTGACTCCTATAAAAAAATGCCATTTACTACCTAAGCAAGTGACTACTTGCCTATGAACTCAAATATAACCAAATTGAAAAGCTATGCCTTGCTTTGGTATGGGTCTGTCATAAACTTTAGCATTACCTAAGCTCCTACACTACTCATGTACTTACCGATAAGAGCCCCTTGAAATTTCTTATGAAGAGGCTGGTTCTTGATAATAAAATGGCAAGATGGATGGCTATTCTAGCAACTTATGATCTAAAGCATATATAGAGGAAAACTATAAAAGGGAGAATGGTAGCCAATCAATTAGCTATCACCCCCATAGATAGTGAATGGTCTAAGCCAAAATTCCCTGATTAAGATATCATGGAACTTAAACCTGAAGTCTAAAAGTTTTTCTTTGATGATGCAGCAAATAATAAGGGTTATGGTGCTAGAATTATCATGGTTACCCTTAAGGGAAAGAACTTTCCCATGGCTATCAAGCTAGCTCTTGAAGTGACAAATAATGAAGCTGAATATCAAGCCTACAAAGTTGGGTAAGAAGTTGCTATGAACTTAAGAATTGACTACTTATAGGTCTATGGAGATTCAAATCTTATTGTATCACAAACCCTTGGCAAATTAAAGATAAAAGAGAAACATTTGGTTCCTTGCCATAAACACTTAAAAGATCTTGCAGAGAACTTTCATGAGCTCTCATTTCATTATTTGCCTAGAGCCAAGAATCAATTTGTAGATGCCTTAGCCACATTTTCATCAATGCTAGATATGAGTGATGGAAGGATAATTAAACCTGTGGTGATCAAAGAGAAAAGGGAGACTAGATATCATACTATGTGCATGAATATTTAGTTGGCTAAATAGAAACCTTGGTTCTAGGACATCTTCAACTACCTTCAGCATGGTAAGTATCTAGAAGGAGTAAACAAATTAGAAAGAAGAACTCTGTGGCAGCTGACCAGTAACTTTATCTCAAATGGTGATGTCTTATATAAAAGGGCATGAGATAACATACACCTAAGGTATGTAATTGAGGATGAAGCTCAACAGATCATGGAATGAGTTCATAGTAGAAAAAAAGGCCCTCATATGAATGGGATTGCATTGGCCTAAAACATAATGAATTTAGGGTACTTCCGGTTGACTATGAACGAAGACTATGATAAGTTTGTGCAGAGATGCCATAAATGCCAGATTTATGCCAAAATTCAAAAACAACCTCCCATTTCACTCAACCTAATTATAACTCCTTGGCCTTTTGCAACTTAGGGTATTGATGTTATTGGAAGGATAAACCCTAAATCTTCTGCCAGTCATGAATACATTCTTGTAGTGATTGATTATTTCTCAAAGTGGGTTAAGGTTGCTCCATATCAAGTGTTGGATTCCAAAAGAGTGATCCATTTTATCCAAACTAATATCCTTTGTTGGTTTGGAGTTCCTTTCAAGATTATTACAGATAATAGGTCCCATTTTCAAAAAGAGGTGGTCCAGTTGTTAAAGAAAGAGAAGATTCAGCACCACAAGTCCTCTCCATACTGTCCTCAAACCACTGGTGCAGTTGAAGTAGCTAACGAGACACTTAAAACCCTTCTACAGAAGATGATTGATAATCATAGAAATTAGCATCAATAGCTACCATTTGCCTTATGGGGATATTGAACTTCTATCCACACCCCAACAAGTGCCATCACTTACTCACTTACATATGGTATGGAAGTTGTTTAGCCAATCAAGGTTAAAATCATATTAGCCAGAATCATGCTAGAGAATCAATTAGAAGAAGTAGAATGGTTAAAGGGTTATCATGATCAGCTCAACGCCATTGATGAAAAGAGGATGGATGCCTTATATTGGATTTAGGGTTATTAGAGGAAGATATCAAGGCACTTCAATAAAAGGGTTAGAGATAGAGGCCTTTGAAGAAGGAAATTTGATTTTGAAAGAAATTAGAGCTCCAATGCATGATCCCAAGCAAAAATTCAGACCAAACTAAGCTAGGTCTTACATACTCAAAAAGATCTTGTCAGGTGGAGAGGCTATCCTTATGGATCTAGATGGTATATAGTTTGCCAGTCTATACAACTTGGATCAACAAAAGCGTTATTTTTTATGAATGTTAGTTTTCTTTATAATTTTTCATGCATCATATAAATTAGAATTACGAGGACCTGATTCTTTAAGATATATGTTAGTCAAACAAAATTGAATGTGTGTAAGGAGATACGTAGTCAGCCCATTCTGGGTACAATCTAAATTTTAATAAAATTACCATTTTATGTCTTTATTATTTGGTTCTCTGCTTGCAAAAACAACAAAAAAGAAGGAATAAGAAATAAGAAAAAAAACTCACTAAGTTGAAAATTCAAAAAGGCAAGTTAGGCGATAGTTAGAGCAAATAAATGATGTATTATTCAAATTTCATTTAAAGAATAAAATCCTTTTAACACAAGATCAAAAAAGAAGAAAATAAACAAAATCTATTATCCATGGCTACATCTAAAGCCTTGATATCGTGAAAATCTAGAGTCCTAAAAATCTAAGGTATCGTCTTCTTCCCTTTTGGATCATCCTCCTCAGGAGCAACCTCCTTTGTAGTATCTTCATCTTCAATCTCATGTAGTAAGGCTACTCTTCTCGCCTTCTTTACTGGCCAAAACATTGCCATCCACCACAAATTATACTCCTCCAACCTATCAGAGCGATTAGAAGGAAGAATAGTGTGAAATCCTTGAAGCCAGCCATTCATAATAATCATTGCCATAGTAGGATTGATCAGAGTAGACTGGAAGAGGGCACTATCAAAGGGCACTCCTTGTGCATGACCCATTTGTCTCATCACTCTAGTCCTTTGGAAAAAGGTCATCATGTGCAGTCCGAGCAGATACACCATCTTGTAACCAAAACTCATAGTCATGAACCTCTTAATCTTATACCAAAGACAAAGCCATAGTAGCTCCTTTGGGCCCAACTTAAACAGCAATGAGATCCGCTCCTTTTCAAAATTGAACTTTATTACTATCTTGCAGGATCTATACCAAGAGATCAAGTTATCTTTTTGAGTATAAGGAGAGACCACCCTTAAGTGATCTCTTAGCCATATTTGTTTTGGAGTATAACCATGTAAGCAAAAGAAGAAGAGGAGAAAGAATATGAGTAGAAAGAAGGAAATTTTAAAAAACATACCTATAGAATAATTGGGCTCACAAACCAAGGCCCATTACTTCTGTATGCTCGATCTAAGTTGAAAATAGTTTCAGCTAAAACAATGGCAGCAAATAGGGCTTATGAAAAGAAAACCTGAAGTCAAGTAGAAAGATAAGGTGCACATTTGGTGTTCTTAGCAGTTACCCTCTTCAAAACCCTGAGGATCATAGAACTTAGTGATTATAATAGTCATATCAACCCAATCCCCAACAACCATAAGTCTAGCACTAATTCCAAACCTTAAAAGCCTCTATAAAGAGTTAAAATAACCTACCCTTTCAACTAGAATAGCTAGACCTGCCTCAAGATCAGATCCCATGAGTACACTAAACTCCTCAAAAGTAGGACACATCTCTTCCATACTTGCCCCAAACTTGAACATATGAACATCAGGTTCCTAAAACCTGATGCAAGCTCTTAGAAAATCCAATCAATCCTCACATCTCTTAGGGTTGGCATGGCACTAATTCCAAATCTCCCTAAATTAATATGCTCCACTTGTTCAAGATTTTTCATCCATAGATGCATAGAGTGGTTAAAATAGGGCTCCATGGTGAGGAAAGAAAAAGGAGAGAAGAAAGAAAAAAATAATACTAGAGAAAGAAAAGCAAGATAGGAAAAATAAGAAAGAAAGATAAGAAAAGAGTAAAGAGAAATAATTTTAAGGCTCAAAATTCAAGATAGTACGATATTTTCCAGTCAAAAAGTGCTTAAAAAGGGACAAGCCTGAATATACCTCAAAAACAGATCCAACAGCACCAGAATCACATTGCTGCACTTGGTGGCACAATTTTCGTGCCACCCATAATGGCTGTATGAATTTCATGCTGCTGATAATGGCGGTAGCAATTTCATGCAGCCAGCCAAATAACGTGCTAACAATGCATTTTTATGCTACTAAACCCATCACATGATGCCGCTCAGCCTGTCTCTTGTCTTCATTAGCCAATTCAGCCCAGGTAAAATTTTGGCAATGTTTCTTAGAAGTTTCATGCCTTCAAACATCATTTTCATGTGAGAATCAATGTAAAAATTTGACAAAAGAGAGAAAAGAAGAAAAATAATAAGAGAAAAACTTAAAGAAAGCATAATGGAAGTCCTACTAAGCTTTAAGGATTAAATCATCACATTCATAAACATCATGCATACATCTATAGAACATAACATAAAGATAAAAAGTGCATCATCATCTTAAGAATATGCATACATGGCATATATAGCAATTTAGCCATTATGTAAGGCAAATAGGAAGATCACTGACAGCCGCTCCTCAACCTACGATGACCCTGCCTAGGCACCTCCACTTTTTCCTCAAGCTTGTCTAACCGGTGAAAGGTAATGCTTATGGAATACGCATACCAGCGTAGAATATCACAATGGTAGCGAGTGAAATCTATTGGAATTTGAAAAGAAAGATCAAACATGAGAATCACTAGAAAGCAGTTAAGAACTAACTAGCAATTGTATGAGATCATACCTCTGTGATATTCTCAGGAATGGTAGGGAAGAAGGGCAGTCGCCTATCCAAGAGATCGTGCCAACAATCCTCACCATCATGAGAAAAATATTCAAGATGAGTAGGTAACCAGGTGAGTAAAGAAGATGGGGGAATAGGAGCAGTCTAGCCTCCCATAGAAACATCTAAAGCCAAAGCTAAAGCACTAGCACCATAGTCCAAAGGACCAGGCATAAAGCCCAAGGGACCAAACTTGGATCCTAAGCTACCAACCTTTGAGGATAATGCCCTAAGAGTAAAACTATTATATCTGGAGTGAGGCACTCGAGAGGTGACAAAAGTAGACCCCTGATGAGTCGACCTCCCTAAAGGAGTTATGCCCGTATCAATAAAGAAACCCTTACTAAATTCATCATAGTCAGCATCAGATAAAAGGAGGTCTAGACAAGAAACTCCTGCAGCCAAAATGTCCTCACTCAATATGGCCAAATCACATCTCATGTCCTTAGGAGGAGGCGTCAGAACCACTCCCATTCCTATAACCTAAACCTTCACTCTCTCTTCCAAGTAGAATAGTCTTAAAGGCCTGTAATGCAATAGGAGATGACAAAAGGATAGGTTTAGGCTTTGCTTGATTATGTCCGGTACTCAGGTCATCAACAAGAGAAAGGAGCCAATCTCACCTATAAAATAGATTATTAGGTATGAGATAATGAATGGAAGGAAAATATAAGTCTACATTCACAAAGATACTTGCTCGAAGGTCAACGAAGCGAAGGTAGATCTGCAAATCTCAAAAGTCAGCAGCAAATGCCCAATCCTCCTATTGGCATTTCTTTAGAGGCGCCTATATAGTGGGTCAACAATATCAGAATCTTTTAACTGAGGGGCCAACTTTAGAAAATGCTCATAGGTCCAATATTGCAAAGAAGATAAAAAATCAATTAACTATAAAACAAGGAGCAAGAGGCATGGACGAAGCATAAAAACTCACCTTCCAAACAACAAATGCCATGGCCATTATACTTTCCATGTGAGATGCCACACATCTTATTATACATGGCACGGAGGCCTACGCCCCTCGTTAAACTTGCCAATCTCATCTAAGTTCATCAGTGAGCACAAGATGCCCAAGTTAAGAGAGTCTTTATCATTATGTAAAAAACTACAACACAAAATAGCTAAGGCGCATAGCCTGGCACCTTAATCTATGGTATATTGCCATGGTGTCTCCCTCATATTTTTTAAGACATGATGAAGCCAAAAGTGTGGGAAATTAACATTCCCATGTGAAGGGTTACCTCCAATCAGACTAATCATCTCTGAAGGGGGGAGATTAGTTTGAGAAGGATGGTACTCAAAGGGGCAAGAAACAAAATGCATACCCGTAATCATGCTTCACTCGAAAGGGGTAACTGTCATCTCACCGTATGGGAAGTGAAATGTATTTATGGTGATCCAGTGCTCCATCAAAGCCATAATCACAAAAGTATTGACAATACCCTTGACATCTAACTCTAGCCACCCGAGCAAACTAGGACCTTCAATTTCATTACAAATGACACCTCGATACAACTCTTGAAGCAGACAAAGACCTTCGGTTGCATCAAAAAACCATCATAACCCCTCCAATTCACACTTATCAACCCCAGCTTCTAATTATCCAAATTTGGTAAGGGGGCAGTTTTGAACCCATAAATTTGCACTTTCAAATGACCAGCACTCAATTACAAACTTATAAAATCAAATCAAACTCAAATCGAATCAAAAATAAACAAAAAGGGATTGACACAGGTCGAACAAATCAAACTAAGATCTAGGTGTGAGATTGGGTCGGGCGGCATCAACTTAGTGCCACCTGACTAAGCAACACATAAATCATGTCGCTTCATCAAGCAACACCAAAAAAATGACAACTCTTGTGCCAGCACCATAACGGTGTCGCTGCGTATGCCGAGCACCACTCGTGTAGATCGCTCCTCCTATTATTTCTTAACTTCCTCTCATATTTTCCCCTATAAATAGGGTCCACTCCCAGTCATTTGACAAATAAATTTTAGATACAAAAATACCTAATTTTTTGTTAGTTTTAAGCCAAAAGTTCTATCAATTTTCAAAACCAAAAATCTTTTTTCTTTAATTCATATCTAATTTCAAAGTTTAATTTTTATTTTTAATAATTATCTATTTGTTTCTTTTTTTATTTAATTCTTTTTATGCCAAGTTCATCTTGTGAGATCCTAACCAAAGTGGAGCTTAGATCTAGTGCAAGCTTGCTTCATTCATACCAAGAAAAAGCAAAACCAATGTATAATTCCTTCTTTTGAGATTTCTAAATTAAATCTAGAACTCTCTCTTTTATATCTTTCCTTAGGTTTAAAATTGAAAAAATCTAATTTTGTCAATTTTAAATCTAAACTAAATTAACAAATAAAAATAATGTTTTCCAAAATCCTCCTTCGTAAGAAAGAAGAACTGCACGGGGTTTGATTTCCATTCAAAGGGATACACATGCATGCCAACCTTTTAGGCATCAACTCTAAAATATTTTTAAAAATAATTTTCCCTTGTCCTTCATCTTTCTTTAATGAGATTATTTATATTTGTTTTTTATGTATAATTGTGTTGTTTCTTTTTTACTAGTCTCTTTTTCGATTTGTGAATTCTTATAATTAGTTAAGGAATATGTGCTTTTCCTAGTACCTATAAGGGCTAGAGAAAATATCTTCTCTTTTATTTATTTTTAATCCATTTCAGTTTGTAATAATTCTTAAGCAAATTTTATTTCATTTATCACTTTATAACGTGAACATATTAATGGCACTAAAAGCGAAAGCATGATGGGTGGGGCAAAATTTCAAACATTTCAAAATTTTGCTCCACCATTGTGGTAGGTCCATTACCCTTTAAATATGTTCACCAATTGTGTGTAAAACACATATAAGAAAGAAGGAAGAAGAAGAAGTATTATATACCTTTCTCCTTAGCTCCTATTTGTTTTAGCGTCCTAAATGTGAAGCCTCTAGCTTACTCATATCAAGCTTCACCAAGCAAGGATAAAGAGTTCTTATTGTTTTGGACTTGCTTCTACTATCACCAAGTCTTGTTTTTCTCAAAAGCAAGAAGAGAAGAAGATGAAGGATTGGAGAACTCTTTCTTCAATCTCCCTCTCAAGCTCTCTTCTCACTCTTATGCATGTAATAGTAGCCTTTTCTTTTGTTAGTGGAAAAATTTACATATGTCCACTTACTTATTCAGATTTTTGCCTTCTCATACATGTATAATATCCTCTCATAACTAAAATAGCTATCGAGATAGTAAGGAACAAAGATGAGTTGATTATCTTATCAATTCATCTGTCTCCCACTATATAAGAGGAAAATACAAAGATGCCCAAGAGAGTTAGTGGGTTATCTCTAACCCCTAAATTCACTCTCTTCCATATCTTATATGGACTTGGGTTTTAGTTGGTACAAACCCTAAATCCATCATATGGATCAAGTTTATTACCAAGTCTTAATGCATCTTCTACTAAATCAAATGTGGTGTGGGATCCCATCAAATGTCCAACCCTAACTAAATTTAGTCCAAAACTATTTCAATTTAATCCTCAATATTTGTATCATATACAAATCATGACTTCATTGAAATAAACCCTTTGTGAATTAAACTTTAAGACATGCTAGGGCCTTTATAAATTTAATTCCAAGCTTAATTCAATTATCATTAATGAATTAATTAAACACTTTAATTAATTATTAATATAATTCTATATCTTTGATTGGTGAATGCTTTATGGTGTGTGACTTACTAGGTTCATGTTCTAATTAGCAATGGGATAGAGAAAACTCTTTTTCTCATCTAATGTGAAATCCTCATTTCACACTTAGTCCCATAAGTCGTAAGGGATGCCTAACATAACATATCATGACTACCTAATTAGAAATGAATGTCGGTGAACATATACACGAACATTATATAGACCTTTGATCATAATTATCATGTACTCAAATCCCTCCATTACGAATTCCCGATCTCGGCTAGGGTCATGGATTAGCCAAACCCTATATGCTTTGATCATATGATTTCATCTCTATTCTAGTTCTTGATAAACTTGATTCCTCCTAGAAACTCTTTTCTAATGAATCTCATCCATCTTGGCCAAGGACTTGCATATCAAGAACAACTAGATGTCATAGGATTGCCTTCTTGTTTACCCAAGTTAATGGATTTTTTCTTGGAGATACTTACCTCCATATATCACTAGTTAGGGCCATACCACTCCGTGCACCTTTATGTGAATAGTATCAGTATGTAAGCAATAATAAATCCTAACCAACAATACATTAGGCAATGTATCGCCTCAAATCAAAGAACCATATGCATAATTATGATCTAGATGATGAAATATTGACTAGTGGTAAAAACCTATATATTCATCATCTGATGTCATTGTTCAACTCACTCATCTCTATAAGAGTTCACATTTTATCATGACATCATATGTTTGTAGCATGAAACTCACTACCTCTATTACTATAAGTATCACATACTTATCATAGATGACAATAGAGGTGATGGCCTTCCAGATTAAAGGTGCCCAGTTAATAATCCTATGACCATGAACAAATTTAAAGTATCTATACAAGAGTGATATGTCTCTCATATTCTCAACTCTTTGAGAATAGATCCTCTCATAGAATACTTAAAGACCATATATTCATTACAAAAGAACAAATTCATTTAAAGAACATATATATATATATATATATATATATATATATATATATATATATATATATATATATATATATATATATATATATATATATATATATATATATATATATATATATATATATATATATATATATATTGCCAATTGAGGATTTTATTTACATTTACATAGTATGTACATTGCTCTGGGGCATACATCACTATCAATCTTCCACTTGCACTAGAGCCAATCAATACAGTATCTAAGTCTCATCTTCTCAAGATGAAAATCTAACTGCTGCTGACTTATTGCTTTAGTCAATGGATCTACTATGTTATCAGTCGATGCTATTTTCTGCATGGCAATGTCACTTTTCCCAATGATTTCTCTAATAATATGATATCGCCTTTCTATGTGTTTAGATTTCTGGTGAGACCTAGGTTCCTTATCCTGCGTTATATCTCCATTATTATCACAGTAGAGAGAAACTGGTGACTAAATGGAAGGAACCACTCCTACTTCTATCACAAACTTTCAAATCCAAACTGCTTTTTTGCGGCATCCGATGCAATAATATACTGGGCTTTCATAGTGGAATCTGCAGTAGTTGACTGCTTAGAACTTTTCCAACATACTGCTTCTCTATTACATGTAAACACAAACCTAGAGATAGACTTTCTATCATCAACATCTAACTAGAAGTCAAAATCCATAAATCCATCTATCCTCAATTCACCTCCTCCATATATCAAAACTAGATCCTTGGACCTTCTCAAGTACTTAAGGATAGCTTTGACTGCAGTTAAGTGATCTAATCCTAGATTAGATTGATATCTATTAGTCAAACTAACAGCATATGCAATATCTAGCCTAGTACACATTATAGCATACATTAGACTTCCAACTACTGAGGCATATGGAACATTAGCCATATATTCCCTTTCTTTAGGTGTCTTAGGAGATATAGCCTTAGAAAGGTGGATATCGTGCCTAACAGGCAATAATCCCTTCTTGGAATTAAGTATGTTTAACCATTTCAATACCCTTTCCAAGTACTAACTTTGAGAAAGCCCAATCATTCTTTTTGAGCCTAATCATTCTTTTTGATCTATCTCTATATATTCGAATACCAAGAATGTAGGTGGCTTCTCCTAAGTCTTTCATGGAGAAAGTTTGGAATAACCAGACTTTAATAGTTATGAGCATGCCAATATCATTACTAATTAATAAAATTTCATCCATATACAGTACAAGAAAAGTAAATGCACTCCCACTAACCTTCTTGTACACACAGGGCTCATCTTCATTCTTGATGAAATCAAACGATTTGATTGCTTCATCAAAACAATGATACTGGCTCCTTAAAGCTTGTTTAAGACTATAAATGGACTTCTTAAGGTTACACACTTTGGAACCTTCCTTAGATTCAAAACCTTTAAGTTGTTCCATGAAAATGTTTTCCTCAATATATCCATTAAGGAAAGCGGTCTTGACATCCATTTACCAAACCTCATAATTATGGTGCGCGGCTATTGCTAATGGTATCCTTATGGATTTAAGCATGGCTATAAGTGAGAAGGTTTTCTTGTAGTCAACCCCTTACCTTTGGCAAAACCCTTTCACAATAAGCCTAGCTTTAAACGTCTCCATCCGTCTACACCAATCTTTCTCTTGAAGACCCATTTGTTCCCTATAGGTACAATTCTTTTAGGTAGATTAATAAGTTTCCAGACTTGGTTTGCATACATGGAATGCATTTCATATTTCATAACATCTAGCCATTTTGAGGAATCTGTATCTGGTATAGCTTTCACATAAGTGGTAGGATAATCACCATGATCGACTTCTTCATGAATGAACAACCCTTGTACATTCTTATGAAGAAATCCATATCTCTCCGGAGGATGAGATACTCTACCAAATCTCTGAGGTACTTATGTGGATATATTATCAACTGATATTCACTCATCATACGATTGATCAATTTCCATTTGATCAATTTGTTGGATCTCTTTGGATGATTCTTCATCAAAAACTATCTTCCTTCCCTTACCACCTTCTTAAAAAAACTGTTTCTTAAGAAAAATGATATCCTGGCTAACAACAATTGTTTGTTCTATGGGAAGATAAAAATAGTATCCTAAACTATCTTTAGGATATCCAACAAACCTTCCTTTAATAGACCTTTCCTCCAATTTATCTGTCTTCAACTTTTTAATGTGATCTGGACACCCCCAAATCTTAATATGTTTAAGACTTAGTTTTCTACTATACCATATCTCATGATAGATTTGGATGGAACTCTATTGAGGATGTAGCAAGCTGTCTATA
This sequence comes from Reutealis trisperma, assembly GCA_947687605.1. Taxonomy (NCBI): domain Eukaryota; kingdom Viridiplantae; phylum Streptophyta; class Magnoliopsida; order Malpighiales; family Euphorbiaceae; genus Reutealis; species Reutealis trisperma. Next base: position 31,401 of record CANTUT010001428.1, read on the forward strand.
GTATGAATCCCAATAAGGAGATAAGCAGATCAGTATTGCCCATCATCGAACATACCATATCTAATAGGGTACGATTTCTCCTTTCAGACAAATCATTTAATTGTGGCATTCCAGGAGGAGTCAATTGTGATATTATGCCATTTTCTTTCAAGAAGTCTTTAAACTTAGTACTTAAGTATTCACCTCCTTGATTGGCTAAAAGGATTTTAATACTTTTAACCATTTGTTTTTTAACCTCATTCTTGAATTCTTTGAACTTTTCAAATGATTCGTGTTTATACTTCATTAGATAAACATAGCCTAACCTTGAAAGGTCATCTATAAATGTGATGATATATAAATATCCTCCTCTAGCCATTTCTCCAAATGGACCACATATATCATTATGTATAAGTTCCAAAATTTCTTTGGCTCTTTCACTTTGTCCTGCAAAGGGTGACCTAATCATCTTGCCTCAGATATAAGATTCACAAGTTGGAGTATGTTCATCACCCATTAGGTTTAGGATCCCTATTTTCTCCAACTTTAGAATCCTATCTTCGACTGTATGACCTAGTCTAAGATGCCAAATTAATTTTGAATTAGAGTTAGGTTTTATCATGGCATTAATATTATTTATGCTTGGAGTTATTTTATCATTACCATTATCCAAATAATATAGACCGTCAAGTACATAATCCATGCCAACAATTTTATTATCAAAATAGATTTCACAAACTTATTTCTCAAACAAGAGTTCATAACCCATACAAGTCATACTAGTTACAGAAATAATGTTCTTAAAAGCATTAGGTATGTACAAAATGTCTTTTAATAACAAAACAAGATCAACAAGATCAATAAAAGTAGATCCAATAACCTTTGCCACAACACTTACTCCATTTCCGAGCTTTAGGATCACCTCTCCCTTTTCCAATCCTCTACTGCTTGTTATTACTTGCATAAAAGCACAAATGTGAGAACTTGCACCACTATTAAGTATCTAAGCAATTAATGAACTATTAGACATACTGAAGATGGAACAATTAAAAGACATACCTTCATAAGGCTTATCCTTCTTCTTGTTCTTCTTCTTACCCTTCAAGGATTCCAAATACTTTGGGAAAATTCTCCTCAATGTCTAACCTCATCACAATGGAAACACTTTCCTTTATCTTCAAAAGCTACCTTTGTGGATCTTTCCTTACTCATACCGCCACTTGGCTTGAGTTGGGAAGTCTTCTTTTTACCTTTCTTCTTCTTAGTCTTACTAGAAGAAGATGCAATAAGAGTTACTTCCTTGCTCTTACCCTTTATATTATTTTGGGCAGTCACAAGTTTGTTATGCAATTCTGCAAGAGTGCACTCAATCTTGTTCATGTGAAAATTCATAATGAAATTGAAAAATGAGTCCAGTAGGGATTGAAGGATCAAATCCATTTGAAGGTTAAAGTCTATGAAGAAGTCTAAATTCTCCAATTGCTTAATTAACCGGATCATCTTATAAACATGCGACCCAACCTTCTCTCTCTCTCACCCATTTTGGTTTGGAACAATTGCCTAGATATCTCATATCTAGCAGTCCTACTCTCTTCACCATGTAACTCTTGCAGTGAGTAATGATGTCTATAACCTCAAGCATGTTTTCATGTTGCTTATGCAACTCTAGACTCATTGATCCTAATATGATGCACCTTGCTTTTGTATTATCATCTTTCCACTTTTCTAAAGTGACATGTTCCTCAGGAGAGGCCTCTTTAGGTAAGGGTCCAGGAACCTTTGAATTAAGAACATACAAAAGTTTTTCATAAGGACTAATTTAAGGTTTCTCAACCAATCCATAAATTTTAGTCCCATTAATTTGTTATCACTAAGTATGCTCGCAATAGGGCAGGATGTGCTCATTTTATCATATTTACTATAGAAAATAATAAGATTGATTAGTCTATGTGAAATGTAACCACCATGTTGACTTGATCTTTAATCAAAATGGTACTTCCACTAACTTGGCGAATCCTACACTTCCAAATAGGAGACGGAAATCCCATTGGGGTGGATTTCTAGTGGGTGATTAAATTCTCATAAAACTATCAAATTCCCTTAGATACATATTGTCATTACTGGGATTTTGATATTTTATAAGTGAACAACTCTTTATGAGGCTCAATCATTCTAGCTCCTAATGCTTCTAACCTTACATACCATTTGTCATTATTGGTCTTTCATGTTAGTTAAGTCCATACCATTGGACTAATAAGTATAAAGATTTGAACATTGTGTGGCTCAGGTACAAATTGCCGTTATTGAAACAAAATGTATCCTATACTTACAACATCCGCTATACAATGACTTCAAGGAAATGATTCCCATAAATCATTGCTCCACTGGAGAGCTATGACTTAATTTTTTATTTGGAAGATTTTCTTAGGCTTTAATTATTAGGTCTCACTTTGCACATTATCCATTTTACATGCATCACATATATGACATATATATCATAAAATGGACACTTTACATAGGTATGATTATGGACTAATGGGCCTAATTCCTAGCCACAAGGAATGGGTAAGGGGTTTAGGTTTATCAAATTACAAACATTTAAAGACTACAACTAATGAGTCTTTATGCTCCCACTAGGCATTTTTATTGGTTGAGCCTCTTCTTGATCTTACATCTCCACATCCTTCATGTGTACATTGTTATCTTTGGCATACTAAGGTGAGATTACAAATAAAAAGAGCTCAAAGGCTTAATGAATTGAATATATAACCTAAACTAGTAATTAACAATTAATTACAACCTTTTTATATAATAAAAGAAATATTACAAGCCCATCATAAGAAATATACATTATGGTTCTAGTCCATGATTATCCATTCATGCCTCTCAAACACATACCATAAACATAACAATTAGATTTATTCATATATTGTCCTTTTACCTTTTGGAACATTTCCAAATTTTGAAACATTTTCAAAAAACCATTTTGAATATCAAATATTCAATGTTTCTAAAGCTTAAAATCATATTTTAAGCTATAGAAATTTATTTGACTGAAAAATAGATCCAAAATAATTTTGAAAAATTAAAAGTTGGGTAAAAACACAGTGAAAATCATAACCTATGTTGCAGGAGCTATATCAGCTGCAAAATCAAAATTGCAATTGAGAAATAGAAATCGCGGTCGAGAAATCATAACAGATAGCACAATACTTGTTCTGATGTACTCATTTGCGGTGGCAAAATCAATGTCACAATAGTGATTTATGTGTCTATGAGCACAACATTTGTGCACTAACTCTTTCTCAATCAAATCAAAAGCTCCAAAAAAATACATGCAATGGTTTTGCACTAAAATTGGGTGGCTCTGATACCAATTGAATGGATTAATGGCACCAAAAGCATAAGCATGGTGGGTGGGGCAAAATTTCAAACATTTCAAAATTTTGCTCTACCATTATAGTAGGTCCATTATGCTTTCAATATGTTCACTAATTGTGTGCAAAACACATACAAGAAAGAAAGAAGAAGAAGAAGTATCATATACCTTTCTCTTTAGCTCCTATTTGTTTTAGCTCCTCAAATGTGAAGCCTCTAACATGCTCATACCAAGCTTCACCAAGCAAGGATCAAGAGTTCTTGTTGTTTTGGACTTGCTTCTACTATCACCAAGCCTTGTTTTTCTCAAAAGCAAGAAGAGAAGAAGATGAAGGATTGGAGAACTCTTTCTTCAATCTCCCTCTCAAGCTCTCTTCTCACTCTTATGTATGTAATAGTAGCCTTTTCTTTTCTTAGTGGAAAAATCTATATATATCCACTTACTTATTCATATTTTTGCCTTCTCATGCATGTATTATATCCTCTCATAACTAAAATAGTTGTTGAGATAGTAAGGAACAAAGATGAGTTAATTATCTTATCAATTCATCTTTGTCTCCCACTATATAAGAGGAAAATACAAAGATGCCTAAGAGAGTTAGTGGGTTATCTCTAACCCCTAAACTCTCTCTCTTCCATATCTTATATAGACTTGGGTTTTAGTTAGTGCAACCCCTAAATCCATCATATGGATCAAGTTTATTACCCAGTCATATATGCATCTTCTACCACATCAAATGTGGTGTGGGCTCCCATCAAATGTCCAAACCCAATTAAATTTGGTCCAAAACTATTTGAATTTAGTCCTCAATATTTGTATCGCATACAAATCATGACTTAATTGAAAAAAAACCCTTTGCAAATTAAACTTTAAGACATGCTAGGGCCTTTGTAAATTTAATTACAAGCTTAATTCAATTATCATTAATGAATTAATTAAACACTTTAATTAATTATTAATATAAATCTATATCTTTGATTGGTGAATGCTTTATGGTGTGTGACTTACTAGGTTCATGTTCTAATTAGCAATGGGATAAAGAAAACTCTTTTTCTGACCTAATGTGAAATCCTCATTTCATACTTAGTCCAATAAGTCGTGAGGGATGCCTAGCATAACATATCATGACTACCTAATTAGAAATGAATGTCGGTGAACATATACACGAACATTACATCGACCTTTGATCATAATTATCATGTACTTAAATCCCTCTATTACAAATTTTTTATCTCGGCTAGGGTTATAAATTAGTCAAACCCTATACGCTTTGATCATAAGATTTCATCTCTGTTCTAATTCTCGATAAACTTAATTCCTACTAGAAACTCTTTTCTAGTGAATCTCATATGCCTTAGCCAAGGACTTACATATCAAGAACAACTAGATGTCATGGGATTCCTTCCTTGTTTACCAAGTTAATGGATTCTTTCTTAGAGATCACTTACCTCCACATTTCACTAGTTAGGGCCATAACATGCCATATACCTTTAAGTGAATAGCATTGGTTTGTAAGCAATAATAAATCCTAACCAACAATATGTTAGGCAAAGTATCACCTCAAGTTAAAGGACCATATGCACAATTATAACCTAGATGATGAAATATTGACTAGTGGTAAAAACCCATGTGTTCATCATCTGATGTCACTGGTCAACTCACTCATCTCTATGAGAGTTCACATATTGTCATGACATCATAATATTTATAGCATGAGACTCACTACCTCCATTACTATAAGTATCACATACTTATCAAGGATGACAACAGAGGTGGTGGTCTTCCAGATTAAAGGTGCCCAGTTAATAATCCTATGACTATGAACAAATTTAAAGTAACTATATAACAGTGATCTATCTCTCATATTCTCAACTCTTTAAGAATAGATCCTCTTATAGAATACTTAAGGAACATATATTCATTACAAAAGAACAAATTCATTTAAAGAACATATATGCATTTTATTGCCAATTGAGGATTTTATTTACATTTACATAATATGTACATTGCTCTAGGGCATACATCACTATCATAACTGTCATGCATTGCACGAATATTATTTCTCACACATCATCATTAGTTATGTTCATGCATTATATAAATTATTCATGAAATTAATTTTTTTAGTCATTATGTATTAAACTTGCCAAACTAATCCTTTTCTAAATAAACTAAAAGCCTAGTCTCCGAATCCTCTTTGGTAATCGAGGACTAGTGCACTTTTTCTATTAGCATAAAATTGGAGTCATTTAATTGGGTTTTTCCTTTAACTTTTGCCAAATAAGAAATAAAATTAAGGTGGCGATTCTAAGTCAATTTTCAAAATCAATTAATCTGAACTCGAGGGTTCCATCATGAGTCCAAATCTAAATGAGTATTGCGATCCCTTTTAACGGATCAGATCGATGCTCATGCAAGGCCTCACAAGTGTTCCCTCTAGTCCTTATGGATTCTAAGGGAAATCACATAATCACTCCTTAATTCCAAAAATAAATAAATAAATTATTATAATTGAAAGCAAAGGGAAAATGGAATTAATTTTGGGATTGGATTTGAGATTTGGATTTAAATTCTAAATGTGTCTACGTATCCCATTAAATGGGGATCAAAACCTACGTAATTCATTCTATGATTAAGTGGAGAGGTTTAGGAGTTGATTGGATTGATTGATTTGATTTGGATTTGTGTATGATAGGAAAAGGCTGATGCCTTTGCTTTTGGCAGTTGGAGAGTTTCACCAAACTGAAGTTTCGTTTTATCAAAACTAGATGATTGGATTGATTGGGGATTAATTAATTAAAATGATTAATTAACTAATTAATATGATGAAATGGATGGATGGATTAAATTAATTAATTAAAATAATTAATTAATTAATTTGGATGAAGGGTGGATTTAAAAAAAAAAAGATTAATTTGATTTTGAAAAAAAGTGATTAATTAATTAAAAAGATTAATTAATTAATTGAGTGATTAATATTAATTTAAGAAAAGAGTTTTGTTTAATTAAAAAGATTAATTAACTTGGTTAGGGCGAGATAATTATTAATTAAAAGATCAACTAATTAAGTAGAGAGTGGCCGAATGGAGAAAAAGAAAATAAGCAAATGGATAGCTAATCTACAAGCGCTCAATGAGTGAAGAAAATGGTGGAAGTGAGGGGGGTATTTATAGGAAGAGTAGGCAAGGATAGTTTAGGGATTGAAAAAGTGAAAAAACCCAAAAGGGTAGGGCTAAAAGGGCAAAATAGACATTTTGATGCAAAAAGAGGGACTACAGGCACAGATCTGCGCATACACGGCTGCTGCGGCTCCACGTGGCAAATTTTTTTTTTTAAGACATTCATGTTGGTTTATATTGGAAATTTGGATATCTAGGGTAACAATTACTTGAACGCTAAAATTTTCTTTTGGGGGCAACCAGCTAGCGAGACCTTTGTACCAACTTTGCGTAGTGCACTAAATTTAGAAAGTGTTAGGCTACGGTCGAATGATGAGGGTGTAAAATTAAGGGTTCATAACCACACATATTAAAAAAATAGTTTTACTCATTATCATGGATCTATAATCTATAAATGTCAAAAAAAAAAAAAGGGATAAAGTAAAGCTATTCCATCTATTTTCACTTGACTAATAAATCCAATTGTTGAAAAAAGGTGACAAGAAGAATAACGAGCAGCCGGAACACCATTCCACTCAGCGATTCTTAATAAATCATTGCCACAAAAGCTCTTACACCTTATCATTGGAGTAATAGCCGGTAACCAAACTCTAGATTGAAATTTTTCTTAATCTATTTTAGCCTATAAAGGTACATCATGTGTACCATTTCTTAAAAACTGCATCCTGTTCACATGAGTTACTACCTGTGATTCTATGAAGAAATTTCTCGTCTTCTAGCTTTTCTTTCTATATAGGCCAAAATGTTAATAATATTTGTTAGGCTCATTTTATTTAAATAAGACCATTAGAAATTTTAATAGCATGGTAAGCCCATTTTTAATATTATAAAGGCAACCTGTTGGCATTATAGTTTGGGCTTACTTTATGGGTTGCCCTTTCTCTTCTTTATTTTTTAATTTGTCAAAGCTTGTTTTTGCGCCTGCTCTTTGTGTGCTTTATTTATTAACCTTATATGGATTATATTTTAAAATAGGAAATGAAAACTTTGATTTAGTTATAATGATGCATTAGTGTCTAGGTTACACTTAAGTGCAAATAACTAGACATTTTTGTATTTGATATTGATGATACTAGCATTTCAAGTGTGGACAATATGAGTTGCCATTTTCAAATATAACCTTTTATAGAAATAATAGAACTAATGGTGTTTAGAAAAATTGCTCTGGTAGGGGGCTAAAACTAAAGGTATTAGTGGGTTAGGGCTGACAATAGTGGTATTGGTGGATATAGGGATCGATATAGAGTGTTGGTGGGTTATATGGTGTTATAGAAGAAGATAAGAGTGAGGAAAAGGAGGTGGACATTCAAGTAAATCATAAAACCTTTGATGATTCATTGTTTATTATTCATTTGCTCTCTAATGATTAATATAAGGAATTGCAAGAAGTTAAGGAGAAAGTAAGGGAATATAGGAAGAACTTGATAAGTAGTTGATCATGCCGAAACACACATTGATAGACTGTAAGTGCACAGATCATTATAAAGTAATAAAATGATGAGTGAGTATTACTTCCTACGAGGATAGTTTATAAGTACTAGCACAAACTTCAACTATTGTGTAGTGCTGAATCAATTAGAGAATAATTAAAACTAAAAAAAATTAAACTAAACTAAAACAATGAGAAGATTGATAGATATAAACAAGGATAAAGCTACCTATATATGAAACCCCCCAGCCTCTCATATATGTCATAGATAATGGAATCAATTAACCAAATAATGAATTGAATTGGCATTCCACTAATTTAGATTAAAACCTCTCTCGAGTGATTTAATCCCTAATCCCTAGGTAGAGTGCAAGGAATCTCTTCTCAATACACAATTAAATAGTTCATCCATTAAGAACAAGGAACAAAATGCCAAAGAGTTCTGTAGGCCTATCTCTAAAGCCCTAAGCAACCCTCAATTCCTATAAGTGATCAATCCATATTAAGGTATCTTTACTCGTTTAACATGAAAACAAAATCTAACTAACAAGCTAACAATTGTTAATTAGAATAATAATATTAATCATAGAAATCAAACAATCAAAGATGAATCAATTAATACTGATATTATTAAATCCATACAATCAATAACTAGGGTTCATCAATATCTAGATAAAACAATTAGCTCATAATAGATTTGAAAGATGCTAAAGAAAAGATGAAAGGAGAAAGAGATCTTAAATAATCCATAGATGGTGCTGCAGAAATCTTCTCTCCAATCCTTTGATTTCTACTTTGAATCTATGCAACAATGGATCTTTTATCTTGTTTATAACTTCAATCTCTTAAAAATGAAAGAATTAAAATGAAATTTTAGGATTCTAGGAACCTTAGGTCGAAAGACAAGATCCCCAAGATGGCTCTTTGAATTCCCCTCTTTGAAACTCTATTAAAAATTAGCTTTTATACCTAGAAATTTTGCCTGACATGGCCAGTGACATGCCCATGTCGTTGGGCCTGTGGATGCTCTGAACACACAGATCTTGCCTCTTCAAATATAGGAATGACATGGGCAGTGGCATGCCCATGTCGTTGGGCATGTCAATAGAAAAATTACTCAAAAAGGACCGTTTCTTGATTTAAATCAGTGATTTTAGCTCAAATGACCATGGCATTCCAAGATATGAAGAATTCTTAAGAATCACTCTGAAAAGCACTTGAACAAACAAATTAAACTCAATTTAACAATAAAATGCTCTAAAAATAGGGGGTAAAATATAGCCAATTATACACTTATTAAATTCTCCCACACTTGAGTTTTTGCTTGTCCTCAAGCAAATTAAATCCCAATTATAATTAGAAAATGGGCAACCCCTCTAAAGCAAAGAAACACAGTGTTTGACAATACTCAAATCAGTAACGCTCGAAATTCTTAATCAAAAACCAATTCTCAAACGTAGTAGTCAAATTAAAGGATCCTCAAATTAAAGAACCTCAAACTCAGAGATAAAAGTCACAATCCTGAAGTCTAAATTCTAGAGTTAAAAGATTGAGCATCCAATTCCAATGAAACAAAAGCTAAACAAAAGTAAGAAATGAAAGATTTTCTCTTAGGCACCTGACTACTCTCTCGATTTTCTTTTTACTTTAACATTCAATTGCACCTTTATTGCACTTTTTGTTTTTTTTTTCACTATTTAAGAAGCCTAACTTGTTTGAATCATCATACTGGCCTTTTCATGTGAAGGTAAACATTTGTGATGCCGACCCCTAGTTACTCAACTAGAATCACAAATCCAAATGGTTGCTAACACTATTCATAATTCTAACTCTTTGGGTTAAAAGAGTCAAAATTAGCAGAATATGGAGAAATTTTCAAAGATCCTTATGCAATTTACTGTTCTTTTTTTTTTTAAAGAAAAATAGTCAAGGAACCTAAGATATTAAGTATATCTTACAAATCTTAACTCAAGTCACAAAGGAATCAACATATGCTAAAAAATATAACTAAGGTTTCAAACTCCAACCATGCAAATTCCATCAATTTAATTCCTTAATTATGACTACCCCACTCAATCCTTAGCAAATGATCAAGTTAACCAAGTCAAACATCAATGAGAAATTGTCATATAAAAATAATCATCAATTAGGAGCTAAAGAGGGACCATTCCAATTCATACCATTATTACAATTTAGCTTGCTTGAAACAAAACAGGGAAAAAAGAATAAACGAATAAATAAATAAATATCCCTCCCCTACACTTAATTTACACATTGTCCCCAATGTGTTGAATTCAAAGAAAAGAAAAATGAGAGAGAGAGAAAGCTACCCTGTCATTGCCATGAATCAAAATATATGGATGCCGGATTAGTGGCCTTGCCATATCAATTTTGGCTTTAGACCAAGTGAGACTATACTAAAAAAATATGAAGATCCACAAAAGCAAAAATAAAAACAAAATAAAAGTACGAGTAATGAAACACAAACAGCAACACATGCATCAACACGCCTATATTGCTGGGCGTGTCACCTTTCTGGAATTTTTGAAATTTCAGACAAAGGACATAGTCACTAACATGCCCATGTCATTGGGCATGTCGTAGCTACTAGACCTCAACTTTAATTACACATTCAGCAATATGCCTATGTCGCTAGGTGTGTCATAGCTACTTGTCACATCCTAACCTTAGAGATATGACGGTCCTAGAATATGGGGAGACATAAGGTCACCCACGCCCGTAGAACCCAGTTACATATAAATAATCATGCCTAGGATCTTACCAAACCTCTTACATTAACTCATTTAAAACCATTCTGATGAATACCACAAATTGCAGAAGACTTAAAATAATTCATTATATATAAAATCCAAAAGGAAAATAATATATCTCAATAAGTATCAATGAACATTCCCGGAGCATCTAATGACAAGACTTCATGAAATAGTATTATTGATAACTTGGACAAGGAATTCCCCAAGCGAAGTAGAATGCTTGAGCCATTACCTTGCCTCCTCACATTTGCTCACCTGGAACCACACAAGGAAAAAGGGGTAAGATAGATGATCTCAATAAGTAAATGAAAAGGCACATACATTATCACATATTCCTTTAGAAAGGAAACACATAGCTTATACACATAGTTCATGATTTATAATTCATGAATCAGGTTGCAATTTAGCAAGGGTTCAATTTGACAAGTTTGTAAAAATCACACTTATAACACATAGTGAGTGAAGGCTATTACTCTATCACTCGAACACATTGAGGAGAGGTGGCCTTATACCAAATTCCAACTCCTATCACGTAGAAGGCATGAAGCTGATCAGGCCTCACGGCTAGAACTGCCCCTTTCTAGTTGAGGTGGATACACTACCCCTATCCATCGGGTTAAGACCGTGTGCATAGGTTTCGATGATTACCCATATCGGCATGAGGATTCTGCATAAAGGGTAAAAGGTACCATAGCTAGAGCTAATGGTAATCACAATTAACAATATCACATATGGCAATAATACATGTATTTCAATAACAATAGTGGTTTAGCTTTTAAACAATGATACAATGATAGTGTAGTTCCAGAAATAATACAGGTTAGGGTGTTAATTACAAGAAGTTCTCATTGGGTAAACAAATTAGTTTTGGACCAAATGTCCTTTGGCAACCCAAGCTTGACAAAGAAATCATATAATAATATTTAAAATGGAAAAACTTGGGTTTCAATAATCACAAGGCTCACATAGCATGTTTTCACACATTTGTAACATATCAATATGTTACTTGCACTTATAACATGAACATAGTGTTTACTCACACTTGTAGAAGGAATTCAATGCTTACTCACACTTGTAGAATGAATTCAATGTTTACTCACCTTAGGGTTCCTTTGCTCCTAGTACACGTTGTCCCTTTGCACTTCTAAAGCTCCTTGAACTCTATCATAATTTTTGATTTAATACTTAGTATTTATTTACTCATGATGCTCCTATCCCATAACTACCCATGCACATATAGCATACACATTAGAGTTCACATATAGGTGTACTCATCACTTGCACATAACATGTTGACTTTGAAAGTCTTGCACACTAAGGCCTTTTAGGCTCACATGAAAACACATTGCAATCACATTAATACCTTTCTAAGGTCATCACAATATTATTATCTCAATATCAATTCACTTTAACAATTATCTTAGTTCACTTTACACTTCCATACATGTCAACTTAACAATTAACCTTTCAAGCATCATACTTAACTCTTATGATCCCTTTCACTTCATTAGCTCATAACTATATGTCCGTCATCAAGTCATCATAACATGTAGTTCCATATTCCTCAACCACATTTGCATTCTTATCACAATATCATGTTAAGATACCTTAAGTATACCTTAAGTATACCATAATACATTTAAGTTTATCTAGGATCATACCTTCAACTAACATGAAATTTTATCATTTATTATACATACATACATGTCAACAATCATCAAAACATATCACATAAAATTTATAAACATTGTGACAATAATGTTTATATGGGCCGAATGCATCATCAACGTAAAAACGAAGTTCTTCTTCTTTTCGTACTTTCCGTCTATTTTAGAAATTTGTGAAAACATGGTTTGAACCAAGATTTTTCATGTAAACATAACAAAAATCATTTTAGAATTTAAATTCATAAGAATCAACCACTATTGGTGTTATTTATACATAAAAATTCAACCTTTGCATTATAGAGCTCAAAACCATAAATTTTCTTGTTTTTGGTATTTTATGGTCATTTCAGAAATATGTAAACAGGTTGTTTAAACCATTATTTTTCATTCAGTCATAGAAAATATCAGTTTAGAATACATTCCTTCATGAATCGGTAGCCATAGATAGGGTTTATATAAAAAAAATTCCAAATTCAAAGGCTTAGGTGAAAAATCATGAGTTTCCACGCTTTCCGCGCATTTCGTTCATTTCAGGGATAAACAGACACATGATTCAAATCATTATTTTTCATCTAAACACAACAAATATCATATTAGAATACTTATTCATACAATTTGGTAGCCATATGACCATGCAAGAATAAAATTTTCCAACTTCCAAGTTCTAACATGAAAACCTTGAATTCCTTTGTTTTTTAAACTTTTCAGTCATCGCAAAAATATGCAGAAATATTATTTAATCTAATATTTTTTATCAAAACAAATCAAAAATTAGTTTAGAATACAACCATGCACAAATTGTGCCCCCCCCCTATGATGTTTATACATAAAAATTTTAATTTAAAGTTATAGAATTCACCTTTAGAGGAATTTTGCAGAAAGAATCATGTTTTCGGTAGAAAATAATTTTCTCTCCAAAAAACTCAACCAAAAAGAATTAAATATGTAAAAATCAGTAATCAAATAGTTCAAAATAATTTTTCCATAATTTATTTCATAGAAATCAGTTTAGAAATCGAAAGAGAATAAAAACTTATGATTATGGTCACGAAATCGCAAAACGAAAAGGTGGTTTCAATATTTCAGTAGAGAGAAATATTTGAGAGAAATTTCTACCAAGATACAGAAAGAATAAGAGATTGGCTACTGGAAACCTTGGTTTGGCCAAAATTTAGAATAAATATTAGGGTTTGAGTGGAATTTCCACTAATACCCTTAATGAATTAGGTTAGGAGGGTTTTGGTGTAGTGGGCTTTTGGGTATTTGGGCTTTTCCTTTAAATTTTTGGTTGAATAAGAATTAAAATAAAAAGAATATTTTTCTTATTAATTCTGGAATATTTCCCTCAAAAATATTTATTTTAAATTATTTTTAAAATACTCATAAAATTATTTTATGCTTAAAAATTTTCTTATGCATGAAAATTCATTTTATTTAAAATAAATTCTTTTCTGCAAATGCACTTCATGTAAATCATTTATTTCATAATAGCATCTCATATTATGCATATTAAAATTAATGTAATATGCCACATACTCATCAATCACTTAGATTACCAATTTTCCACACAAGCACACACTTAACCTTAATAGTTCTAAATCAAGCAATTTATCACAAAAATTCCTAGGGTGGGTGTAGGTTGTTACATTCTCCCCCCTTAAAGAAATTCATCCTTGAATTTAAACTCTTACCTAGTTTCCCTTGAAAAGCTAAGGATGCTTCTGTCGCATCTCTTCCTCTGCTGCCCAAGTGCACTCATCTATCCTATGATTTCGCCACTAAACCTTAATCATGGGTATCTCCTTATTTCTTAGTTTCTTTACTTGTTGATCCACTATAGCAATCGGTGACTCCTCAAAGGATAGTTGTTCGTCTAATGAAATGTCTGGAGGTAAAAGAACAAGCGATGGATCTGATACATACTTCCTTAGCATTGAGATGTGGAACACTGGGTGCACATGCGCCAAAGTTGCAGGTAGGGCAAGTCTATATGACACTCTCCAACTGTATCTAAGATTTTGAAAGGACTAATGAAACGAGGTGATAATTTCCCTTTCTTGCCAAATCTCATAACTCCTTTCATTGGGAAGACCTTTAGGAATATGTGATCGCCCATGGTGAATTGGACTTCTTTTCGCTTAGGGTCCGCATAACTCTTTTGTCGACTGAAAGCCATCTTCAGTCGTTCTTGAATTATTGGCACCTTCTCGGTGGTCTCCTTAAGCAATTCGGGCATTTCTATATGCTTGTCTCTAGGTTCAATCTAACAAATTGGGAAACGACATCTTCTCCCATACAATGCTTCGTCAGGCACCATGCCAATGGACGAATGATAGCTATTGTTGTAGGCAAATTCAATCAAGGGTAAATACTTATCCCAGCTATCGCCAAAGCCTAAGACACACATCCTTAGCATGTCCTCGAGTGTCTAAATCATTCTTTCTGACTAGCCATCCGTTTAGGGGTGAAACGCCATACTAAAATCTAGTTGTGTTCCTAACGCTTCTTGTAACTTCTGCTAGAACCTTAAGGTGAATTGAGTTCCTCAATCCGAGATGATAGAAATTGGCACTCCATGTAGTTTCATGATCTCATCTATATACAACTGCGCATACTAAGCTGCAGAATATGTGGTCTTAACTCCTAGAAAATGAGCAGACTTTGTCAATTTATCTACTATAACCCATATAGAGTCATGCCCTTTGGAGGTTCTAGGCAAACCAACAACGAAGTCCATAGTGATGCGCTTCCACTTCCATTCAGGTAGTCGAATCTCTTGTAGTAATCCTAAGGGTTGCTGATGTTCATACTTGACTTGCTGGCAAGTCAAGGAGGATGCTACAAACTTAGCCACATCCTTCTTCAATCCAGGCCACTAATAATTAGCTTTCACATCATGGTACATCTTGGCAGTTCCCAGATGAGCATAGTAAGGTGTCTGATGTGCCTCCTTCAATATCCTTTCCTTTAGTCCATCCATATCAAGCACGCATACTCTATTCTTGCACCTTAAAATTCCATTGACTACCTCAAATTCAAGGTTCTTTCCTTCTCTTGTCTCATCCTTTAACTTCATCATGTATGGGTCCCTATCTTGTGAATCCCTTATTTCTTCCATTAACTTAGATCTTACTTGAAAATGAGCCAATAAAACTCTTGATCCTCCAATCTCCAGTTTCAATCCTTGATTAAACAATTCCCTTAGTTCCTTCACGATCGGCCTCTTTCTCACATCCACATGAGCTAGGCTTCCCATCGACTTTCGACTCAAGGCATCTGCCACTACATTCACCTTCCCAGGATGATAGAGAATCTGATAGTCATAATCCTTTAATAATTCAATCCATCTCCTTTGTCTTAGATTTAGGTCTCTTTGGCTCAATATGTACTGAAGACTCTTATAATCCATGTAGTTCTCACACCTCATTTCATACATGTAATGTCTCCAGATTTTTAGAGCGAACACTACTGCGGCTAATTCCAAATCATGAGTAGGGTAGTTCACTTCATGTCTCTTTAGTTGTCGTGATGCATAGGCAATGACTTTACCATTTTGCATCAAAACACACCTAAGTCTTACTCTCGAAGCATCATAATAGACCGTGAATCCTTCTTCTCCTTCTGGTAATGTCAAAACTGGGGCTGATACCAAACGCTCCTTGAGCTTCTGAAAACTCTTTTCACAGGACTCTTCCCAATTGAACTTAACTTGCTTTCTCATCAACTTGGTCAATGAGGCTGCTATCTTAGAAAATTCATGTACGAATCTATGGTAATATCCCACCATGCCCAAGAAACTTCGTACTTTTGAAACTATTGTGGGCCTTGGCCAATTTGCTACCGCTTCAACTTTCTTAAGATCAACTTGAATTCCTTCTTTACTTACTATATGTCTAAGAAAGTTGACCGACTCTATCCAAAATTCACACTTAGATAACTTAGCATAGAGTTGGTGATCACGTAACGTTTGAAGCACGATCCTCAGATGTTCCTCATGTTCTTGTTTATTCTTTGAGTAAACCAGGATGTCGTCAGTAAATACAATCACAAACTTGTCAAGAAATGTCTTGAATACTTGATTCATCAAGTCTATAAAAGCAGC
The DNA here is from genome assembly GCA_947687605.1 of Reutealis trisperma. Lineage (NCBI taxonomy): Eukaryota > Viridiplantae > Streptophyta > Magnoliopsida > Malpighiales > Euphorbiaceae > Reutealis > Reutealis trisperma. The sequence continues at coordinate 47,910 of CANTUT010001428.1, forward strand.
AGGAGCATTTGTCAAACTGAATGGCAAAACCGTGAACTCATAGTGTCCATATCTAGTACGAAAGGTAGTCTTGCAGATATCTTCTCCTCAGATCTTTAGTTGATGATAGCCTGACCTTAAGTCGATTTTGGAGAAGTGACTAGCTCCTTGCAGTTGATCAAAAAGATCATCAATCCTTGGCAATGGGTATCTATTCTTCATAGTGACTTTGTTAAGTTGACGATAGTCAATGCATATTCGGAACAAGCCATCTTTCTTCTTCACGAACAATACTGGAGCACCCTATGGCGAACTGCTTGGTCGAATGAAGCCCTTATCAAGTAGATCATGCAATTGCATCTTTAACTCCTTAAGCTCCATTGGTGCCATATGATATGGTGGTATCGATATCGATTGCGTACCGAGTAGCAGTTTGATGTTGAACTCGATTTCACAATCAGGGGGTAATCTGATTAAATCTTTTGGAAAGACATCCATGAACTCATCCACCACTAGAATGTTCTCGAATGGCAACTTCTTTGCCAGTGTTGATTATGTGGGCTAGATACGCTTAGCATCCTTTTCTTAACATCCGCCTCACTCCTAAGGCCAATATCAAGTTCAAAGGATTCTCATTCCTATCTCCTTGGTATACAAACTCCTTCCCATATCTAGTTCAAAACTCGACAAGTTTCTTCCTATAGTCGATATGAGCTCCATGCTCATACAACCAGTCCATCCCAAATATCACATCGAATTCTAGTACATCCAATTCTAATAACACTACCGGAAGTGTTTGTCCATTAATGTCTACATCACAGCCCTTATACTCATACTTCACTTCCATCACTTCCCTTAAAGGAGTTGCTATCACTAATGGTTCTCTCATCAATTCCTTATCTATACCCAAATACTTAGCAAAACATGGCAAAACAAAAGAATGGGTGGCACCAGAATCAATTAAACATTTTGCACTAGAGCTTTGGATGGGGATGATACCTGTGGTGGAGGTGTGCGAATTGCGAGCCTCTTACAGATTTAACGCGAAGACTCGACCCTTGCGATTATTCTCTATCATTAGTGCATTCCCAACTATTGGTCTTTTGTCCTTAACTCCTTGTCCTTGCATTTGGAATGGCTTAAATTGTGGTCGTACCATGGTCCCATTCCCTTGACTCCTCATATGAGGGTAGTCCTTTATGAAGTGCCCCATTTGCCCACACCTAAGGCAAGCGCTAGTATCTTTTCGGTAGACTCCAGAATGTTTCCTTCCACATTTGCCGCAAGTGGGGATCTCTTGCTTAGTTTGACCATTTCGTGGTCTAGATGATGAAAACTCCTTCTTTCGTTCTCCTCCATTTCCATGCTGTCCTTTGTGACCTTTGTTCTTATGCCTTCCCTTCTAGTCTCGTTAAGCTCGTTCGGATCTCTCTGCCTTATATCTTTTCTCCATGACCTTGGCCTTGTCTACGAGCTTGGCTAAGGTTGGAAACTTGGTTGCTGCCAACGAATTGAATAGAGGTGTGATCAGTCCTCTAAGGAAACGATTGACATGACTTGCTTCAGTAGGAATGATGTTAATAGCGAATCAACTAAGTCAGTTAAACTCTTTAGCATAATCTGACACGGATATTCCTGGCCTTTGCTTTAGTTGCTCGAACTATAATGCCCTATCTTGCCTTTCTCCTTCTGGCAAGAATTGATCCATTACTTCTTGCTTAAACTCTGCCCACATAGGTGGGTCAGCCTCGTAAAGTCATTCTTCAATACTCCTTTCATACCAGTACCAAGCTTCTTTCTTAAGTTGGAGTCCACCAACTCAATCACTCGAGCATCTGAGCAAGATAAATGACGAACTAGCTTATCCATCTCATCCAAAAATTCATGAGGGTCATCTCCTTCCTCATCATAAAAGGTAGGCAGTTTCAGCTTCTTAAACTCCGCCACGGTCATTCCCTCATCAGGTAGCCATTTCCTCTCTCTCCAAGCAGGTGTCACTACCACAGGTGGTGTAACTCCATTCCTTTCTCAAGTTGGCGGTGCTTCTCACCTTTGAGCTCGTAGCTCGTCTAGTTCCTTGAGCAAATCTCTCATTTCTTCGCGCATGGCGTGCACTTCTTATGAAGATGCTTGCTCACTAAAGCCCATAGTCGGTGCCCTCGAGTTGGATCTTTCTCTTAACCGTATAGGTGCAGAGGCAGCATTCGAGGCTGTGTCTGATATAACATCATCATTAGCCCTAACGGATTGGGCAACTGTGCGAACCTTCTTCTTGGGAGGCATTCTATCTATCATAATAAGGGAATTTAGTACTACTCCCCTATCCTAACCCATTTAACCTCCCCCTTATCCTAGCACACATTATCATGCATTTACCATATCACATCACTAGGCACATGTCATGTATGATTTGCATATCATATAGTTTTGCACATATCACATACCATAATCATATAGCATATATCTCATAATATCACACTATAGTATAATAATGAAGGCAATCATCTCATCCTAGGTAACTAGGCAATCAAGAAAAATCATTCATATCATATAAAGTGCTATGTCGTTACATCGATCATTATATCTACTCGTCCTAATTATCATGTCCACCTCTAAAGCAATCAAGAGCGACATGGCCACTGCTGCCACATCGGTAGCAAAGAAGATCTCTATCTTGACAGTGATTAACTGAAGATGCAAACCTCATTGGCCAGTAATCTCCTCTATACTCAACAATCCCTAACCTGAGTTGCTCCATATCCTCTCTTAGTGCATGGATCATAACCTTGGGATGTCGATTTTCCTCCTTCAAGTATGAATAGTCATCCACCAATTTCTGAACCTTACTATATACCCAGTCAGGATCTAGGCGCTCCTCAGGGTCCTCCTCTTCGTCAGGGTCTCCTTTTTCATGGGGCGAATTATAGTTACAACTATCTCGAGCATCTTTAGCCAAGTCCTCTTACAGGTCACATGGGGTGCTTTAGGTCGCGATCCTCGAGCAGGCGTAATCTACTTGGTTATCTATCAGAAGAATCGTAAGGCAAGCAAACCATAACAAGGATTATTAAAATCTACTAGGATTTCGTGGAACTATGCTAACGATAGACTACAAGTGACATGACAGGAAAAATTCCTATGCTCCAGGATTTTACTTAAGCAACTCATATAAAACAAGCCTAAACTAGACTTTTAAAAACTATGGCTCTGATACCAACCTTAGAGATATGACGATCCTAGAACATGGGGAGACATAAGGTCACCCACGCCCGTAGAACCTACTTACATATAAATAATCATGCCTAGGATCTTACCAAACCTCTTACATTAACTCATTTAAAACCATTCTGATGAATACCATAAATTGCGGAAGACTTAAAATAATTCATTACATATAAAATCTATAAGGAAAATAATATATCTCAATAAGTATCAATCAACATTCCCGGAGCATCTAATGACAAGACTTCATGAAATAGTATTATTGACAAATTGGACAAGGAATTCCCCAAGTGAAGTAGAATGCTTGAGCCATCACCTTGCCTCCTCACATTTGCTCACCTGGAACCACACAAGGAAAAAGGGTGAGATAGATGATCTCAATGAGTAAACGAAAAGGCACATACATTATCACATATTCCTTTGGAAAGGAAACACATAGCTTATACACATAGTTCATGATTTATAATTCATGAATCAAGTTGTAATTTAGCAAGGGTTCAATTTAACAAGTTTGCAGAAATCACACTTATAACACATAGTGAGTGAAGGTTATTGCTCTATCACTCGAACACATTGAGGAAAGGTGGCCTTATACCAAATTCCAACTCCTATCACTTAGAAGGCACGAAGCTGATCAGGCCCCACGGCCAGAACCGCCCCTTTCTAGCTGAGGTGGATACACTACTCCTATCCATCGAGTTAGAACAGTATGCACAAGTTCCGATGATTACCCACATCGGCACGAGGATTCTGCATAAAGGGTAAAAAGTACCATAGCTAGAGCTAATGGTAATCATAATTAACAATATCACATATGGCAACAATACATATATTTCAATAACAATAGTGGTTTAGCTTTTAAACAATGATACAATGATAGTGTAGTTCCAGAAAGAATACAAGTTAGGGTGTTAATTGCAAGAAGTTCTCATTGGGTAAACAAATTAGTTTTGGACCAAATGTCCTTTGACAACCCAAGCTTGACAAAGAAATCATATAATAATATTTAAAATGGAAAGAACTTGGGTTTCAACAATCACAAGGCTCACATAGCATGTTTTCACACATTTGTACCATATCAATATGTTACTTGCACTTATAATATGAACATAGTGTTTACTCACACTTGTAGAACGAATTCAATGTTTACTCACCTTGGAGTTCCTTTGCTCCTAGTACACATAGTCTCTTTGCACTTCTAAAGCTCCTCAAACTCTATCATAATTTTTGATTTAACACTTAGTATTTATTTACTCATGATGCTCCTATTCCATAACTACCCATGCACATATAGCATACACATTAGAGTTCACATATAGGTGTACTCATCACTTGCACATAGCACGTTGACTTTGAAAGTCTTGCACACTTAGGCCTTTTAGGCTCACATGAAAAAATATTACAATCACATTAATACCTTTCTAAGGTCATCACAATATTATTACCTCAATATCAATTCACTTTAACAATTATCTTAGTTCACTTTACACTTCCATACATGTCAACTTAACAATTAACCTTTCAAGCGTCATGCTTAACTCTTATGATCCCTTTCACTTCATTAGCTTATAATCATATGTTCATCATCAAGTCATCATAACATCTAGTTCCATATTCCTTAACCACATTTGCATTCTTATCACAATATCATGTTAAGATACCTTAAGTATACCTTAAGTATACCATAATGCATTTAAGTTTATCTAGGATCATACCTTCAACTAACATGAAATTTTATTATTTATTATACATAGACACATGTCAAAAATCATCAAAACATATCACATAAAATTTATAAACATTATGACAAAAATGTTTATATGGGGTGAATGCATCATCAAGGTAAAAACCAAGTTCTTCTTCTTTTTGTACTTTCCGTCTATTTCAGAAATCTATGAAAACATGGTTTGAACCAAGATTTTTCATGTAAACATAACAAAAATCATTTTAGAATTTAAATTCATAAGAATCGGCCACTATTGGTGTTATTTATACATAAAAATTCAACCTTTGCATTATAGAGCTCAAAACCATAAGTTTTCTTGTTTTCGATATTTTCCGGTCATTTCAGAAATATGTAAATAGGTTGTTTAAACCATTATTTTTCATTCAATCATAGAAAATATTAGTTTAGAATACATTCCTCCATGAATTGGCAGCCATAGATAGGGTTTATACAAAAAAAATTCCAAGTTCAAAGGCTTAGGTGAAAAATCATGAGTTTCCGCGCATTTCGTTCATTTCAGCGATAAACAGACACATTATTCAAATCATTATTTTTCATCTAAACAAAACAAATATCACATTAGAATACTTATTCATACAATTCAGTAGTCATATGACCATGCAAGAATAAAATTTTCCAACTTCCAAGTTCTAACACAAAAATCTTGAATTCCTTTGTTTTTCGAACTTTTCGGTCATCGCAGAAATATTATGTAATCCAATATTTTTCATCAAAACAAATCAAAAATTAGTTTAGAATACAACCATGCATAAATCGCCCCCCCCCCCCCCCCTCCCCCCCTATGATGTTTATGCATAAAAATTTTGATTTTAAGTTATAAAATTCACCTTTGGAGGAATCTTGCGGAAATAATCGTGTTTTCGATAGAAAATAAATTTTCTCTCCCAAAAACTCACCCAAACAGAATTAAATCTATAAAAATTAGTATTCAAACAATTCAAAATAATTTTCCCATAATTTATTTCATAGAAATCAATTTAGAAATCGAAAGAGAATAAAAACTTACGATTGCGGTCATGAAATCGCAAAACGAAAAGGTGGTTTCAATATTTCGGTAGATAAAAATATTTTGAGAGAATTTTCTGCCAAGATATAAAAAGAATAAGAGAATGACTGCTGGAAACCCTAGTTTGGCCGAAATTTAGAATAAATATTAGGGTTGGAGTGGAATTTCCACTAATACCCTTAACGAATTAGGTTAGGAGGATTTTGGTGTAGTGGGCTTTTAGGTATTTGGCCTTTTCCTTTAAATTTTGGGCTGAATGAGAATTAAAATAAAAAGAATATTTTTCTTATTAATTCTAGAACATTTCCCTCAAAAATATTTATTTTAAAATATTTTTAAAATACTCATAAAAATATTTATGCTTAAAAATTTTCTTGTGCATGAAAATTCATTTTATTTAAAATAAATTCTTTTATGTAAATGCACTTTATGTAAATCATTTATTTCATAATAGCATCTCATATTATGCATATTAAAATTAATTTAATATGCCACATACTCATCAATCACTTAGATCGCCAATTTTCCACACAAGCACATACTTAACCTTAATAGTTCTAAATCAAGCAATTTTTCACGAAAATTCCCAGGGTGGATGTGGGTTGTTACATTACTGCCTCCAAAATTTAATTACATAGTCAGAGACATGCCCATGTCACTAGGTATGTCATACCTACTAAAACTCAATTAAATGACACATTCAGAGACATGCCCATGTCATTAGGCATGTCACCTACCCCACAACACTTAGTCAAAATTTCAATTTTTTTAGTTTTACATTTATTTTTTTTTCAATAGACTTACTCGACCAACACCACCAAGCAAAGAAAATAATGAAAAACCAATAAAAATAAACTAAAAACACTCAAATTGGTGGGTTACCTCCCACCCAGCACTTCTTTAACGTCGTATTAGTTAGACGTTTGCCTTATTCATCCTCTACCAATGGCGTGGAGTTTTTCTTATGCTTTCTACCTCCATTAACTAAGATAAAGAAGAGTATGCAAAGGTTTTGGCTTTTGCATAACCTTCTTTCAACAAAAATAAATATTTTTGGTTCCCCATATTGTGCAAACTTAAGCTTGCCAGTTTCAGAACCATCGTCGAACAATCTTACCCATAGACTAGATGTAGGGATTTCCAGCTTTTCACTCAAAAGATCATGCATGCCACCAATGTCATCTATGTCACATCCCAACCTTATGAGATACGACGGTCCTAGAACACGGGGAGACATAAGGTCACCTATGCCCGTATAACCCATTAACATATGACAATCATGCCTAGGATCTTACCGAATCTCTTTCATTAACTCATTTAAAATATTTAGATAAATACCATAATTTGCGGAAGACTTAAAGTAAATCGTTGCATATAAATTCCATAAGGAAAATAATATAAATCTCTATAAGTATCAATTAACATTCCCAGAGCATCTAAAGACAAGACTTCATAACATAGTATTATTGATAACTCGAACAAGGAATTTCCCAAGCGAAGTAGGATGCTTGAGCTACCACCTTGCCTCCTCACATTTGCTCACTTGGAACCACACAAGGAAAAAGGGTGAGATAGATAATCTCAATGAGTAAACAAAAAGGGCTCATACATTATCACATATTCCTTTGAAAGGAAACATATAGCTTATACACATAGTTCATGGTTTATAACTCATGAATCAGGTTGCAATTTAAGCAAGGTTCAATTTAGCAAGTTTTGCAGAAATCACACTTATAACACTTATAGAGTGGAGACGCTGCTCAATCCACTCTAAACACATCGAGGAGAGGTGGCCTTTGCCAAATTCCAACTCCCATCACTTATAAAGCGTGAAGCTGATCAGGCTCCACGGCTAGAACCACCCCTTCTAGCTGAGGTGGATACACTACCCCTATCCATCGGGTTAAGACCATGTGCACAGGTTTCGATGATTACCCGCATCGGCACGAGGATTCTGTATAACGGGTAAAGGTACCATAGCTAGAGCTATTGGTAAATACAATTAACAATATCACATATGGCAACAATAACATGTATTTCAATAACAATAGTAGTTTGGCTTTCAACAATAACACAATGAAAGTGTAGTTCTAGAAAGAACACATGTTAGGGTGTTTATCACAAAAAATATTCTCATCGGATAAGCAAAATAGTTTTGGACTAAATGTCCTTTGGCAACCCAAGCTTAACAAAGAAATCATAAAATTTAAAATAGAAAGAACTTGGGTTTCAAAGATCACAAAGGTTCACATATCAATATCACATCCTTATAACACAACAAAATGTTGTTTACACTTATAACATGAATACAATGTTTACTCATGCTTGTAGCATGGACATAGTGTTTACTCACACATGTAGCATGGACATAGTGTTTACTCACCTTAGGGTTCCTTTGCTCCTAGTACTCGTAGTCCTCTTTGCACTTTGAAGGCTCCTCAAACTCTAACATAATATTTGATTTAATACTTAGTATTTATTTACTCATGATGTTCCTATCCCATAACCATACACATATAGCATACACATTAGAGTTCACTCATAGGTGTACTCATCACTTGCACATATCACGTTGACTTAAAAGTCTTGCATACTTAGGCCTTGTAGGCTCACATGAAAACACATTACAATCATATCAATACCTTTTTAAGGTCATCACATTATCATTACCTCAATATCAATTCATTTATCAATAATCTTAGTTCACTTTACACTTCCATACATGTCAACTTGACAATTAATCCTTCAATCATCATGCTTAACTCTTATGATCTCTTTCACTTCATTAACTCATAACCATATACTTATCATCAAGTCATCATGACATCTAGTTCCAAATTCCTCAATCACACTTGCATTCTAACCACAATATGATATCAAGATACCTTAAGTATACCTTAAGTATACCAAAACAAATTTAAGCTTATCTAAGATCATACCTTCAATAAACATGCAATTTCATCATTTACTAAACATACATACATGTCAACAATCACCAATACACATCACATAAAATTTATAAACATTTAGACACAATTGTTCATGTAAGCTGAATGCATCTTTTAGGTAAAAACCAAATTCTTCTTCTTTTCGTGTTTTCCGTCTATTTCAGAAATATGTAAAAACATGGTTTAAACTAAGATTTTTCATGTAAACATAACAAAAATCATTTTAGAACTCAAATCTATAAGAATCAGCCACTATTGGTGCCATTGATATATAAAAATTCAATCTTTTGCATTATAGTGCACAAAACATGAGTTTTCTTATTTTCGGTATTTTTCGGTCATTTCAGAAATATGCAAACAGGTTGTTTAATCCATTATTTTTCATTCAATCATTGAAAATATTAGTTTAGAACACATTATCACACAAATCAGCAGCCATAGGTAAGGTTTATACAAAAAAAATTCTAAGTTCAAAGGCTTACGTGAAAAATCATGAGTTTCCGCGCTTTCCGCGCATTTCGTTTATTTCAGCGATAAACAGACACATGATTCAAGTCATTATTTTTCATCTAAACAAAACAAATATCACATTAGAACATCAATTCACACAAATTGGCAGCCATGTGTTCATGAAAGAATAGAATTTTCCAATTTCCAAATCCTAACACGAAAACCTTGAATTCCTTTGTTTTTTGAAACTTTTCGGTCATCACAGAAATATACAGAAATATTATTTCATGCAATATTTTTCATCAAAACAAATCAAAAATTAGTTTAGAATGCAAATAAACACAAATTGCCCCCCCCCCCCCCCCCCCCCCCCCCCCTTATGATGTCTATGCAACAAAATTGTGATTTTAAGTTATAGAATTCACCTTTCGAGAAATCTTGCGGAAAGAATCGTGTTTTCGGTAGAAAATAAATTTTCTCTCCCAAAAATTCACTCAAACAGAATTGAATATGTAGAAATCATTAATCAAACAGTTCAAAATAATTTTCCCATAATTTATTTCATAGAAAACAGTTTAGAAATCGAAAGAGATTGAAAACTTACGATTACGGTCACGAAATCGCGAAACAGTAAGGTGTTTTCGATATTTCGGTAGAGAGAATTATTTTGAGAGGTTTTTCTGCCAGAATACAGAAAGAATGAGGGAGTGGCTGCTGGAAAACCCTTGCTGGCCAAAAATTTGAATATATATTAGGGTTTGAGTGGAATTTCCACTATTACGCTTAATGAAATAAGTTAGGAGCATTTTTGTATAGTAGGCTTTTGGGTATTGGGCCTTTTTCTTTAAAAATTTCAGCTGAAGTGTTTAGAAATAAAAATAATATTTTTCTTTTTAAATTCTGGAATATTTCCCTCAAAAATATTTATTTATAAATATTTTATAAATACCCATAAAATTGTTTTATGCTTAAAAATTGTTTTATGCATGAAAATTCATTTTATTTAGAAATAAATTCTTTTATGCAAATGCATTTCATGTAAATCATTTATTTCACAATAAAAACACATATTATGCATATTAAAATTAATTTAATATACCACATACTTATTAATCACTTAGATCACAAGCATTCACACAAGCACACACTTAACCTTATAGATTCTAATTCAAGCAATTTATCACGAAAATTCCTAGGGTGGGTGTGGGTTATTACAATCTACCTCTTGCAATTCCGAGATGCTCCACCCAAATTCACTAACCTTTTGCTTTAACACCTCCACAAAACAAATTTCCCTCTCCAAAGAAAATATAGAGACTACAAGCACTAGCCACATACTTGATTCTCCAAGAAAGAAACACTTAGAGAAGGGTGGTAGTAGCTTAAAGTAGTTTGTGGATAGGTTTTCAATGTCTGAAATTTGGGTTGTATGAGGGGTGGATTTTTGGATAGTGGGTGGGTTATTTCCATTCTCTTTAAAAGGTGGGAGAGATGGAATGATAGGGGAGATGAGGTTTTCATTACTCTTTAAATCCATAATTCTCCCTTACATGCTCTCACATTACTCGCTGTCATCAGAAGAGAATTCTTCAATACTTGAATCCACTCCACACATGCCACATGGCTCACCATTCTTATCTTCCTCATTGTCATCATCCTAAAACTAATTAATGGCAATGGTCTTTTATTGCTCTTCCAGAATGGCTTTGGTATCACTTGGCAAATTGCCTTCAAGTCTCTAACTTAGCAATTTCAAAATTTGCCCAATGAAATTTTCTAGATTATGAAGAGAGGTCTATTGGTATTCTAGGGCTATCTCTATGCTCTGAAATCTTTTCTCTATAGCTCCCACTAACTTTACACACATCTCTTCCAACCTACGCTTCTCTTGTGCATACTTATTATCCTCTAACATAATGTCCACTTCAAATTGAGTTGGGAAGCTAACATCTAATGCATTGTTTCTTTTATCCACTTCCTCGACCCAATTTTTCATAGATTCGATGAATCTTTCTAATGCAAGCTCAAGGGATAACTTCTTTTTTGGTGCTTCCTATGTATATTCCTCTAGGAAATTAGTTTGAGAGATGTATCCATGGTCATGATACTAATTTTCCTAGTATCCCCATTCTGGATTTGGGTAAGATTTCCATTTTTTATAGTTCTAACCAACCATGGAAATTTTTTTTCTTTTTCTAGCAATATAAAAACTTAATGCAAAACAAAAACGTAAAATAGAACAAACAAATAAAATAAAGACAAATATGGAAATAAAAAAAAAACTACATCAATAATCTCTATTAATATTGCTAATATTATAAAACTACCTCCGGCAACAGTACCAAAAACTTGATCTTGCCAAAACGCACACTAACAAACTGCAAGTGCACAGGTCATTATCAAGTAATAAAGTGATGAGTGAGTATCATTTCCCACAAGGATAGTTTCTAAATACTAGTGCAAACTTCTACTATTGTGTAGTGGTGAATCAATCAGAGAATAATTAAAACTAAAATAAACTAAACTAAACTAAAACAATGAGAAGATTGACAGATATAAATAAGGATAAAGCTACCTACATATGAATCCCCCTAGCCTCTCATATATGTCATGGATAATGGAATCAATTAACAAACTAATGCATTGAATGGCATTCCACTAATTTAGATTAAAACCTCTCTTGAGCAATTTAATCCCTAATCCCTAGGTAAAGTGTAAGGAATCTTGTCTCAATACATAATTAAATAGTTCATGCATTAAGAACAAGGAAACAAAATGCCAAAAGGTTCTATAGGCCTATCTCTAGAGCCCCAAGCAATCCTCAATTCCTATGAGTGATCAATCCATGTTGAGGTATCTCTACTCATTTAACATGAAAACAAAATCTAACCAACAAGCGAGCAATTGTTAATTAGAATAATAATATTAATCATAGAAATCAAACAATCAAAGATGAATTAATTAATACTAATATTTTCAATCCATACAATTAAGAACTAGGGTTTGTTAATATCTAGATAAAAACAAGTGGCTCATAATAGATCTAAAAGACAATAAAGAAAAGATGAAAGGAGAAAGAGATCTTAAATAATCCATGGATGGTATTGTAGAAATCTTCTCTCTAATCCTTCGATTACTGCTTTGAATCTATGCAACAATGGATCTTTTATCTTGTTTATAACTTTAATCTCTCAAAAATGAAAGAACTGAGATGAATTTTTGGGATTCTAAGAACCTTAGGTCGAAAGACCAGGTACCCAGGATGGCTCTCTGAATTCCCCCTTTTTGAAACTCTGTCAAAAATTAGCTTTTGTACCTAGAAATTTTGCCTAACATGACCAGCAACATGCCCATATCACTGGGCTTGTCAATGCTCTGAATGTGTGGATCTTGCCTCTTAAGATACGGGAATGACATGGGCAATGACATGCCCATGTTACTAGGCGTGTCAATAGAAAAATTGCTCAAAAAGGCACCGTTTCTTAAATTAAATTTATGATTTCAACTCAAATGACCATGGCATTCCATGATATGAAGAATTCTTAAGAATCACTCTTAAAAGCACTTAAACAAACATTCAATTTAACATTCAACTTAGTACACTTAACACTTTCCATATATATCAACTTAACAAGTAACCTTAAAGAGTCATGCTTATATCTTTTCACCAAATCATACAATCAATCCCATAGTCATTTGAAGGTCATTAATCCATAATTAACACATCATAAGGCCTAATTCACATGCTACTTAATCATATACACATGTTAATCATACATAGTAGTAGGGTTAGGAAACCCTAGGTAGGCTGAATTATCTTTAAGCTTAGTTTAGAGTTATTACTTCAACCAACATACAATTAAATCATTTATCATTCATGTATACAAGTCAACAATCATTAAAACATATTATACAAAAATTATAGACATTGGGATCTAAATCCCTATATAGGCCAAATACATTCTTTCATAGAAAACATGAACTTTCTTACTTTTCGCGCTTTCCGTTCATTATAGTAATATGCAAAAACATGACTTAAATTAATATTTTTCATGTAAATATGACAAAAATCATTTTAGAATACATTAATGCAGGAATCGGCACCCTATTTAGAATATATACATGAAAATTTCAATTTTAGGTTTTAGGGTGGAAATCATGGATTCTCTTGCTTTATTGTACTTTCCGGTCATTACAATAGTATACAGAAATATGATTTAAATCATTATTTTTCATCTAAACACAACAAAAATTAGTTTAGAACACATCTATGCACAAATTTCCCCCTATATAATATATACATAAAAATTTCAACTTTAGATTTTAGGGTTCACCTTTGGTGAATTCGCTAGGAAAGAGTTGTGTTTACAGTTGAAAATCAATTTCTCCTTCAAGTAATTCGCCTAGGCTGAATTTATCAAGAAGAAAAACAGTAAATATACAACCCCAAATAGATTTCTCATGGTTAATTTCATAAAAATCAAATAGTAGATTGAAAGAAAGAAAAAAATTACGAAAAAGATCACAAAATCATAATGTTTGAAGGCACCTTGTGAATTTCGATTGAGAGAATATTTTTTAGAGAATTTTTCTATAAAAATTCTAAAGAATAACATAATGGTGGCTCCTACAATAGGGCTGAGGGAATTTTTCTATAAAAATTCTAAAGAATAACATAATGGTGGCCCCTTCAATAAGGCTAGCTGAAATTTAGGTATATATATTTAGGGTTTTGGCAAAATTACAAGTTTGCCATTAATGAACTAGGTTAAGAGTGTTTTAGTGTATTGGGCCTTAGTGAGCTAGGCCTTTTAATTTTATTTCTAGGCTGATTATAGGTAATTAAAAATAAAATATTTTTCTCTCCCAAAAACTCATCCAAACAGAATTAAATATGTAGAAATCAGTAATCAACCAGTTCAAAATAATTTTCCCATAATTTATTTTATAGAAATCAGTTTAGAAATTGAAAGAGAAGAAAAACTTATAATTACGGTCAAGAAATCTCGAAACAGAAAGGTGTTTTCTTAATTTCGGTAGAGAGAAATATTTTAGGAGGATTTTTCTGCCAAGATACATAAAGAATAAGGGAATGGCTGCTGTAACTTTGGTTTGGCCAAAATTTAGAATATATATTAGGGTTTGGGTGAAATTTCCAAGTTTACCCTTAATAAGTTATGTTAGGAGTGTTTTAGTGTAGTAGGCTTTTGGGTATTTGGGCTTTTTAATTAATTTAGAGTTGATTATAGGTAATTAAAATAAAATATTTTTCTTATTATTTTCAGTAAAATTCCTCTCCAAAACATTTATTTAAAAATATTTTAAAAATACTCATAAAATTATTTTATGCTTAAAAATCGCCTTTTTACATGAAAATTCATTTTACGAAAAATAAATTATTTCATGCTAATACATTTTATTCAAATCATTTATTTCATAATAATAATTCATATTAGGCATACTAAAATTAATTTAACATGCCCCAAACTCATAAATCACGTCACACATGAATTTTCATAAAATCAAATATTTTGTCACCATAACTCTAAATTCAAGCAATTTATCACAAAAAACTCCTAGGGTAGATGTGGGTTGTTACATTCTCCCCCCTTAAAAGAAATTCGTCCTCAAATTTCCAAATCTAATAGCACAACACACTTTACTTAACTTCTCCTCCACGCTTCTGCTGCGCCACTCAAACCCAATATCTAACTTCAATTAACTTATCAAATACAGTAGGGCACATACTCACAATCTATCAAAAAGAATCGCATTGATAAACTTTCAGCTTAAGCTACACCTATGTTAATCTCTTGTTCAAACAATTCTCAAAACTAATCCTTAATAATTTTGTATCCGTTTAACCTTAAACAAAAGTAATAGAACCTTTAATTACACCTTTAATCAAATATAATCCTAAGCATTGTTTTTCCTTATATCTCTATTATTATTAAGATCTATACTAATACCTTGATCACCACTTCCATTCATTATTTATCACATTAGTCATATAAGAATCCAACAGAAAATTCCAAATTAATAACTCCAATTGATATTTGATAATTCACTTTCCATATTAATAATTATTACTTAATCTATTATAACCTCAATAAATATTTTCGTGTTTAATACCTTACTAATATTACGATTTCTACACTCCCATCATTCATTAATTAAAACATATTTAAACTTAACAAACATTCCTATATATATCATATCCCAAATGAACTTGCATTCTATTAATTTACGATCCCAAATAAACTTCTCATAACTATTTCAGACTTACTCTCTTTCTGTATAATATATACATCATTATCATGATTTAATTATCTAATGCCTCAAAATTTTATACATTTAGCTCGTAATATCATCTAACTTTAGATTTTCCACTTACATCTTGCTATATTTCACATTCCTAATCATTTAACTTATCAATATTAAAATAATAAATCTTCTAACGCCATTGCTATTCAATAAAATCTTTATGCAACTCTTATATCTTTCCAAATCTATGCCATTCAAGGTTATCTCAATAAAAATTCTTTCCGTACTAAGGATCACTACTAAAATTTTTCCAGTAACCTCAATTGAACATTATAGTATCAACACCTTTAAACATTTCTCATCCAAAGGACACAAATCCCTTTCAGGTATATTCAAAACTTTTTAAATTTTCCAAAATTGCATAGCATCATACTTATCCTTTTATCATCATTACAAGTCTGAGAATACTTATCCTTTTATGTATCCCCCTCCTAAAAACATTCATCCTCGAATTTCAATACTTATTCCTATGTTCTTAAAAATTGGGGATACTTCTGCTGCATCCCTTCCTCAGCTTCCTAAGTATATTCATTCATTCTATGATTACGCTAGTGGACCTTAGTCACAAGTATCTCCTTGATACACAAATCTCTCCTCATCCTTAGTTCGAAATTCTACTTGCTTTTCTCTACAGCCAGAATAAGCTCCATACTCATATAGCCAATCCATTATTATGATCATATCGAATTCTAGTACACCAAGTTCTAACAACTCCATGGAAAGTATCCATCCATCAATGTCTACCTTATAATCCTTAAACATATACTTCACCTACCTCATATTATAAACTTATGTATATGTAATGTAACTGATTTGTTTCATTCTCCTATTGATCATTACTAAATATCAATTCTCCTCTTTTGGCCTCAATCACAATTATCATTTAATAACTCCATATATTTCTTATATCAAACCATTGTTACATGTAAGCATTTCATACTTCATAACATTATACCTATCAGTCATTAATCTAAATTGGATCAATACTTAGTCCATTTCTCTTTCTAATCCACTTAACCCCACTATCAAATTATCAGACTTAGCATGCCTTTAACATGAACACCCATCATATAATATCACATCACAGGACACATATCACCTAGCATGTATCATATATCACAGCACGTACAATGTTATCCTAGTCATATAACACATAACCTATAGCATAATGAGCTCTCCTATCATATTTAAAGTCAATCATCTCTTAAGCAATAGAAGATCAAACCCAAGTCAACTAGCTAATTAGTCATATAATATCATTCATGTCGTATAAGTCCTATGCCACTAGTCTAATAGTTACCTACTATTAAAGGAAATCTCAGTTATGTCTCTTATCCTTGGCTCCTTGCTCTTGAGGTTGAGATGGTCCGTGGGTAGTCCTTGATGAAGTGACCCTTTTGTCCACATTTCAGACATACACCAGAGACTTTTGACAAACTCCAAAATGCTTCTTGCCACAATGGGCGCAAGTCCTAGTCGAAGATTCCTTTCCCAAACCTCCTCCTCCTTCTCTATGTTGGCCTCCCTAATCTTTGCCCTTATGCTTACCCTTTTGTTCACGTTCAGCATGCTCATGTCTCTCAGTTTTATATCTCTTTTCCATTATCTTGGCCTTATCTATCAGCTTAGCTAAGGTTGAGAATTCAGTTGCTGCTAATGAGTTGAATAGTGGTGTGATTAACCCTCTTCGGAAGCGGTTGACGCAGCTAGCTTCAGTAGGAATGATGTTGACAGCAAACCTGCTAAGTCAATTGAACTCCTTAGCATATTCCAATACTGACATTCCAGGCCTCTGCTTTAGCTGCTCGAACTGCAGTGCTCTATCTTGCCTTTCGCCTTCAGGCAAGAATTGATCCATCACCTCTTGTTTAAATTTCGCCCATGTGGGTGGATCAGGTCCATACAATCGTTCCTCAATATTTCTCTCATACCAGTTCCAAGCCTCCTTCTTGAGGTGGAGTCCTACCAACTCAATCACTTGGGCATCTGAGCAAGATAATCGACGGACTAGCTTGTCTACCTCATCTAAAAACTCATATGGGTCATCACCCTCCTCACCACATGCAACCTCTTAAATTCTGAGACAGTCATCCCTTCATCAGGTAGTTGCTTCCTTTCCCTCCGTGCAGGTGCCACTACCACAGGAGGTGGAACTCTATTCCTTTCTTGTGTTGGCAACACTTCACGCCTTTGAGCTCGTAACTCTTCCAATTCCTTGCACAAGTCTCTCATTTCCTCGCGCATAGCTTGCACCTCTTGCGAGAATACTTGTTCACTATAGCCCATGGTTAGTTCCCCCGAATTAGATCTCTCTCTTGATGCCGCAGGGGCAGAGGCAGTATTCACAGCAGTGTCCGATATCATATTCTCACTAACCCTAACAGGTTGAGCAGTTATGCAGACCTTTTTCTTGGGAGGCATTCTGCTATCACGATAGGGAATTTAGTACTAACTCCCTTTTAACCCATCTAAACCCATTATCATACTATCGCATTTACCATGCATTCAACATAAGCACTTATCAAATCATATCACAAGGCCCGTATCATATACCACTTATCACACAGCATATATCATAGAGCATATATCACATAGCATCTATCAAGGCATGTATCATGTATCATACAACTTATAACATCATGAATTTCCCTATCATATATAAGTCAGTCATGTCATAGGCAATAAAAGAAATCAATGCATACTAAATCTTTAAGCAATCAATTAACATCATTTGCATCGCAGGAGCCTTCTTTTTCTGGTGGATCATAGGCACGACCTTCTCAAACATCTCTCTCCATATCCTCATGCATGCTACACATGGTGCTTTAGGTCATGGTCCTCTAGCAGGGGTAATCTTCTTAGTCATCTGAAGAGAAAATCATAAGGCACACAAGCAAATAATAACAAAGAGTACTATAACTTATTAGGATTTGCATAACTATATTAGCGATAGACTATAAGTGACATGATAGGAAAAATTCCTACGCTCCAGGATTATACTTATTTAACCCAATATCTAGACAAGTCTATACTAGACTTTTAAAACTACAGCTAAGATACCACCATTGTCACATCCCAACCTTAGAGACATGACAGTCCTAGAATATGGGGAGACATAAGGTCACCCACTTCTATAGAACCCACTTATACTTATACAAATACTGCCTAGGATCATACCAAAAACCTCTTACATTAACTTAAATAAACCCTTTTTTTTTTTTGAAAACCTTAAGTTGCGGAAGCATAATTAAAAAATTCTTTAAACATAATCCATAAGGAAATAATATTTAGAATTCAATTAAAACCTCGAAGGATAACATTTCAAAATAAACATCCAAAAATGAATATTCCCGAAGCGTCTAAGGATAACTCTTCATGACATATTAAACTAATTTTCTTGGACAAGGAATTCCCCAAGTGAAGTATGATGCTTGAGCCATCCTTGCCTCCTCATAATGCTCACCTGGAACCACACAAGGAAAAAGGGTGAGATAAATGATCTCAATGAGTAAACAATAGGGATTGTACAATAACACATATCCCTTAGAAAGGGCTCATAGCTCATAACTTATAGTTCATGATTCATAGTTTGCAGTTTAGAAAGGTTTGCAGAAATCACACTTATAACAGATAGAGTGAAGGCTACTGCCATAATCACTCGAACACATAGAGTAAAGGCTATTGCCATAATCACTTAAACACATAACACATTGAGTGAAGGCTATTGCCATAATTACTCAAGCACATAGCCGATAATTACTCGCATCGGTACGAGGATCACATAGCCGATGATTACTCACATTAGTACAAGGAGCACATAGTCGATGATTACTCGCATCGGTACGAGGAGCATATAGCCGATGATTACTCGCATCGGTACTAGGATTTTTGCATAAAAAAAAAAGGATACCATAGCTAGAGCTAATGGTAATCACAATTAACAATATCACATAAGGTAACAATAACATGTATCTCAATAACAATAGTGGTTTAACATTCAAACAAAAGATACAATGATAGTGTCATTCTAGAAAGAATATACATTGGGGTAATAATCATAAAGGTATTATCACTGGATAGTCAAAAATGGTTTTGGACCAAATGTCCTTTGGCAACCCAAGCTTAATAAGAAATCACATAGTCAATTTAAAAATGAAAGTGAACTTAGGTTTCAAGAATGTCAAAAGTACACATATCATAATATCTTGCACTTGTAATATGAAACATAATGTTTACTCACACTTGTAACATAAACATAGTGTTTGCTCACACTACAAGCAGGAATATAGAGTTTACTCACCTTGGGTTTCCTTTGCTCCTAGTACACGTAGTCCCTTTGCACTTTTAAAGCTCCTCAAACTCTAACATAATATTTGATTTAATACTTAGTATTTATTTACTCATGATGCTCCTATCCCATAACTACCCCATTCACATACAACATACACATACACTTAGAGTCCACACATAGGTGTATTCATCACTTGCACATAATACATTGACTTTAAAAGTCTTGCATACTTAGGCCTTATAGGCTCTCATGACACATTATAATCATATCAATACCTTTTTAAGGTCATCACAATATTATTACCTCAATATCGATTCACTTTAATAATTATCTTAATTCACTTTACACTTCCATACATGTCAACTTAACAATTAAACTTTCAAGCGTCATGCTTAACTCTTATGATCTCATTCACTTCATTAACTCATAACCATATGTTCATCATCAAGTCATCATAACATCTAGTTCCAAATTTCCCAATCACATTTGCATTCTAATCACAATATAAGGCTAAGATACTTTAAGTATACCTTAAGTATACCAAAATGCATTTAAGCTTATCTAGGCTCATACCTTCAACTAACATGAAATTTTATCATCTATTATACATACATACAAGTCAATAATCATCAAAACACATCACATAAAAATTATAAACATTGGGACAAAAATGTTTATATAGGCTGAATGCATCACCAAGGTAGAAAACTAAATTCTTCTTCTTTTCGTACTTTCCGTCTATTTCAGAAATATGTCAAAACATGGTTTGAACCAAGATTTTTCATGTAAACACAACAAAAATCATTTTAGAATTTAAATTCATAAGAATCAGCCACACTTGATGTTGTTTATGCATAAAATTTCAACCTTTTGCATTATAGAGCACAAAACCATAAGTTTTCTTGTTCTCAATATTTTCCGGTCATTTCAGAAATATGCAACCAGGTTGTTTAAACTATTATTTTTCATTCAATCATAGAAAATATCAATTTAGAACACATCCATTCATGATTCGGCAGCCATAGATGGGATTTATACAAAAAAAAAATTCCAAGTTTAAAGGCTTAGGTGAAAAATCATGAGTTTTTGCACTTTCCGCGCTTTTCATTCATTTCACTGATAAACAGACACGTGATTCAAATCATTATTTTTTATCTAAACAAAATAAATATCATATTAGAGCACTTTCGCATACAAATCGACAGCCATATGTCCATTTAATAATAAAATTTTCTAACTTCCAAGTTCTAACACAAAAACCTTGAACTCCTTTGTTTTTTGAAACTTTTCGGTCATCGCAAAAATATACAAAAATATTATTTAATCCAATATTTTTCATCAAAACAAATCAAAAATTAGTTTAGAACACAACTATGCACAAATCGCCCCCCCCCCCCCCCCCCTTCCCCCTCCCCCCTCCCCTATGATGTTTATGCATAAAAATTGTGATTTTAAGTTATAGAATTCACCTTTGAAGAAATCTCGCGGAAAGAATCGTGTTTTCAGAAGAAAATAGATTTTCTCTCCCAAAAACTCACCCAAATAGAATTAAATATGTAGAAATCAGTAATCAACCAGTTCAAAATAATTTTCCCATAATTTATTTTATAGAAATCAATTTAGAAATCGAAAGAGAAGAAAAACTTACAATTACAGTCAAGAAATCGCGAAACGAAAAGGTGTTTTCTTAATTTCAGTATAGAGAAATATTTTGGGTGGATTTTTTTACCAAGATACAAAAAGAATAAGGGAATGGCTGCTGGAACTTTGGTTTGGCCAAAATTTAGATTATATGTTAGGATTTGGGCGAAATTTCCAAGTTTACCCTTAATGAGCTATGTTAAGAGTGTTTTAGTGTAGTGAGCTTTTGGGTATTTGAGCTTTTTAATTAATTTAGAGTTGATTATAGGTAATTAAAATAAAATATTTTTCTTATTATTTAGTAAAATTCCTCCCCAAATATTTATTTAAAAATATTTTAAAAATACTCATAAAATTATTTTATGCTTAAAAATCGCCTTTTTACATGAAAATTCATTTTACAAAAAATAAATTATTTCATGCTAATGCATTTTATTCAAATCATTTATCTCACAATAATAATTCATATTAGGCATATTAAAATTAATTTAACATACCCCAAACTCATAAATCACGTCACACATGAATTTTTATAAAATCAAATATTTTGTCACCATAACTCTAAATTCAAGCAATTTATCACAAAAACTCCTAGGGTAGATATGGGTTGTTACACTTAAGCTCTGACTAAATAATCCTTTTAACTCCTTTACAATCGGCCTCTTTCGCATAGTCACATAGGCTAGGCTCCTCATCGATTTCTAACTCAAAGCATCCACCACGACATTTGCCTTTCGGGGATGGTAGAGAATTTGGCAGTCATAGTCCTTAAGTAGTTCAACCCATCTCCTCTACCTCAGGTTGAGATCTCTTTGGCTCAAAATGTACTGTAGACTCTTATGATCCATATAGATCTCGCACTTCATCCTATACATGTAGTGTCTTTAGATCTTAAGAGCAAACCTACCACGGTCAATTCCAAGTCATGAGTAGGGTAGTTCACTTCATGCTTCTTAAGTTGTCGTGATGCATAAGCAATGAATTTACCATTTTGCATCAGGATGCATCCAAGCCCTACTCTTAAGGTGTCACAATAGACGGTGAACCCTTTCTTACCTTCGGGTAAAGCTAAAACTAGAGCTGATATCAAGCACTTCTTGAGCTTTTGAAAGCTCTCTTCATAAGACTCCTCCTAATTAAACTAAACTTGTTTTTTGGTCAATTTAGTCATTGGTGCTGCTATCTTAGAAAAGTCCTGTACAAATATGCGATAATAGCTAGCCATATCCAAGAAACTCTGAACTTCATAAATTGTTGTAGGTCATGGCTAATTGGCTACTGCTTCCACTTTCTTAGGATTGACTTGAATTCCTTCTTTACTTACTACATGCCTAAGAAAATTGACAGACTCCATCCAAAACTCACACTTAGATAACTTCGCATAAAGTTGGTGGTCTCACAACATCTATAGCACGATCCTTAAATGCTCTTCATGTTCCTTTTTACTCTTAGAGTAAATCAGAATGTCATTGGTAAACATGACTATGAACTTGTCAAGGAATGGTCTGAATACTCAATTTATCAAGGCCATGAAAGCAGCAGGAGCATTCATCAGACCGAATGATAGGACTGTGAACTCAAAATGACCATATCTTGTACAAAAGGCAGTCTTGCAGATGTCTTCTCCACGGATCTTTAGTTGATGATAGCCAGACCTCAAGTTGATCTAGGAGAAGTAGCCAACTCCTTACAGTTGATCAAAAAGATCATCTATCCTTGGCAAAGGATACTTGTTCTTTACAGTGACTCTGTTGAGCTGGCAATAATCGATACACATACAGAACGAGTCGTCCTTCTTCTTTGTGAATAGCACTAAAGTGCCCTATGGTGAGCTACTTGGTCGGATAAAACCCTTATTAAGTAGATCATGCAGTTGCGTCTTTCATTCTTTCAACTTCGCTGATGCTGTGTACCTTATAGCTGTTTGATGTTGAACTCGATCTCACGGCCCGATGGTATTCCAGGTAGATCCTCAAGAAAGACATCCATGAATTCATCCACCACTAACATGCTTTTACCTTGAACACCAACCTCTTCGTCCGTATTGACAATGTGAGCTAAGTACACTTAGCACCCTTTTCTTAACATCCTTCTTACTCCTAAGGCCAATATCAAATTCAAAGGGTTCTCATTCCTATCTCCTTGGTACATAAATTTCTCCCCATCCTTGGTTCAAAATTCCACTTGCTTCTCTCTATAGTCGATATGAGTTCCATGCTCATATAGCCAATCCATGCCTAATATTACATCAAATTCTAGCATATCAAGTTCTAGCAATTCTATAGGAAGTTTTCGCCCATTAATATCTACACCATAGTCCTTAAACACATACTTTACTTCCATTACCTCTCCTAAAAGAGTCAATACTACTAGAGGTTCATTCCTTAATTCCCTATTTCTATCTAAACTCTTAGTAAAACATAGGGACACAAATGAATGCGTAGCACCCAAATCAATCAAGCATCTTACACTAGAAGTTTGGATGGGAATGATACCTATAATGGTAATGTGCGAAGCACGGGCCTCTTGCTGATTTAGAGTGAAGACATGACCTTTGCTCTTATTATTTGCCACAGGTGCATTTCTAGCAACTGGCCCTTTGTTCTTGGTTCCATGTCCTTGAGGTTGGAATGGTCTAGATGGTGGAGGTGTCGAGCCCACAGTTCTTGAGTTTCTTGTCTAAAGGTAGTCCTTGATGAAATGATCCATCTATCTGCACCTTAAACA
The DNA here is from genome assembly GCA_947687605.1 of Reutealis trisperma. NCBI lineage: Eukaryota > Viridiplantae > Streptophyta > Magnoliopsida > Malpighiales > Euphorbiaceae > Reutealis > Reutealis trisperma. Next base: position 72,245 of record CANTUT010001428.1, read on the forward strand.
TGCACCAAAGACATTTCGGCAAATCCCAGAATGTTTCCTACCACATTGGCCACGAGTAGGGATCTATTTCAATTGACCATCACTCTTCCCAGGTGTTGCAGTTGTTGGAGATGATTCTTCCTGGACCTCATCCTCCCCTATGATGGCCTCCATGCCCCTTTTTCTTATGCCTACCCTTCTGTTCCCGCTCTGCTCGATTGGCTCTCTTAGCCTAATGCCTCTTTTCCACTATCTTGGCCTTATCTATTAGTTTGGCCAAAGTTGAGAACTCGGTTGCTACCAAGGAGTTGAACAAAGGTGTAATATGATATCATCTTCATCACATCCCAATTTTGGATATATGATGGTCCTAGAACATGGGGAGACATAAGGTCACCCATGCCCATAGAACCCACTCATATACATATAAACACTGCCTAGGATCATACCAAACCTCACACATTAACTTAATTATCTAATAATAAGGAAAACTTTGACTAGTGGAAGAACAGTATTAAAATACTTTAAATACAATCCATATGAAAAGAACATTTAAGACTCCAAATAAATTATCAAATAAATAATATTCCAAAAAGAAAACTCACCAACTAGAACTCCCGGAGCATCTAAAGAAAAGACTCTTCATATTATAGCATGCTAATAACTTGGACAAGGAAATCCCCCAAGTGGAGTACATTACTTGAGCTATCACCTTGCCTCCTCATAATGCTAACTTGGAATCACACAAAAAAAAAGGGGTAAGATAGATGATCTCAATGAGTAAATAATAACTTATACGATAATACATATCCTTTAAAAAGGGGCTCATAACACATAAATCATAGGTCATGATTCATAGTTCATAGTTCATTGGTTGTGATTTAGCAAGGTTTTCAGAAATCACACTTATCGCTTGTGAGTGAAGACCCTGCTCAATTCACTCGAATACACTAAGGAGAGGTGGCCTTAAGCCAAATTCCAACTCCTATCATATAAAAAGTGTGAAGCTGATCAGGCCCCATAACTAGAACCACCCTTTCTAACTGAGGTGGATACTATGCCCCTATCCATCGGATTAAGACCATATCCATAGGTTTCAATTATTATCCGCATCAACACTTGGATTTTTTCATAAAAGGTTCATGGGTACCATTGCTAGAGCAAATGGTAATCACTTATAATAATAGCATATAAGAAAGCAATAACATGTAGCATAATAGCAATAGCAGTTTAACTTATTAAACAAAAGATAAATAATAGTGTGGTTCCAGAAAGAATATTAGGTATGACAACAACCACAAAGGTTTTTTCTTATCATAGGATAATCAAAATGGTTTCGGACCAATTGTCCTTTAGCAACCCAAGCTTAACAAAGAAGTCATATAGTTATAATAGAGAATAGAAAGGAACCTGGGTTTCAAGAATCTCAAAGGTTTACATAATATGATAGCTTGTACTTATAACAAGAATATAATGTTTACTCACCTTGTGGTTCTTTAACTCCTAATTGTTGTAGCCCTTGACTTCTAATAATCCTCAAGCTCTATCATTCATTATAATTCAGTACTTAGTATTTACTTAACATCATGCTATCCTATCTCATAACTACCCTATGCACATATATCATTCACATATACTTGGAGTTGTACTTAGAAGTGACTCATCACTTGCACATAACATGTTGACTTTTAAAGTCTTGCACACTTAACCTCCTTAAGCTCACATGAAATCACATTATAACTCATACTATGACTTTTCTAAAGTCAAACACAATATATCATGATCTTAAAATCATTTCAATTTAACATTCAACTTAATATACTTAACACTTTCCATATATATCAACTTAACAAGTAACCTTAAAGAGTCATGCTTATGTCTTTTCACCAAATCATACAATCAATCCCATAGTCAATTGAAGGTCATTAATCCACAATTAACACATCATAAGGCCTAATTCACATGCTACGTAATCATATACACATGTTAATCATAACATAGTAGTAGGGTTAGAAAACCCTAGGTAGACTGAATTGTCTCTAGGCTTAGTCTAGAGTTATTCCTTCAACCAACATGCAATTAAATCATTTATCATTCATATATACATGTCAATAATCATTAAAACATATCATACAAAAATTATAGACATTGGGATCTAAATCCCTATGTAGGCTGAATACATTCTTTCATGGAAAACATGAACTTTCTTACTTTTCGCGCTTTCTGTTCATTATAGTAATATGCAAAAATATGACTTAAATCAATATTTTTCATGTAAACATGACAAAAAATATTTTATAATAGATTAATGCAGGAATTGGCACCCTTCTTTAGAATATATACATGAAAATTCCAATTTTAAGTTTTAGGGTAGAAATCATGGATTCTCTTGCTTTTCCGTACTTTCCGATCATTACAGTAATATACATAAATATGATTTAAATCATTATTTTTCATCTAAACACAACAAAAATTAGTTTAGAACACATCTATGCACAAATCGCCCCCTATAGCATATATGCATGAAAATTTCAACTTTGGATTTTAGGATTCACCTTTGGTGAATTCGCAAGGAAAGAGTTGTCTTTACGATTGAAAATCGGTTTCTCCTTCAAATAATTCACCTATGCTGAAATTATCAAGAAGAAAAATAGTAAATATACAGCTCCAAATAGATTTCTCATAGTTAGTTTCATAAAAATCAAATAGTAGATTGAAAGAAAGGAAAAACTTACGAAAACGATCACGAAATCGCAAGGTTTGAAGGCACCTTGTGAATTTCGGTTAAGAGAATATTTTGAGAGAATTTTTCCATAAAAATTCTAAAGAATAATAGAATGGTGGTTGCTACAAAAGGGCTGGATGAAATTTAGGTATATATATTTTGGGTTTTGGCAAAATTACAAGTTTGTCATTAATGAACTAGGTTATGAGTATTTTGGTGCATTGGGCCTTGGTGAGTTAGGCTTTTTAATTTTATTTCTAGGATGATTATAGATAATTAAAAATAAAATATTTTTCTTATTATTTTCATGAAAATTCCCCCCAAAGTATTTATTTAAAAATATTATGCTTAAAAATTACTTTATGCATGAAAATTCACTTTATATGTAATAAATCATTTTATACTTATGTACTTCATGTAAATCACTTATTTCACAATAATAATTCATATTATGCATATTAGAACTAATCTAACATGCCACATGCTCATCAATCAAATAACACATGAATTTTCATAAAAGCTCATATTTTGCCATAATAGTTCTAAATTCAAGTAAGTTGTCATGAAACTCCTAGGGTAAGTGTGGGTTGTTACATATAGTCTCCACTAGTAAAAAAAAAAAATGCTAATAAGGCCTAAAAAATATATTCAAAGATAAAGAAGAGCCAAAAAAAGTTAAGAGACTTACTAAGACTGGAAGACAAATAGACTTATAGCATATGCAAGTCAAAGGACCATAACTTGAGACGTTGTCCACAAAGAACCAACCATGTAGGTAATCTATTAGTTTATTTTCTTTAATGAAGTATACTAAATTGTAATTGATGCTAACGTTTATGATTACTTGTTTATGTAGCCAAAGTCTTCATCTATAAATCGCAAACTAGTTCCAACTTTGCTGAAACTCAAAATCAAATGAGGGTCCAAATGTCAAAGAGAAGGCAGCACTTGTAAGTTAAGAAATTCTTTCCAAATTTATCTACAAGAAGATAGCTAAAGTCCTTTGTAAAAAAATAAGCACAAATATTCCAGCACCTATATCAACTTTAAAGAAAGCTAAATGCCAGAAAAAATACCATCAAACCAAGTGATAGACCAAGCTATTAAAGGAAATGATGGTATTGTTGCAAGTAAAATTTGTGCCAACATAACATTTAATATTGCTAACTTATTAGTAACACATCAAAGGAGTAGCTCTACTATATTTCAACTACATACAAGAGCTAATGTAGCCAATCTGAGAAGCCATTTAGGACAGTTAAGTCCACCATATCAAAAGAGTAACCTCGATGCTCTTCAAAAGCCTATAATAGCTAGTTCATGCGTTTTGAGGAGCCAAAGAGGTCATTCAAGTCAATCATATTAGCCAAGTAGCTCACAAACAATTCAATAGCCTATAATTGCTAATACATCCAATATGAAAAGACAGACCGAGCATTCAAGTCTATTATGGTTTAAGAATAAGATTAGACATGCAACTCTTAATGTAAGTGATTAATAATTTATTATATTCTTTGTCAAATTATTGTCTAAACATATGTACCCATGTTTGCTTAGTATCATTTATAATTACTGGCAAGAAATGCAATAGCACAAGTAGGTTACTAGCTAAAGGGGTTGCAGTGGAATGGGAAATAAGCCATTAGCAGTAGGCAGTTGGAGTTCCAAAGGGAGACTACGATAGCTCAAACTTTGAAGAAAAAAGAGTTTAATGCTACCGGAGAAAAGCAAACACAATGAAGTATAATCTTGGGATTTTTTTTTATCAATTTTAACATTGTAAATTCAAATAATAATATACTATATTAGAATGGGTGATTATATGTCTCTACTAATTTTGTTATAGCAGAGCATGGTGGGACTCTATCACATTTACACTTAAAGTTTTAAGTTGGACTTTTGTACTTAATTCTTTATTAAGTTCAATTGATGAGTTTGAATTTAATTGGGTTTGTACAAGTTTAAGTTAATGGGTTTTGCTGTCCCTATAAGTATTTTGATTATGCCTAAAACTTAATTGTTTTAATATGCAAGGGTAACACACATTACAAATCCTAAACGAATATTATAATTAATTGAATTTAAACCATTTTAGATAGAGAGGAAAATCATATTTGTTACATGTTTTGAATGAATATTATAATCAATTGAATTCCAAGAATTTCAGACAAAAGGTGAAGTTACATTCATTACACATTGTGAATGCTTGTTACAAAAGAGTCACTCTCTTTGCCCTTCAAGGTAGTCAAGCAAAGTGAACACTCGTTAGACATTTGTAATGAACATTACCTATCAAGGCAAATTTGATTCTTCTAACATAGAATAAAAGATCATGCTCGATCAAGGGATTCCCCAATATTACCAAAGCAACATAATGAATGTTACTGTGATGTAATGAATGTTACATGTCATTTGATTGGATTCACCTAACAAGATGGTGTTTGAATCATGTTTAAATTTGTTAGATTGTTTGCCATGTAATATAGTCATTTGGAACTAAATTTCTTTTATAGTCTCAATTTAGGGTTCTTTTAACTATAAGAAAAGTATTTATAAATTTATATTTCATCAATATGTAATGCAAAATGGTTCTTCAATTTTAAAATCAAATTTTCTCCAACATCCTTGCATCTTACAATCTGGGTAGCTTTTTTCTCATCTCTTTATTTCCACAAGTAATAACTTTCTTTAAAAAATACATCTCTTAATCAAAAAAATTTCTAAAATTGCATAACCATTATCAATCAAATAATTCATTTCATTCATACAATTTCTCCAAATTCTTAAAATTCACAAAATTTACATATAGCAACAAGTTTAAAATAAGATGATTTTAAATATTTAACTTTCTTTGCATTTAACTGCTAATAAGTCAAATACAAAGTGGGGTTTTAAAACCTACAGTCAGTAAGTAACATATACTAGTATTTACTACAATTTAATACATCTGATACTTAAACAATACTAGAAAGATAAACATCCCTATTCTAAACAAATTCTTCCGTGTCTTTAACTTTTCAATAGTCTTAGCATTTTTCTTTTCCTTCACTTTAAGCTGATACATAAACAATACTAGAAGACAAACATCTCTATTCTAAACAAATTCTTCTGTGTCTTCAACTTTTCAATAACCTTAGAATTTTTCTTTTCCTTCACTTTAAGCAATTCAATTTTTTTACATATAGTTCATCATCTTCAATTTCTCTGGTCACTTCATCCCATCAAATTCATTAATGGCCCTTTGTGTGCTTTGGTTAGCCATACTTTTTGCCCTTTTCACCAGTAAAGGTACATTTGCTTCTTCAAATAATTCATTGTGCCAGATAAAAAATTCACAAAAACTTCCCTACCACACCCAAAATCACCAAAAATAAAATATAAGAATAATATCTTTATGCAATAACCAAAGCTCATTTAAAAATTTAACATAAAAAAATTAAACACCACCTCAGTATAAGAATACCTATCCTGCCAGGATTCCTCTTAGTACGTGACACCATTTTTTATGCACATCATCCATAAAGATACAACAAAAAGGACTCTATACCATCAACATATTGTCATGTCGTGATACTAGAAGCTAGAGCCAAAGAAGAACGTGATGGAGAAGAGTGTGAATCCATCCTCATCAAAACTAAAACCAATTGATTTGTTTTAGTATTTACTTCAATTTAAGGATGATTAGAAGAGAAAAAATTAGAGAGGATAGACTGAGAAGGCTGCAATGAGAATAAGATTTGAGATCCTCTTAATCGATTTAGGGTTCTTATTTAGATGGGATGGGTGTTTAGTGAGAATGGTGTCATTTTTTTTTTCATTCTTTATTTTATTTTTCATTTCCTAATAAGCTTCTTAGTTAGCACTAAGAATCCAATTATACATTCTTAGAATCATTACATGCTTGAAGTTCAACCTTGTTAACAATTGTCAAAAAGTCCTTCAATGTGTGAAAAAATAAAAGTTCGAGGCTTGGTGTGGATAAACAAATCTTTAGAGGACTCAATAAATAAATATGTGAAAGTTCAAGAATTTTAAAAGGGATAATTACAAATTTAGAGTTTTAACTTATCAAGATCTGGCAATCGAGTGTCTCAGTTTTTAAAAGTATCAATTGAGTATCTTAACTTGTAAAAAAATTACATATTAGTGTTATAGCCTGTTATAGCTTATAAATGCTGATGTGGATTTAAATTTTTAATTTTTTAGTTGGAAATAAAGTATTTGAGAGTTTTAAATTTAAATTATATATGTGGTTTAAAAAAATTAAATTGATAATTAAATGTTTGCATCCTGTTTTATTGACCCAAAAATATAAACCCTATTTTGTTTTTCAGATCAAGAGAGAAGGTGGGACTCTCACCTACCCTTCGCCATCTTTTGGATGTCGATTTGTGTTACTGCCACCACCATTGAAAAGCTCCATGACCAACAATCTTAACTCCATTAGTCTCGCTGTGAAACATCGTTGAAGCTCAGCACACACTCCACAAGAAGCTCGCCGGTGATAGCCCTTTTTCATGGTTAATTCAAATTGATTATGGCATCTACTGATGAAGATCCATTAACCAAATCTCTCCCCCTCCCTAAAGAATCCATTAACTGCTACTTTTAAGAAACATAGGATTAGAGGAAAAAGGGGATTGCTTAATTTCTCTAACAGGTTGGTTTTTTGCTTGTTTTGGTTCAAGTATTGCTAATGCCTTAAAAAGAGGCATATGGTTTAACCTTGAGAACAAGTCAAGCCATATCCCTTACCTTTATTTGAATTTTGCTTTTCATCATAGGTTTTCAAAAATTTTCATCCTCTGTTTGGCATCCAAGAAACAGAGAGAAAATCAATGGAAAATTTGTCATGAGTTTTCCTCTTTTCGCTTTGTTTTTGTGGATTTAGTTGGATAAAGGCTTAATTAAAATAGAGTTTCATATTTCTGAGTCAATAAAAGATTTAAATTTTTTGATTTATTGTGGTTCTTTCCCTTGATTTTCTCTATAACAACCAAACAAAGTTTTTTTTTCTTTTTTTTTTTTTGCTATGAGATTTGGGACACTGAAGGTCTTGATTGGACATTGGCTGTCTAGTTGCATTGTTTGATGGGGTTGCGGTTGTTGTTTTTTTGCTTTTGTCGAATTGTATGGGGGATTGGTTTATTCATATATTCTTTGTTTGTTGGTGTTCTAGTGCTGTGGGTGGTTCTGTTATGGTTGTTTTCTCAAGTGTTCATGCTTATGTAGCAGCTATGTAGTTTTTCTGCAAATTTGTTTTTTGGTGTCTTGTTATATATAGCATTATTTGGAAATAAAGGTAATTTTTCCAATAATAATGATAATGTTTCTTTATATTTAAAAAAAAAAAAAAATTATGTGTAAAGTTACTGGCTACCTATTAGTGACCTACTTATAATACTAACATATAATTTTTGAAAGGTTAAGACATTCAAATGATACTTTTAAAAGTTAAGATACCAATTTTCATATCTTGATAAGTTGAGACATTATATTCGTAATTATCTCAATTTTAAAATGCGTTTTGTCTTTGTAATTATAATTTTCACATTAAAAATGGTGTATACATCTATTGCAATCTAAACTATCACATTAGAAATAGGGTATATATTTGGTGTGGCCGTAAATATATATGAAAATTTCAATAATTAGTTTGTAAAATGTAACTTTTTTTACATAAATTTGAAAAATGCAATAATTAACATATTTAAGTAGTGTTGTTGCAATCGAATTGACCTGAAACTTAACTAATTGGAATTATTAATTTTGATATATTTTTTATCTAATAATAATATTTTGTTTTATTTTATATATTTTAAATTTTATTTTAAAAATTAATAAAAAGTGAGAGACCTTATATTCAAATTTTTTAAAATATAAATAGTTATCATCAATTTAATGATAAATGTGAAAAGGAAAGGTTACATCTTATTTCTATAGTCTACTGTTTTTTCTTCCTAGTATCAAAAAAAATTTTATTTTATACTTAATTAGGTTTTATTTGTTTTATTTCATTTTGCGTTATCAAATAATAAGAAAAATGATTAATTTTAGAATATATTATTTGAGTATTAAAGGGGGAGAAGCCATCTTACACGCTGTCTCGGTGTGTAAATTTAGAATATATTATTATTATTATTATTATATGTTTATTTTTATGAGAAATAATGAAATTTAAAATTGTTTTTTCGAGTTTAAAAATATCAAAGTTGAAGAAATTTTAAAAAATCAATAATTAATATATAAAATGCATTGAAGCAAGATCGAACTACAGACCTTGAGTTTACAAAGCTATAGGTGATGATTTATTTTTTTCGCCAAATGCTATAGGGGATGATTGATTAATTAAATTCTGATAAATCTAATTTATAGAAGTAGTGTTTGTAAATTGTAATTCTTGCATAGCGGTGAGAGTAAAGAGGGGAGGGTTTTAGAAAGAGCGAGAGAGGTAGCAAGCTAAACACAGAATGGCGTCGTCGAAAGGCGGCGGAGGGAGTAGTCCAGTGGTGAGAGTAGCAGAGATGGAAAGAATGAGTATAGAGCAACTCAAAGCTTTGAAAGAGCAAACAGATCTTGAAGTCAATTTATTGCAAGACAGTCTCAACAACATTCGTACTGCCACTACCCGTCTTGAGAATGCCTCATCCGCCCTCCACGATCTCTCCCTCCGTCCTCAAGGTTCCTTCATCTTTCTTTCTATTTATTCATTCAATTATTCATAAATATCTTTAATTTTTGTTTTTCAATTCTAAATTAGGTAAGAAAATGTTGGTGCCTCTCACTGCATCGCTTTATGTGCCTGGAACGCTCGATGATGCAGATAAAGTACTTGTAGATATTGGCACTGGCTACTTTGTTGAGGTTTTTATTTTATCTTATTTTTATTTTAATTTTTAGTTCTTTAATTCTTTCATCATCCCCAGAAGATTTTATTTTATTTTATTTTTTGGGTTTGTTGTTAATACTAGAAAACAATGGCTCAAGGCAAAGATTACTGTGAGCGCAAAATCAATTTGCTGAAATCTAATTTTGATCAACTTATTGAGGTATGTATCCAATTACATTTTGTGCTTTGTGTGTGTATGTTGATTATTGATAGTTATGTTTGGAGATAATGGAGTGTTTGGTAGTTGAGAAAATAAGAGAGAAAAGATGGTAAGAGAGAGAAGATGCAATTTAGAGAGAAACAAAGGATTCTATTAACAGGTCACAATTTGGTTAAAACATATCTTGATCACCTTAACACATCGCTAACAAAGATAACAGCCTAGCATGGTCAAAGACTGTCATAATATTCCCAAACAACAACAGTAGGTCTGGAATTTGTCCGCTGTACTTGACACTTGAATAGATTAGAACACAGTAAGAGTTTGTTTCATGAGGTAGCAATGAAAATACAACTTCTCAGAATTCAGAAGAAAGAGAACATCTGAGTTGGGAGACATGGAGGTGAATTTGTTGTGAGGAGGAAGGTCTAGCTTGTAAGCCACTTTACCTGTGTGATCTAACATTTTGAAAGGACCATAATACAAGAAACTAATTTTTCATTAGGTCTAGATGCAAGGGAGATTTGTCTTCAAGGCTAAAGTTTAATTTACAGGTGTCCAAAATGGAATACTCTCAAATATGTGTGGGTTAGCTAGTTGCTGTATCTTGGTTTGAACTCTAGTTACTGATTCTTGAAAAGTTGCAAAATAGCTTCTTAGCCTGCAATCCACAACTACGACAACAGAATCCAGAACAAAATAAGGAATATGATTTTTTTTTTTGGTGGGGGGGGGGGGGTGGGTGTGGTGGGGGGAGCTGTTGTGTCCACAAGGAGTAAGATTAGAAGTATTATTATAGTTGGTATTATACCTTTACTCTGCTAATGGTAACCAACTGCACTGGTTATGGGGTTGAGCATAGCATATAAGTCTAATATATGCTTTTAAGGCAACTGTTGGCCACCTGTGTCTGACCATTATTTTAAGGATAGCAGGTAATGGAGTATTTTAATTCCACCCTTTGAATCCTGAAAAGATTTTACCAAAATATACTGAGGAATACAATATCTTGTTAATCACAATAGTATTTGGCAGTACAAGGGAGCTTATAGATATTGTCCATGAAGAGTTTAGCGACTAATATAGTAACAAGGAATGTGGTAGAGGCAAAAAATGGGCATACTTGCTCAGTCTATCTGCCACCGCAAGTATTTAAGTTTTAGTAGTAGATTTGGAAGGCCCTCAATGAAATCTATGCTGAAGTCTATCCAAATAGATTTAGAGGTTGCAAGAGGCCAGGTGATGGGGCCAAATCAAGTTTACATCTTTGGTAGACATCACATGATTTAACATAGTTTCTAATATCCTTTTCCAAACCTCAGTTGTCTGGAATGTAGCTTGCACTCTTGAATGACTACCCATAGGGTTATCATGGAAGTACGTTAAGAATTTTGAACTTGAGGTCAAGGACATCACTAGTGACAATCTTCCTTTTTCATTTGAGGATGCCATTTGAAAAAGAATATGGAGAGTTTTCACTTCAAGACTATTGGAATTGAGAAATGATATGTTGGAGGTTAGAGTCATGTTCCCATGAAGTTTTAATATGATTGAGAAGTTCTGAATGAATTGTGGAGTTAGCTAGGGATAAAAATTTAGAAGAACGGAGGTGAGAGAGGGCATATGCAGCCGTAGTTTCCTCCTTTTCTTGTAGAAAATTTCATCAACTTAGAAAGCTATGTCATTTGTGTAAAGGTAGCAAGCCTTTGCTGCTCCAACATGCCTTTAAGGCTTAGGTGATGCGTATTGATAATGAAGTGTCTTCCCAAGATAGTTTTCCATTTAGTAGCAACAAAGACAATAGTGGACAACTCTTTCTTATAGCATATGGAGATTGGTTTCTTGGAGAGAAAGTTTCGCTAATGAAAAAGCAATGGAATGGCCATGTTGCATTAAGACTCTTCGAATGTCATCATTGCTGACACTTATTTCTACTATAAAGGATATAGATAAATTAGCTAGAGCCATTAATGGAATGCCAAGATTAGCAATCTTTCTTAAGTAATTCAGTAAGGATTTAGATATAGTGCCATAGCCATGGATGAATTTCCTATTATAATTACTGAATCTTAGGAAACTCTTTGAGTTGTTTAATATTTCTAGGTAAAGGTCAATTGCTAACAACAACTATTTTGCGGGGATATATTAGACACTCCTAAAGAAATAACATGTCCCAAATATTCCACCCTTGTACCCCCCAAAGATGCACTTGCTTCTTTTTGCGAATAGATTACATTTCCTTAGAGTGGGGAGGAAAACAACCAAATGGGGTTAATTTTACCTATGGTCCTCCAAGTATTAACTGATGCACTTTTTGGTAGTCCAACAAAAAAACACCACTTAAAAATACTCTAGGCTTCATGTAATGTTCAATTTAAAATCCTTTTAATGCATTTCTATCTATAATGCCGTTAGAATGCCTACGTGGCGCTCCACCTTTGAATAAACTAATTAAAAAATGCCACCTAAGCCCACCAATTGCCAAACTCTCTCCCTGCGCGTGCTTCCCATTTCTCTTAGACTTCCCATTTCCCTTTTCTTTTCCATTTTCTTTTCAACATCTGATTACTTTGCCTATTAGAGAGAAAACTGATAACCACGATTCTAGAAGAAACATCCAATATTAAATGTTTTTGATAGAACCCTCCCCAAAAGTTTCATACATAATTTTAGCAGAGACAAAGAATAATAAATTTATGCCATAAATTTGAAGATATAAAGTCTATTATATAAAGTATCACTCAAAAAACTGAATTGCAAATTGTCAATTGCTACAAAAATAAAAGGAGAAAACAACTTTCTAGATATAGTTATTGGGATAATTCCAATTATTTAGCTGATAGTAGTTATCTATGGAGCATAATAACAAGATCAAGAAGATGAAGTCAACATCTAATTATTAGAACGATTTATAGTGGCATTAGGAACATTGGCGGGAAAAGTTCACGCCTAACACTGTGTTAGGTTTTTTTTTTGTGCGAAGAAGAAAGGGAAAATAATACAGTTTTTAATAGAAAGGTAGAGAAAAACTAAAAGAGGGGACCAATTTTTGACAGAGTTTTTGTACAAACACTGTGTTGGAAACGACATTGTTTTTAAGGCCGCCGATCATGAGATAGTTGGTCAGAGCCGGCAAGAGAGTGTAGTCCATGAGGTAGTAAGAGAACTTGTTACTAAAACGATGATCCAACTAAGAAGAAAAAGAAATGGGTGCTACCCAAACCCATAACTCCATGGGCTTCTCCTTGCACCTGTAAGACTCGAACATGAGTTTCAAAACCCACACCTGAATGCTAGTTTTTAAGCTTCTTTTCTCTTCTAGAACTTCTATTCAATGTCGTTGTTTCTTTAGAGAAAAAACCACTTGTCTTGGAATCATTGGCATGTGAATACTCATAATGACAAGGATTGGGCAAGCTAGTGTGGTTACAAGGATTAGGGTGTGGATGAGGAATGAGTTCACACAATGAGTTGAAGTAGTGAATTGGGGAAAATATGGAGGAGTGGCAACGAGAAATGCGGATCCTAGGGAGTGATTAGAAAATTTTTTACAAGCGGTGCATTTTACCTAAACGAGATCACTGCTTGTATCGGCGTCTAAGAGTAGAGTTTGAGGGAGAGAACCGAGATGCAAAGAGACAAAATACTGACTGGAACCAGAGGAAGTGCCATAGACAACAGGGGTTTTGAGAGACGTGCGTTGGTGGTGGAAAAGAGAAAGGCGGCATATGTCGAAAGAAAGGGCTTTAGTTGGGGAGTTGAATGTGGTTCTATGAAGCAATGGAAACCTTGAGCACTCTAAAGTAGTAATAGCAGTAAGAGTGGTGGAATAGCAGAGATCTTAGGTTACTGTTAGCCCACTCGATGAGAGAGAAGGTTTTGCGCAGTTGGTGGCTTACGTGGCTGTTTTTAAATTATTTTATTCAGAGGTTGAGCACCACTTGTGCACGGAAATAGGCCAAAGGATTTTAAAGTGACCGTTACATGAAGTTAGAGTATTTTTAAGTGGTTTTTTTTTTTTGTTGGAGTACGAAAAAGTGCATTAGTTAATACTTGGGGTACATAGATAAAATTAACCCCAGCCAAATGAGTTTTATGTGCTTCTGATGAGGGTTTGTAGATTAATATATCATTAAAAAACCAGGACCAATTTCCTAAGAAAAGGTATATGTCATTCATTAATGCCTGAAAAGTTGGAGCATTGGTAATCCAAATGGTATTACCAAAATCTCGTAGTGATCTTCATGGGTTTTAAAGGCAATTTTTCATACATCAAGCGGATGCATTCTAGTATGCCAATAACCAGATCTAAGGAAACACCACAGCTTATCAAGTAACACTGTTACAAGTATAGGAAATTTATTTTTGATAGTATTCTTAGTCAATTTCCTGTAATCCTCATACACACCTAAAGCCATTCTTTTTCTTGACCAAGACAATTGGGGAAGAGAAAGGGTTTGTGCTATGCTGGATAACACCAGTATCTAACATTTCTTGAATAATTTTCTCAGCACCGTACTGCGGTGATGTTTGTTTATAAGGTCTAAAGTTAACTGCCTTAGACTCATCTTCGAGAGGATTTATGGCCATTTCTCCTATGAGGTAGTAAAGTATGTGGAGCTTCAAAAATATCATAAAAGTGTTGTAGGATAGGTTGTAAAACTAAAAATGTACCTCAAAAGCATGAGAATTGTTGATGGAAGAGGTACTATTGATAGAAACGTGAGCGGCGATAGTGTACAGTTAAATAGAGATCCAAATTCTTAGTAGCTTTTCTTTGAAGATGCTTCATCATTTTGGATTTAGATATGGCATGAATAATGGTGGTGACAATGCCAAACAAGGTGATAAGAACACCATTACAAGAAAATTGAATTCTTCCTGTCTGGAAGTTCCATAATATGTCCTCTAAGAAAGAAAACCATTGAATACCCAAGACAATCTCAGTGCCTCCTAAATGGAAGGACCAGGAAGGCCCAATTTGGCATTGCTTTTGCAAAAAGCTGATTTTGGGCCAAAAACAAGGTAGAAATCTCATAAGCCAATGGAGAATAGCTAATCATCCTTTGGTTTTTATGGGCTTAAAGTTGATTTTGGAGAAAACTCATATTTAAAAAAGTTTTGTTCAAAATCAGTTTTAAGCCCATAAAAACTAAAGAACAAGTAGTTATTATCTATTGGCCCATGGACTTTTTCCTCGTTTTTGGTGCAAAATCAGCTTTTTGCAAAATAATGTTAAACTGAGCCTAAATCTGTTTGAAACTCTTGCCCCTGCATATACTGCTAGGAAGCTTTGGATACAACATAACATAGTAACGTCACCATTTGCAACTTCCATTCAGGCAGGAAGGATTGCATGGAGAATGCAGCCAAGTGATTTAGGTATAGTAGAATCAATGAAATTTTAAGTACTTCCAAAATAATAAGAATGTTGGTGAAATCCAAAACTCTATAGTTTTATGAGACTGCAAATTTTATGTTCATGATGGGGAAGAAAGCAATATTAATGTTCAATCAATAGACCCATAACTAGATTACAAACTTGGAACTGTAAGAAAGAAATTCATCTGTAAGAAAGAAATTCATGGGCTTCATTTGCAGGATTGCTGCCTTGGTCACATAATGATGATGTCACTAGTCCAATTATAAATAATAGAATATTGAGTGTTATGTTGCAGGTCAAGGTCATCTCCCCATGTCAACTTTTGAATCATGGGTTTGCCTGAATAGATGCTGGATTTACTGGCAATCCATGGATTAACTGAGATGAAGCCACTGACAAAATTAGTATGCATATAGGCAAATTTTTTGACTTATGCAGCTGTGTAATATCATATGGCAAAGTTACCATCTGATTTCATTTCTGGCCGCAGGAAATAGCATGAACTTATCGTGAGACAAACCCTTTGATGTCCTGTCTTGTTAGAAATGTGAAGAAGGTTTTATCTTCCATGGGAGTCAAAACATGAAGTTTTTTCAATATAGGAGCCAATTGAGGGAAAATATTGTATTTTAAAACATAACACAAAGGATCAAATGGTCAATTTAACTGATAAAATCAAAAGGGGAGTACAAGAAATCTTTTTGAGTGCCAATAGTAGCACCTAGTTGTTAAAGGCATCCTCGGCCTTGCAGTCAACACTTCTACTAGAGTGAGGTGAGGCAAGCTCACAGAGACTCACTGCTTTTATGGGCATAAGACAAAAAAAGGTTGACCTCAAAAACCTCCTCTTGCCATCAGGCTTTTTCATCTGTCGAGTCTAACATGACTAAATAACTTTCAACTGGCTCGTATGCCAGCATCTGGTGCCCATGCACTAGAATGTCTCTAGAAACATTGTTGCTGGTGTCGGGAAGTCATCAAAATCATACCTGATCACCATCTCTTAAATTGCTTGCTGTATACACTTGTCTCCCTCTCTCCCTCCCTCTGTTGGCTCATCTGTTCTCTTTCTCCCTTTCGTCTCCTTTTTTATTTTTGAAAAATTTAAGCAATTCCCTTGTCTTCCTGTTTAACCATTGTGATGCATTTGATACCAATATTTTTACCTTTTATTTTGGAGCAAATAACAGTTACTAGTAGGAAAAGTAACAAATATCACAACTGTCAGTGAAAGCATATACTGCTGTAATGTTATAGCAGTACCTGTTAGGGCATAGAAATAGAAAAAGAAAGTAATCTACTCCTGAATTTCATTGCATTCTTGGTTTATCTCAAGTGAAATTTTGTAAATATGATGTAGGACAGATTTAGATAATCTGTTCTACTTTGAATTTTTCGGAAATTAAAGAGTTAAAATTGAAAATTCTAAGGCTGATTTTATAGGAAACAGATCTGGACAGGGAATAAGGGGAAAAGGGGAAAAAACTTCTAAGAGTCACACTTAGAAGGTCTAGGAGTCACACCTAGGGTTGAATTGAGTCACACAATTCTTAGCAATAATTCAAGATTTATTTTATTGAATCTGAAAGTCGTATAACAATGGTACAAGCCTAAGTATTTATAGAGTTGAAACTAATCCAAAGCATGTTTGGATTAGGAATCCTACACTAGTTCTCCAACTAGGAAAACAAATTAATACTAACTAGGAAATACTAAAAACACTAAAACTCCTAAATCAAACTTAAAATAAAATAAAGACTCTAAATAAATTTTAACTACTATTCCAGCAATGTTGGAAATTACGGAAATACCCTTTGGGAATTAAAATTGTAGATATTAGACCAAAATTTTCTTGGTCCTTTGAATTTTATTTTTCTTGATGTTTTCCTTGTCTGCATCATTCTCCCCTTGTTGGAGAAAACTCGACCTCAAGTTTTGAAATATTTAAGTAACAAAAATGGTGATGCCTTGGGCTGCTGTTGTTGTTGGTTGATTATTGGTGACAATGGAAATACTTGAAACCTTCCTTTGGACTCATCTATAAACTGATTGGGATTAATAAATTCCATCTTCTCATCATCAGCAATAGGCAATAAAAATTCTGCATCTTGAAAAACAAAGTCAAGCTCCCCTATTCCTTCTAATCTCTTTGCAGCACTTTGAACCATACTTATCGTTACATCCAAAAACGCTTGCGGGAATTCAATAACTTCAGTCTCTTCAACTTTGATTTGTTCCAGATGCGATTCTAGGAGTAGATTTTGCAGTTCAAGGATATGAGGATGGAAATTCTCATTGTCTACCTCTTTTGCATGTTGGTAAGCATCATGAAAAGCATTTTCTGGTTGTTGCCTTTGTAATTCTTCATTTGTTTGAATGTCTTGGACATGCGGATGTTGGAATGGGTTTTGAGGTTTGATGTTTTGTGGTTGCAGGATTTGACTTTCTGTCCCTTTTCCATGTTGATCATAAAGTTGAATGGGCTCTTTTAATAGTTGCAATTGTTGTTCCACCCCCTTTGCTTGTTGAGGAAGTGTCTCTAGATGATTAATAGGTTTTACCACTTGCTGTTTTGAAATTCCGGCATGTGAATCTAGCTTCGGAACTTCCAGTTGCATGTGTTAAAGTTTTTCCTTGTCATATTGTAAATTTGCAAAACTTTCTAGTTGCTGGTTTTGTACTTTTGGCTTTCCTGCTAATAGATTTCTTGCTCCTTCACCAACACTGGGTATAGTTTGCAGATTAGGTCTTAGATTTGATTTTGGTACAACTTGTAGGTTTTGATCAACTTGTGGACATTGTTCTCCAACAATCTTGGATGCAACTTGTAGACTTAGGGCTGGTTTTTGCAGAAATATTCGACTACTAATGGTTTTGGAAGTTTGATTGCTAGGATTTGAAGGGATCCTTCCACGCAACTCATCCATCATGGCCTCTATCCGATCAAACTTCGAACTCATCTTATAATTCAATTGATTAAAATTCGATTCACGTTCTTGATGAAAAGAATTCTGCTTTTCAAATTGGTTCAAGTGATTAGCCATTGGCATGTAGCTATACGCTGAATTATATACCTTTTCACACAGTCTTTTGCGATAATACAGTGGCAAAAATTTTTCTTGAAGCATTGTTTTCATCTCTTGCCATGTATTAATTTGTGGTTAACTCCCTATTTGTATATCATACTCAATACTGTACCACCATAATTTTGCAGATCCCATAAAACTCGACCTTGCAAATCTTACCTTTCTTGCTTCCTCGAAGTTGTAGTGATTGAAATAAGATTCAAGAAAATCAATCCAATCACAAAATTTTGTAGGGTTACCTCCTTCGAAACATGAATCAAATATCCTCGATGTTGATGAAATTCAAAACATCAAACTTCTAAGATATTGGGGCTCTAATACCAAATTGATGCAGGACAGATTTAGACAATCTGTTCTACTTTGAATTTTTCAGAAATTAAAGAGTTAAAATTGAAAATTCTAGGGCTGATTTTATAGGAAACAGATTTGGACAGGGAATAAGGGGAAAAGGGGAAAATACTTCTAAGAGTCACAATTAGAAAGTCGAGGAGTCACACCTAGGGTTGAATTGAGTCACACAATTCTTAGCAATAATGCAGGATTTATTTTATTGAATATGAAAGTTGTATAACAATGGTATAAGCCTAAGTATTTATAGAGTTGAAACTAATTTAAAGCATGTTTGGATTAGGAATCCTACACTAGTTCTCCAACTAGGAAAACAAATTAATACTAACTAGGAAATACTAAAAACAATAAAACTCCTCAATCAAACTTAAAATAAAATTAAGACTAAATAAATTTTAACTACTGTTCCAACAATGCTGGAAATTACAGAAATACCCTTTGGGTATTAAAATTGTAAATATTAGACCAAAATTCAAAATTTCTTGGTCCTTTGAATTTTATTTTTCTTGATGTTTTCCTTGTCTGCATCAAAATTTTAACTTGGATCATCTTAAGTGAAATTTGACAAAATATTAACATAGTGTCAAGTTTATTATCCCTTCATTTCAAATTTTCTTGTCTCTTCAAATGGGCCTTTACATGGTGTTTGGAACAAAGAGTATGAAATTCATTTTATTCATTTAAAATATTTCATTTTTAAATGAATCAAGTTTGGACTAAATTAAGGAGTGCAAATGAGTCAAACTACTTGTGAGCTACTCGAGCTCAATTCATAAAATGCTCAAATTCGACTTGATTCTAATCGAGCCGAACTCTAACTTGAGTAGTTCAAGTTACAAATCTAGCTTGTACTTGGAATTTATTAGCTTTAATAGCTTGTATCCTTATTAAGTTTAAAGTTCATTTGCGATTTTAGTAGAATTAAACTAAGAATAATCAACTAGATAGAACTAAAAATTTAAAAGTATAATAACCTTTGTTAAAAAACTGTTTCAGAAAAAGGAATTACCATTACGTTTCAGTTTCTGTTTAGACCTAAAGTAACCTCTACAGGTGCACTGCATGTCAAATTCACTGAATGCGACAAAGGAATCATAGTATAAAGCAGCTAAAAGCTGTTCAGCCCTATTTTGTTAAGCGTAAGAGTAGAGTATGATTCTGGCTAGGTGAGTCTAACTTAACACAATATCACAACTTTGTTTAGAACCTCAAATGCAAAACTATGCCAACTTCTCCCTGAAATTGGAACATCACATGTAATAAATATTCATTTGAGACATTCTCGTGCAAGCTTGAATTGTAGACTTTCCATCTTGTGCAATATAGGCTTTTCCATTCATGTTTGTAACTTTTATTTATTTATTTAATATTTTAGAGAGGTCGGTGTCTGTGTTGTGTTCGGTGGGGGTTTTTGACTTGGGGAAGAGATAGAGAGAAGAGGGGAGGGGGGTGGTGCAGTATTAGTTGTGTACATTGGCTCATTAATTCTTCATGGGAAACATGGCTTAGTCATAAAATGTACTTTACTTTGGGAAAATGTTTGCCCAATTGCACAGTTGGGCACTCAGTCACTGTATATCAGTGGTCTTATGCTCCATGTGTGCAGAGCATGCTACTGTCGGTTCGTTTAATACTGGATGTGCCTTTGATTCTTGAATGAATTTCATGGTATGGGATCATGCCTAAAGTAGGCTTGCTGCCTTTCTTTTTTCCTCTTGCCTTTCATGGTTGTTTCTTCGTCTGTCTTTGCAAGTATTTTTGGGTCCTTGCTTACCATTCTTCTGGAAAAATGTTGTTCAGATAGATACAGTACTTTTATATTTGTTTTTCTCTATCTTTTGCCTGGGTTAGTCTGTCAACTACATTGCATGAAATTCTGAATGCAGCTTGCATCAAAAAAGAAGACGGTGGCTGATGAAGCTGGGGCAATCTTACAGGCTAAGTTGAAGCAGCTGGCCCCTGCAACATAGTGGCTCTAAGATCTTGTAATATTTTATTAAATTCCCAAATTCTGGAGCTCTGGAAAAGTTAATGCTTAGAAAAAAGTGTTTTGCAGTTGACCTTAACTTTGCAACTATTTATGTTCTTTTAAATGGGGAATGGGAATTACCTTCAAAAAAAAAAAAATAAATAAATGGGGAATGGGATGAATGTTTCTAATGAAAATTAACTAGTCAAGTAAACCATGGATTCAGGCAATCATATCCGGAATTTAGATTGGTTAATGTTCTACTTTATTTCCTCTATTTGCAATATGACCAATTTTATGAGTTAATTCTACTGATAACATTAAACTTTTTAGTGAGCTTTTATTATTTATTGTTTAAATAAGAAACTGGTATAACCTATTTTTAGTTGAATTAGATTAGAAAAATTGATCATGTTAAAATCTTACTGATATTTCATCAAAACCTAGCAGTGGTGATTTTATTGAAACGAAACTTGTTAGTTTTTGTGACTCGAGATGTAGATGTTATAAATTTCAGTTGATACCTATACAGTTACGGGGGATTGCAATTGGATCTATTCTTGGGTTTGAAAAATGTTTGACTCGTCTGATCTACGCACGAGTCTAATTGCAACAGAAAGAGCCACACTAGTAAAATCTCATCTCTAGATTCTTACACGACATGAATCCAACATCTGATCTAAGTGGTGTTAATATTATAATTATTGCAGTTGAAAGAGAGAGAAGAGGGTGGGGAGGAGGGTATGCGTCTCCTCATCGTATGGTAGCGGTCATGTTGCTGATGTTGGTGGCAACTTCACAACTGACAATGCAATACCACAAGGATATGAATGAATGTGAATGGGTCCTAATTAGAAGACATTATAAAAATACAACAGTCTTTGTGGCTATAGATGACTATAGATGATTGACTTAGGAAGCCGTGTATGTAGGGTATGGAGAACCTTTAAGCTAACGTGACATGCCTTTTTGTTTTTGTACATTTTATACTTTTGTTGGTGATTAGATTGGGTGACTAGTGACTTGATAGGCTGGCCTTTGTCGTAAGAGAAATACTAATCCTTTCAAGGAATACTGTTAACACCTAAATCGTGGTTTTGGGTATAGCATTTTACTGCTCGATTATTGATTCTTGCTCTTGGTCTTTGCCTTATGCTCGTCCATGTATGTGTATATGTGTGTGTATATATATACACACACACACATATATATGTAGGACGGGCTGACTGAAATTTCAAAGACATCTGAAATCTGAATTTATTTGTTTTACAAGCAGTTATGAAAACAATTGTTGGCAACTTATCCCATCAACAACCCATGTTTGACATTGGGCATCCTTCACCTCCTTTCATTTCTTGTCCGCATCAGCATCAACTCAATGATCAAGCTGAAGATTCTGAAATAAGTATTTTTGATGCTAAGAAATACTTCAATGAAAGTGGTAGCAATGACCCCCGTACGAGCAAGAGAGTTTCTCCTGTTAATGTTGATGTTATTAACCTCCAACGCATTTCTGAGCGATGCGATTTCTCTTCCCTTCCTAGATTTTCCTCTGCTTCATCTTCCAATTATAGGACTCGTTCCTTCCATGCAACACCAACAGCATCATCAGAGGCTAGCTGGAATAGCCAAACTGGTTTGCTGTTGAATCCACCGGGTGCTATTGCCATCTCCATGCGAGATCCTGGTCTTGTTGGTGAAAAGAAAAAATGGTCTGCAGTAAAAGCAAAATGGTTTCTTGGGAGAAAATGTCCTTGTTCTGGCAAGAAATCTGTTCAAGTCGAGGAAAAACTATCGGAACCCACAACTTCATGGCGTCTAAATCGCAAGCCTAAAGACGTTCACGTTGAAAAAAGTAGTTGCACTGCTGCAACAGATCACTGGCTCCAAAGACAACAAGTGATGCCTAATCCTCACAGAATCTCAGCAGAAAACAGCAGGTTTTCTTCAGGTATAGGCCACCACCGTGCGTTGGCCTCCTCTTCAGCTATACTATTCAGTACTGATTGTACAAACAGCTTCTCTTTCCCTATACTGAACCAAACATCATCATCATCATCTCCTATCAAACTAGTATTAAACCCTTCACCTCCACCTCCTCTGGTTGAGGATCCACCTCGGGATTCACTGGAAGTATTTCGACCTTCTGATGACCCAATATCAAGCAAAACTGGAATGGAACTTCAACAACATGGGAGTTTCACGTTTCCAGCGAGTCCCAAGTCGCGGATGACCATGACGGATGATGACATGGCAAGTGATGCAAGTTCAGACTTATTTGAAATAGAAAGCTTTTCTACTCAAACAACATCATATCCAATGTACAATCACAGGCGGGATTCACTGGAAGAGGCAAGAAGAAATGGATATTGCAGGCAAAGTTTAGGTGATGTAGCACCAACAGAATGTTATGAACCGAGTGAGGCTAGCATTGATTGGAGTGTAACAACAGCTGAAGGGTTCGATAGGGCTTCAAGTGTTGCAATCTCAGAAGTTGAAGAGTTGACAATAATTATGCGCCACCATGAGTCTGATAAAAGTAGCAGCAGCGCCGGAAAGAGGAGAGGGGGGACTAATAATGGAGGGTTGCTAAGCTGTCGATGTGAGAAGGCGGTTAGTGTAGGGCCACATCCAGTGAAATGTGCTTCCATTGAAGGACAAAGAGGAGGAAACTTCACATTCAAGCATGTGAGTAGTAGGCCACCTATTCCTAATAAGCCACCACTTGCAAGGTCTCATTCTGCTCGCTTGTCTCTCCCTTTTGCAACATAGTCTTGGGAGCACTGAACCTATTGGTGGGTCGAGCCATTACTCCAATTTATGAAGAAAATTACGAGTTCAGTCGATCGTGTTTGCACTAAATTAATCTGCAAGTCTCAACCATCAAAGAAAATTAAGAAAATTAAGAGTACAGGAGATCGAGTTCTTAGAAAATGCAGACACAAAACAAGTCTTGCGAGCACCCTATGCTTGTTGTCATTTATTGGAATTCTCTATATTCCTTTGCTTTTTATTGGGATTTTGCTTTCAGTTAATTAAGAATCTTAAGTCTACCTTGTTATATTTAGTTTCTCTTCCCCTTATATTTGTAATTTCTCTTATATTTATTATTAATTTTTTTTATAAAATTTACTTGAATTTTTAAATTTTAATTTGATGTATAATTAATTTGCACATATAGTAATTGAGTATTATACAAAACATTTTAGACAAAAAGTTTAGTGAACTGAGTCTCATATTTCATCGTAAAATTATTCTAAATAGGGAATTAGAAATCAATTTTTTATTTTGTATTGAGTATATGTGAAATATTTTTATTCGTTTTCTACTAAATGCCCTAAGAATATATTGTATTTTATTAATGAGTTATTAGAAGGGCTTTCAATTTTGTTTCTAAACTTTTGAATTACAGTTCACATTGGAACTAGTGTTTATTTTTGGCACAATTACGTTCCATATTTATTTTAGTATAAAAAATAATCACACATTCAAATAATTATTATTTTTGGATGCTTTTGTTGATGTATAGTTTTTTCATTTCACCCCCTCCAAATGATTCATTCAAGTAAAAATTATATTTAATATGTTAGGATATACTTTGCATTAGGACTGAGTACGGTTCGGTCCAATCCGGAGATTTGAAAATCTCCAGAATTGGATTGAATTTTGAGTATTTTAATTTCTAAGAATTCAGAATTAGAATTGAAATAAAAAATCTTCGTATTGTATTATTCCGAAAATTTTGGGACAATATAATTTGAGGATCGGATATTTCAGTTCTAGTTCTATCCAAGTCAATCCAAAACGGAGATTCGGAAAAATACATTTAATAATTAATTTTTTATAAGTAATCGTATAGTTTTAAGTTTTATTTTTTATAAAATTCGGATTTAATAAATTAATATATTATATTAATAATTATAATGTATGATTAAATGATTATATTAATAAATTAATACATTATGTTTATATATATATATATATATATATATATATATATATATATATATATATATATATATATATATATATATATATATCAAAACTATATATCAATAGTTTTTGTGATATAATTATATATACTACTTAAAGTTAATACATAATTTCTTATAATTAATTTCTAACTTTTTATACAAACTATTAATTATCTATTACAAATACTTTCTTATTGATAACCTATCACACAAATATTAATTAATAAAAAAAAATTCATCAATATTATAATATTAGATACCAATAAAAGTTAATTAATCAAAAACTTTATTAGTATCGCATAAATTTTATTAGTTCATCATATTTTCTTATTATCATTCATTGATTAATCATAACATATATTAAAAGTTTTTATTCTAAAACATATAAATAGTGAATTTAAAATTTTTAATTATAATATGCGATCATATATTAGTATTATTAAAAACTAATGCACATTCTATTACTAATTTTTCATTGATATAATTTTAATGAATCTAATATTTAAGTAAATTATATAAATATTAATAGTTATATTCCATTGAGTTAAGGTATATATATTTTTAATTATAGATTTATAATTTATTTAAATTTTATTTTCATATAATCTTAATATAATTTGATAACTATTATAATGACATATATAATCTTATAATTTTTGTGTTATCTATATATTATTCAATTAACATTATTTATATATTATAAATAAAAAATTAAAAAATTTCGGCTATTTCGGTCCAATATAATTCGGTACAATTCGGTCCAATTCTCGGTCTGAATATGTTGATCTCTAGAACCATACCAAAATATTTTATTCGGTCCAATTCGGTTTGGGAAAAGTCAAAAGTCAACGGTTCAGTTCAGTTCTAGATATTTTCGGTCCGATTATTTGGTTTAATTTGAAATTTTTAATCTTCGTGCTCAGCCCTACTTTGCACTATACCTTACAGCTGTATATCTTTTTTGTACTACTTTATTTCCTTATTTAGCATATTTTTCTTGTATATAACATAATAACCCTTATTACATCAAAAAAGAAATAACAAAGAATTCTTTTTCACAGTATGGTATCAGAGTTTTTCCTTGATTCATGCTAATTTTGTCTCTGCCCTAAAATTATTGCTTGATATTATTATTATCATATTTTTTTTTTCCTTTCCTCTCTTGAGTTTAGTGCTACTGTGTTTTATCTTGATCTCTTGTATATGTTTTTCTGTTACTACTCTCTCCATTTCAAACTATTTATTGTTTTAAAAAAAATTATTTTAATTTATTTATCATTTTAAAATTTCAATAATGTATTTATTATTTTTTTTAACTTTGTACTTCATTTATTCTCCTACTAAATATTTGCATTAATTATTTTTCTTTATTTACATCAAAATCAATAAAATGTATTTTAGTCTTTTTACCTTAAAATTGTGGCAATTTAATGTCTTTTTTAGTTCATATGTCAAAACATTAAACCACAAATATTTTGAAATGAAGGGAGTGCTTCACAAACCAAGACTCCATTGTCATCATTCAGTGCACTCCGTCTAGTGACAGATATGCAGCTACCATCTTTTGGATTATTGCTTTGGTTTTTTGTTTTTGAATTGATTTGCTTCAATTTCTATATTTGCTTTAATTTCTATCTTATGGTTTCAGGTTTTCGGGAATTGAATCAATAGCCAAATCAAAAAATTTTTGACAAGTTCTTGATTCCTAAATTTTGATCTACTATATTCAAATTTGAACATTGTACTTGTTAATTATGTTTGGATTATTGGATATGGAGAATACTGAATTTTCTAGACCTATAATGACTATTTTTACTGGTTCCAACTATAATATATGGGCTTAACACATGAAAGGTTTTTTAATTGGTTGTAGGCTTTGGCATATAGTTACTATGGATAATGCTAAACATGTTAGAGAACAAGATGAATCATTGTTAAATATGTTGAGAGATTAAAATTGGGATAGTAAAAATCACCAAATTACCTACTTTTGTTTCTGCCATCCATTTTTAGTTTGCAGATTTTGACACTGCAAAAGAAATTTGGGATTTTTTAGAAATTGGATACAAAACCACTAGTCTAGCTCATTATTATCAGTTGGTTACTACTCTTAACAACATTAAATAGGATCCTCAACAATTTGTTAATGAATTTCTTACTGTCATCCAACCTATCTAGAATCAATTAACTCAGGCTAATATCATCTCAAATCATCTTCACTTGATTCAAGTACTTATGGCTCTTAAGCCTGAATCTAAATTCATTCTTGATGCCCTATTACATCGGGATACATTGCCTACTTTTGAAATTGCTGTTAAAGAAATTATTTTTGAGGAGACTTGCATTAGTTTGACTAAATCTACATCAACAAATGTTGGTTACTACTCATCAGTTTAGCATCCCTCAGACCCATCATTTTATAAGAATTGTTATAAACCTAGTCATACAGTTTATTATTATCCTATTATTAAGTATAAACATTGTCATGAGTTAGGCCATATTGTGCCCAATTGTCCCAACAAACCATCCAGTCCTAAACGAGGATATTCTAACTCTCTGCATGGTTCTAAATCTAGTATTTCTTCAGTTGTTGTTGTTACCTTAGAGGAGTTTTCATATATTTCTATGAGTGCTCTTGAAAATCTTCTTAAACATGTTATCTCTTCTAGTACTTCCACCTCTATTACTTTATCTGTTGCATCAGGTACTTCTTGGCTTCTTGACTTCACTTGTTGTAATTATATGACTGTAAATGCATCTTTGTTTCTCACCAAACAATCTACTTCTTGTCTCCCACATATTTATACCATTGATGGTAGTCATATGACTGTTACTCATACTAGATGTGTAACCATCTTTCATATTAATCTTCCTAATACTTATATAGTTCCTAATTTACTATCAAATACCTTTTTTTGTGTAGGAAAGAACTAGATAAAAGCAAAAGTCTATCATTCCAAGTAGTTGAACTTCCTATAGGTAAGACATCTGCCAAACCGCATCTCTTTAAAAAAGAGAAAGAATAAGAATAATAGTCCTGCTAGGTTTCCCTAATTGTTACCTAGGCAAAAGTTAGGGATATGAGTAAAAATAGTTGGTTGGAAAACTTGAAAGGGCCAATCAATAACAAATATAATATTCAAACCTCATCACAGTTATTTTCATAAGTGAACAAAGAAATAAATAGAAAGAGATAGGGAAGGAGAATGAACACAATCAATTTTATAGTGGTTTAGGTATTAACGAACCCTACATCCACTAACCAATCTCAATTGGGTATTCTACTACTAGATGATACTTACAAAGAGTTTTAAGCTCACTCCAAACTTACAATGTGTTTTCAATGGTTCACACACAACCCTTACAATTGTTTCCCTTAGGCTCACACTTAAACTTATACAAAAGTTTTCTAATGGCTCACTCTCAACCTAACAATATGTGTTTTTTAAGACTAACACTTAACCCTTTAAGCTATTAATGCTTTTACAAACAACCAAATGATAACAATTAAGAGGTAAGGCTTTGAGAATTAAAATTGCAAGAGTTTGGCTTAAATGAAAGTTGTTGGATACTTAATGAGGGTCTTTGGAGGGGGTATTTATAGCTTCTTTCCTCCAAATTCCTGTTACAAAGAGATACCAAGAAGGATCCTCACAACAACCACAATATCTTGCATCAAATTCACTGTCAGAACTGGGTTGCGATCACTAAGCCTTTTTCGCGATTGTGACTACTTTTTTGTGATCGCGACTCCTTTTTTGCGGTCGCGATCTTCATAATTCATAATGGCTAGATCACACGTGACATCTTCTCATTGGTTCTTCAACTATCCATTGGAAGCTCTGAATACTGTATGAATTTTGCAGTCGCTACTTATAATTCGTGGTCGCGAATTAGGTATCGCACCCTTGGTCACGATTGCGACTGAGGTCGCGATTCTCTCTGAGTCTTGAAGCTGAAAAATGAACTTCTTGCCTTCTGATTGTCTTGGTTGCAAAATCATGGTCGTGGTCGCGACTTTGCTGTCTTGGGCGCAACTCAGAAGTCCACTTATATACTTTGGAAGATTTTGATTTCCTTTCAATTTCAATCAATAAATATGATATATTCTGCAAAACAAACACTTGAACAAACATTAGATAACCTTTAATTTGATTGACAAGATCAAAATAGAGATTGACTAAGTTTTAAAATAACTTAGGTTAACAATCTCTCCCTTTTTTATTTTGACAATTAAATTGAACTTAAATATAAAATAGAAGTTACATGTAAATAACATTCAATTCATCAAGAGTTCTCCCCCTCAATTTATGCAACAAATGACAAAAAAAAAAAAATATAAAGTGGAGAACATATTTTCAAGTGATGTTCATTTGAGTTTATTTAAGTTCTTATGTTTCTCCTCATTGACAATATAAAAAAGAAATAGAGAGAAAAATATATTGCAATAGATCAAAGAATAAACAAGATAAAAATAGAGAAAATAGATAATTGTATTAATTTGAAATTGATTGATGCCACATTACAATGCATGAAAAAAAAAAAACATAAGGAAGAAAATGTGAAACAAAGCAAAAAAGACAAAAGAAATAAGAAATTTTAAAGAGAAAAACTAAGAATCTCCCCCATCTTTGGGTTCATCTTCTTCTTAATGAGGGGCCTCTTCTTGTGTCTCCTCCTCTTCTTCTTCACTAAATTGCCAATCTTAGAGGTTGCATTGAGAAAGATCCATGTGACCTTGCATATCAAAAATGTCTTTATGAATGTGGTCTAAAAGAGAAAGTCTCCTTAAGACTTTTTGAAGAAGGCAATTGGTCTCATCTTGAGGTTGAGATGGAGGGGCAATAGGTGCTACTTGGGGTGCTTCCTCTTGTGGTTGACTAGGTTCACCTACCACCACCCTTGATCTTTTCCTAGTCCTCTCTTGGATGCCAACATCTCTAAAAAGATAATCATATTTCCCTTCCTTTTCTCTCAATGCCTTGGCATTGATTATGTATTGAAAGTCAATGAGCGATTTTTTGATTAGTTTTTAGAGAATGGCTATGTTGGGTGGAGTAAGAGCCCTAACATGTTTGGCTATGGTAGAAATATGGGAAGAGAGCAGAATTGTACCTTTTTTTGATGAAGAAAGGTGAAGGAATTGGTCTACAAGAAACCTAGCAGATTAAGATGGGTTTTCCCTTGACAAGACCATATAGGAAGAAGAGATCTCTTTGGGAAACCTTTTCATTTCCATCCCCTCTTGCATTAATGGTGAGGGTGACAATCTTATGGAGAAGCTAAAGAGAAAGTATCTTGATGTGTTTGGCTAGGGAGGATTTTGGATTGAATTTTAGCTCAATGGAAATTTCGGTCCAAAAAGAGTTGAGGTGAAGGGAGAAATCATTGATGGTGTAGGCACCCTTAATTAGGAAATGAAAGATGTTGGCAAATCACTAAGGGAAAGCTCATAGAAGTGACCAAAAAATGAAAAATCTATGTGTTTTACCCGATATTAAAGTTTAATTATATATGATTTTCTTATACGTCTAATATTTCGTTTATATAAGTGTATGAATTATTAACGTTAAAATTTAATCCTTTAAATATTTAAAATATATGTTTTTAAAAGATGCTAAATATCAATTTTATTCAATTTATTTATTACTGTGTCTAGTTGATATTAAATCTAATTATATCTGTTTTCGTAGACTTTATTATTTCTTAATATGTATATATAAACCATTAACTTTAAAGCTTGATTTTATATAACATATTGTTTCAATAAAAATTATATTGGTTATTATGCTATAGAATTTCAAGATATGTGTACATTAATTTTTCAATATATATATATATATATATATATATATATATATAATTAGATAAATGTGTTCCATTTAATACAAGTTTAAGTTTTATTTATATGTTTTCAATCTAAAATTTTAATACACCTATTATATATTAATTATAAATTTGAAAATCTATATGTGAATAATAAATGAATTTCAATGTTTATATCTATATGGTTATATTAAATTCATATTGTATGAATTTATCTAACTTTTAAAGAGTATGAAATTCCAAAATGAATATTATAATTTTAAACACTTATTTGTACACCATTAGTGTTGAAAACTACTTATATATATATATATATATATATATATATATATATATATATATATATATATATATATATATATATATATATATATATATATATATATATATATATATATATTATAACTTCACCAAAGATTGTCACATTTTAATGAAGATAAGAATTATAAGTTACTATTCAAATTTTCAAATAGAAATTTATATACTATAATCTATTTACTATCAAAAATATTAGTACCTCTCATGCCAGTTGTTACAAGTGTTTTTTTTTTCTTTATTTTGAAAAAGAAGTAGAACTTTCATTGATTGGAACTCGACATTAGGTTATTTACATCAGCATCAATGGCATAACTAGGAATATAATTATCCCACACTAAATCTTTAATCATTCTAGACCCCTTAGCTAAAAAATGAGCTACTTTGTGGGCATTCCTTCTCACAAACACAAGAGAGTGTTGAAATAAAAACTTATTTTATAGCCCAAGATTAATGAAAGCCTAGCCTAAAGAAGCTTCTAATATTTTCAAATGGAGTTTGTTATACAGCTCATGAATGAGCTCATTGTGTTGAAAATTGTTGGATGTTAGGTGTGTTTGTGTGGTTTGTATTGAGTTAAAATTAGTATAAATACCCCCTCTGTCTTTGCATTGTATCACCAAGTAGCAACGTAAAATAAGAGAGAAATAAGAAGCAAAGCTTCTTGAGTATTGTGAGTGTTCTTGTGAGTTTGTTGTAGAAGAAAAAGTGTTGTATTTTGTAGTAATAAATTCTTTTTCAAAGTGAGTTTTTGTGTTAACATAATGGTATCAGAGCCAAACATAGGCATATAAGATATCAAATCAAAGATCTTAGAGAGACGAATCCAATGACACCAGAATCAACTTGATCGGAGTTCAGAAGCACCGCCAATCACCACTGGAAGATTACTGCCCAGAATTTGAGTTAACTCATTGAGTTTCACTGAGTCATCCGAACCAACTCACAAATTTAGACTGAATGGAGCGTTGACCAAGCCGTTAAGCCAGTTGACCAAGCCACTTAAGCTGTTGACCAAGCCTATTGACCAAGCCGCTGAGCAGTTGACCGAGCCATCTTACCAAGCTGTCAAGCCATTGACCTTTGATTGTTGACTATGACTATTTGACTTTCAATGGTTGACTTTGATCGTTGACTTTGACCAAAAGTTTGACTTTGCAGTTTAAGTTCATCTTAAGGTTTTTTGGTATTCTAGATCTGTCTGTGCGATCGGATTTTGCAAATTTTTTCCAGATTTGGAGATATGGCAAATAATGTGGCATCCTTCCAAGTACCAACACTCAACAACAATAATTACGACAATTGGAATATCAAGATGAAGGCTCTCTTTGGTGCACACGATGTTTTGGATATCATAGAGAAAGTTTATAATAAGCTAGAAAATGAAGATGCTCTTACACAAGATCAAAAGACAATTTTGAAGGATTCAAGAAAGAGGGATAAAAAAGCTCTCTACCTAATCTATCAAGCCTTAGATGATGATGGCTTTGAGAAGATTTTAGATGCAAAATCCACAAAGCAAGCATGGGAGAAGATGCAAATTTCTCACAAAGGAGTCAAAAAGGTGAAGAAGGTTCATCTCCAAACACTAAGAAGTGTGTTTGAATCATTACACATGAAAACATTTGAAACTATTTTAGATTATTTCGCAAGAGTAGCAGCTATTTCTAATCAATTGAAAAGAAATGGTGAAAAGCTAGAAGATGTATGAATAATAGAAAAGATACTTCGCTCGTTAGATTCTAAATTTGAGCACATTATCGTGATGATTGAAGAAACTAAATATTTGGAGGAAATGATGATTAAAGAACTCTAAGGATCATTGCAAGCCTATGAAGAGAAGCTTAAGAAGAAGCAAGGAATCTTTGAATAACTCCTCAAGCTACAGCTCAAGGATGTACAAGAAAGCCAAGTCAATCAACATGGCCAAGGTAGAGGTAGAGCTTGAGGATGAGGTTGAAATTACAACAACGATTCCAACAACTATGAAAGAGGGGAAAGTTCCATAAGAGGTCGTGGAAGAGGAAATCCTAATTTGAGGTATGAAAAATCTTAAATTCAATGCTACAATTATCACAAGTATGGCCATTATGCTTCAGAATGTAGAAGTTCAAAAGTTGAAGAAAAGTCCAACTATGTGGAAGAAAAGATTGAAGAAAAGGCAACTCTTTTCCTAGCAAAGAAGGAGAATGATGATGGCTAAGAGAATTCTTGGTATCTTGACACTAGTGCAAGCAATCATATGTGTGGAAAGAGAAGCATGTTCATGGAACTTGATGAATCTGTAAGTGGCAATGTCTCATTTGCAGATGATTCTAAAATTGAAGTAAAAGGGAGAGGTAACATTCTCATCCATTTAAAGATGGGAAACATCAATTTATTTCAAATATTTACTATGTGCCTAACATGAGGAGTAACATCTTGAGTCTTGGACAATTATTGAAAAAAAGCTATGATATTCACATGAAAAATGACAATCTTTCTGTAAAAGATGACAAGAATAATCTAATAGCTAAAGTGCCAATGACAAAGAATAAAATATTTGTGATCAACATACAAAATGATGTTGCAAAATGCTTGAAAGCTTGCTACAAGGATGCATCATGGCTATGGCATCTTCGATTTAGGCATCTCAACTTTGGAGGATTGAAGCTTCTATCTAAGAAGAACATAGTGAAAGGACTACCAAGCATCAACCAACCTGAACAACTTTGTGAAGGGTGCTTACTTGGGAAGCAATTCAGAAAAAGCTTTCCAAAGCTGTCAGACTCAAGAGCGAAAAAGCCACTGGAGTTTATACATGCAAATATTTATGGACCGATCAGTCCAAGTTCATTTGGTAAATGTAACTATTTCCTTCTCTTTATTGATGATTTTTCAAGAAAAACCTGGGTATATTTTTTGAAGCAAAAATCAGAGGTTTTCAAAGTATTCAAGAAATTTAAAGCTAAGGTGGAGAATAAAAGTGGCTAAAAGATTAAAGCAATGAGATCTGATTGAGGAGGAGAATTTACCTCTAAGGAGTTTCAAGAGTTCTGTGAAGTAAATGGATTCGAAGACTATTGACAGTCCCAAGACCCCCCCAGCAAAATGGAGTTGCAGAAAGGAAAAATAGAACTATCTTTGACATGACATGAAACATGCTCAAAAGCAAACATTTGTCAAAAGAGTTTTGGGCTGAAGCAGTGGCTACAGTAGTCTACCTATCCAATCGATCTCCAATAAAAAGTGTATGGGGAAAGACACCACAAGAAGCCTAGAGCGAAAGAAAGCCTAGTATTTCTCACCTCATAGTATTTGGAAGCATAGCTCATGTTCATGTATCGGATGAAAGAAGAACCAAGCTTGATGATAAAAGTGAAAGATTCACCTTCATTGACTATGTGCAAGTTCGAAAGGCCATAAGCTGTATAATCCAAATAATAGGAAGATCGTAATCAGCCGAGATGTCATATTTGATGAAGAAGGTGAATGGGAATTCAACTCTCCCATAGATGACTTTAATTTCCTTCCGTTTGATGAAAATGACCAATCACCAATTGAGTGAATAAAAGAAGTTCAGCAAGAGACTACTACACCACCGATTTTGCCAATATCAACTACCCGTGGAGATGGTTCACCTTTATCAAGTAATAGTGTTGAAGAAAGAGCTATGGAACGTACAAAGAGTCTTTGAGATCTTTACGAAGAAACTGAACGACAAGATAATCTTACATTATTTTGTCTACTTGTTGATTGTGAACTAGTAAGCTATCAAGAAGCTACAAAGGAGAAGAAGTGGAGAGATGCAATGGACGAAGAAATTAAGACAATCAAAAAGAATGAAACATGGGAGCTTGTTCCACTTCCCAAAGGTCATAAGGCAATTGGTGTAAAGTGGGTGTTCAAAACAAAGAAGAATGCTAAAGGAGAAATCGAAAGACATAAGGCAAGGCTTGTTGGGAAAGGCTATAATCAAAAATTTGGAATCGACTATGATGAGGTATTTATTCCTGTTGCTCGACTAGAGACTATCAGACTAATTATTTCTTTGGCAGCTCAAAACAGATGGAGAATACATCAAATGGATGTAAAATTTGCATTTTTAAATGTAATCCTTGAAGAGGAAGTCTACATTAAGCAACCATTAGGTTATGAAGTTAAAAGCTAGGAGGACAAGGTGTTAAAATTGAAAAGGCTCTCTAAGGGCTAAAACAAGCACCAAAAGCTTGGAACAGTCAAATTGACAAGTACTTCCAAGAGAATGGCTTCAACAAATGTCCATACGAACATGCCCTATATATCAAAGTCAAAGATGGAGATATTTTGATCATATGCCTTTATGTTGATGACTTGATTTTCACAAGAAACAATCCAAAAATGTTTGATGATTTTAAGAAAGTGATGATGAAAGAATTCAAGACGACAGATATAGGTCTCATGGTGTATTACCTCGACATCGAAGTCAAGTAGAAGGATGAAGGAATTTTCATCTCTCAACAAAATTATGCATAAGAAATACTTAGGAAATTCAAAATGGACAATTGTAAGCCAATTAGCACCCTAACAGAATGTGGAGTCAAATTAACCAAGCATGAAGAAGGTCAAAGTGTAAATCCAACATTTTTCAAAAGCCTAGTTGGAAGTCTACATTACTTGACTTGTACGAGACCTGACATTCTCTATGCAGTCGGACTTGTTAGTTGTTATATGGAAGCACCAACAACAATTCATTTTAAAGCTACAAAGAGAACCCTCTGCTATCTGAAAGGTACAATTGATTTTGGTTTGTTCTATTTAGTTTCTAATGATTACAAGCTTATTGGGTATAGTGATAGCGATTTATCGAAAGAGTACTACTAGATTTGTATTCTTTGTGGGAGATACTGCATTCACATGGCTATCAAAGAAACAACCAATTGTCATGTTGTCAACTTGTGAAGTTGAGTATGTGGCTCACCGTCAGCTGTTTGTCATACAGTCTAGTTGAGAAACTTATTGAAAGAGCTGAACATGAGACAAGAAGAACCAACAAAGATTGGTATTGATAACAAATAAGCAATTGCTCTAGCAAAGAATCCACTGTTTCATGATCGTTCAAAGCACATAGATACTCGTTTTCATTACATTAGAGAATGCATTGCAAGAAAAGATGTACAAATCAAGTATGTCAAGGCATATGATCAAGTTGCTGATATTTTCACCAAGCCATTGAAGTTTGAAGACTTTGCCAGGATAAGGAGTTTACTTGGTCTTACAAAATAAGTTTAAGGGGGAGTGTTGAAATATAAACTTATTTCATAGCCCAAGATTAATGAAAGCCTAGCCTAAAGAAGCTTCTAATATTTTCAAATGGAGTTTATTATACAGCTCATGAATGAGCCCATTATGTTGAAAATTGTTAGATGTTAGGTGTGTTTGTGTGGTTTGTATTGAGTTAGAATTAGTATAAATACGCCTTCCCTCTTTGCATTGTATCATCAAGTAGCAACGAAAAATAAGAGAGAAATAAAAAGCTAAAGCTTCTTGAGTGTTGTCAGTGTTCTTGTGAGTTTATTATAGAAGAAAGAGTGTTGTGTTTTGTAGTAATAAATTCTTTTTTAAAATGAGTTTTTGTGTTAATAAAGAGACACTAGGAGCAAGCAACCTGATAATATCTTAAATAAAAAAATTCAGCTGCGTATAGACTGTATGACCACCATTTACTCACTGCACTAGAGACAAAACAATCCACCTCAACCATTGATACAACCCAAGCCTGGTGCCTTTACCAAAGCAGAGCATCCCTTAATCTAATCGCCTCCATGTTCAGGCCTCGCAAACAGAGGGGTAGACATGGTAGTCACAACAATGCCTAAATGGTCTCGTATGATATCACTAACAAAAGCCCATCTAGTGGCCATGTCTAGCAATGCATCTCCATTAATAGCAACACAACTAAACAACTCAGCTGGGTGATTAGTGTTTGCATTAACTTGCCAATAATGAAATAGAGAAGAGATAGCATTATGCACTGGCAAATGAGGCAGGAAAACCTCATCATTCCATACTTTACTGTTCCCCCACCACCAAATGGAATCAATCACAGCAACAAAAACACCTTTGTCATTCTTACTTAGACATTATAACATCCCAAACACATAATCCTTCACCGAGTTACATTGCTGGAGCAACAAAGCAGCAAATGGCAATGCCTGCCAATAAGCTATACTAAAATCACAGCTCATAAATAAGTGCATATCATACTACCTTTTCTCTCCACATAGTGGACACCATGGATCGATAAAACCCACTTAGTGACCCAATTTTGTTTAGAGACCAAGTTGTTACAAGTCTTAATATATATCCTATTATGTTAAAATCCAAATATTGAGCATGCCTCAAAATCTCAAGAGTTAACAATGAAAAATATGTATAAATGATCCAAAATATATCTTTATATGATCCATTTGGATACCAGTAATTTTTATATTTCAATATAGTTTTACTGAATTGATGATTATAAATATAAATTTCATGAACCCTTGATACAAGTAGTTAAGTGAATTATACTTTAACCCATTCCATGTTGTGTATATATATATATATATATATATATATATATATATATATATATATATAATGCCATATTTGATCTTTTATATTCTTTACTTGCTGAACTTTTCCCCAAAGCTCTTCCCTTCCACTCACTAGTTCTTGCAAGTAAAGGTTGAAGTAGTAAATTTTAGGAGTATAGTTGATGTCAGCAAGTTAATTTCTCAAGCATCCTTCTTTTGAGGACTGGCAAGTCAATGTGATAATTTGATTTTGATAATTGTTGGTATATGAATTTAAGATCTCTTAGATGCTTCATATGTGTATTTGATATGTACATGTTATAAGCGTATTAATAATAAGTATAATACATAATGTTGATATGTGCATGGAATGATAGGATTGATAATGCATATAAGTATGAGAATGATAATGGGAGAACTTGTATGTCAATTTATTATAGTAAGGGAATGGGATTAGTATTAGAAGTGCATTTGATATGCAGGTTGTGATCTTGGGGCTATAGTGTAATTGCAATTGATATCATGTTAAGAGTTGGAAATAAGTATGGGTTTTATAGGTTATTGGTCCCCTATGGTTACCCATGCCCTAAAACTATCATAGCTCAAAAATTAGGTCATGACATCAACCTTAGCTATGGAAGGCCAACTACCCTCAATTGAAATAATGAAATCAATTTTGATTGTCAAAGCAATATCCAAGTATTGTCAAAACTTTAAAAAGTAAAAAACATAGACCGTGACACTAGAAAGGTAGCTACCCTTCTTTTTCTAAAATTCTAAAAATCCAAACTAGGAGGAGGGTCAATCTATTGTCACCTAAGAAGCCTAGCCATCAAGAAACAAAGAGCCAACCAAGCCGAAAGTAACTTTAAACCTTGTTTTTGATAGTTAGTTGTGTGAACTTGGTCTTACCATTTCTCTTTCTTCTTCTAGTTTTCAGGTGCAAGACCTCAGACAAGATGGATTCTTAGGACAGGCACAAAGTGGAAAGAATATTTCAGCTTACTTCTCTTCATCTACTAGTTTCAAAGAGTATTTTCTTTATCACCACTGTGTCTCCACTATATCAATGGCATCTTTGTTTGGATCACGCTTCTACTAACAAATTTTAGCCTTTAGTTTGTAATGGATCATTAGAAATCTCTAAATTTGAACCATTTGATTGTTTACATTATTAGCTTGCTGAACAATTTGTGCTATCCTTTGATACCAACAATTCTACTTCCGATAATCTTTTTGATTTACTACATTCAGATATTTTGGGGTCCTACACCACATTCTACAATTAGTGGATATCATTATTTTGTTTTGTTCATTGATGATTATTTTATATTTACTTGGATTTATTTTTTGAAACAAAGGTTTGAACTACCTCAAGTCTATATTACCTTTGCTAATATGGTTTAAACTCAATATTTTTGTCCTATTAAAATACTTCATACTGATAATGCCACATGTGAGACCTAGCTCAAATGTCCCCTTGCTTGAGAGCTTTAAAGGCGAGCAATTTCTAAGATTTAGGTTTGAGTTTTGATGCTCACGATTGGAACGGCTATCATTTGAGCAAATTAATTTGATTTTTTGGAAAATGATTTGGAAGTTGGCCCTCTAATTTATTTTAAAATGAGAAAATTAAGAAAAAATCTAATTTGACTCCAATTTATTAATTTTTCAATTAATTTACCCAAGGATAAAATCACTATCCTTTGAACCAGGTTAATCTTAGAGACTAAGTTTTTAGTTTCAAATAATCTAGATTTGACTTGAAAAATTAATTTCATGAATGACAAATATAAATGACGGTTAAGATGCATGATCATAGCATAACTATAAATGAATGGAGAAATAAAAGTGAGTAAATTAAACATCCACAAGTAAATGAGAGTATTTTCTTTAGCCCTTAAGAATACTAGGGAAATCATATGGTCACTCATTTACTTCAAAATAATTAATTTAATTATAAAATTAATGATGGGATATTTTCTGTAGCACTTATAGGTTCTAAAAAGATCACAAATTTCCTTACAACAAAATTAAACACAAATATTTATAAAAATAAAGGGAAGGAGTTGACTATGGGTTTAGATTTGAGAACTGGATTTAGACTCCAAGTATGCCTATTATCTCATCAAATGAAAATCAAAATTCATATATTTCATTTCACGATTAAGTGGAGGGGTTTAGAGATTGATCGGAGTCGGTTTAATTTTATTTGATTTTAGGATTTTTGTGGTTGGGAGAAGATGCTATACCTTCTCTTTTCATGTGTGTGAGGGGCGGAGGGTCTTTTTGGACTGATGTTTCATTTACCGATACTAAAAAAAGGAAATCCTACTCAAAGTGAGTGAATTTAACCTAAGAAGCATTAAATTAATTAATTAATTACTCAAGGAGATTAATTAATTAATTACACTAAAATTAATTAAAATCAAATAGAATTTAATTAATTTTAAAGGAGGCTAATCAAAGAGAGTATAAAAAGACTAACTAAAGACATAAAGAGAATATGAAGGAATAAATGGATAACTAATCAACGTGTACTGAAAGGGTGTCTAAAATGGTGGGAAAGTAGCCTATTTATAGGCAAGGTGAAGTGGAGATATCTTGGAGAAAGGAAATCTAAAAGACCAAAAAGAATAGGGCTAGAAAGGCTAAAAATTAGGCTGGAGAAGGGCAAAAACAAAATTCCAGAGTAGTGAGGGACCAGTTAACGGTAAGGCTAATGGATCCGCTGGTTTGGTTCACAAATCCGTGTAGAGGCCTAGTGGATCCACACAAAAGGTCAGTAGTTGCCACCAACCTATTTGGCAGATCTGCGTAAAAGGCCTAGTAGGTACTTCTAGCAGCAAAACCATTTTTCGCATTTTCAGATTTTCAAGTCTATTCTAAAGACTTCCAAGTAGATTTCTAGAGCTTTCTAGACTCTAAAAAATCACCGATCAGTATCATTGTATTTAAAATTAATTATTGAGCAGTTTGGCAGTTAGCATTAGAGAATAGTTAGTTGATTTTTAGTTTTGCATTGCACACTAATTTTAGTAGGTGTTATATTGTGGTAGCATTAGGAGAGTACAAAATTAAGGGTTTATACCATGGAATATCAAGATTCAGTTCTTAAATTTCTCAGTTAGTAAGGATCCCTTGATCAATGCTTTTCTACATATCTCTCAATAAAATGGCAGGGCTGGGTGTAAACATCATCATATTCTTGACTTTGTTTATGCTCAACTTCTTTTTGCTTCTTATCTTGAAAAATTTTAGGGGGGAGTTACCTTAATTATTATGTATACTATTAATTGTCTTCAACTCCTTTTCTTAATAATGGTTCTCCTTTTACTTATCTTTATGATAATTCTCCTAATTATTTCTCTCTTAAAGTTTTTGGGTATACTTGTTTTGTTTTTCTCAATCTTTATGAACATAACAAATTTGAACCTGGTTGTTATGTATGTTGTTTTCTTAGATATGGAATCAAACATAGAGGTTTTTATTGTTGGGATCCTTTTTCTCAATGCCTTAGTATCTCTATTTGAGATCACACCATGTTTTCCACATTGTCCAAATTTCATATTTCTCCTTCTACCTCTTTGTTAGTTTTTTACTAATTCTTTTATAGAATTATTTCCTAGTTCTAATGCAATTGCTTATAGTGAGCTAAATAATTTTCTTGCGATAGCACATTCTCTTGTTTTTGATGTTTCTCCTACTAATCCTATGCCTCTATATACTGATCTTACTCATATTCCTCTTTTTCTCCATTTTACTTGAGTAAGAGAATCTCCTCATCATGTCTATGCATGATTATCATTGTTTTTCTACTATCATTTCTCTGCATGAACCTCATACTTATCGTGAGGCTAGTACTGACCCTCTTTAGTAATGAGCTATAATTGAAGAAATCAAGCTTTGGAGACAACTCATACTTGGGGTTTTATTGATCTTCCTCCTAATAAAACTCAAAATGGTTATGAATGGTTTTACAAGATTGTAATTCATTCTAATGGTTCTATTGAATGATATAAAGCTCATTTGGTTGCTAAAGGGTGCACTCAATATTATGGCATTGATTATGAAGAAACATTTGCTCCTGTAGCTCGTATAACCTCTATTCACAACTTTTTGGCTATTGTAGCTGTTAAACACTAAACTCTCCTTTATATAGATGTCAAAAATGTCTTTCTTAATGGTGATCTTAATGAAGAGTTTTTTTATGCATCCATACTTGGTTAATCTCATCCTCTAGATAAGGTTTGTCATCTTGGGTGCACTTTATGTTCTTAAACAAGTTCCTCGAGCCTGGTGTGCCAAGTTTAGTATAATTATTGCTTAATTTGGTTTTCATACAAGTTCTTATGATTGCTTTCTTCATATGTCGCACTAACAAAGGCCTGGTTCTATTATTACTTTATGTGGATGATATGATTATTATTGGTGATGATACAATTAGCATTTCTGAGTTGTTAGATTATCTTAGTTAGAATTTTGAAATGAAGAATTTAGGTACTCTTAGTTACTTATTTATCCTAAGCTAAGTATGCATTTGATTTGCTTTTTTCGAGCTAGATTTATTAGTACTAAGGTGGCCTCTACCCTTTTGGAATATAATGTGAAATTCTCATAGTCATTCGACCTAACATTATCTATGTTATTTATATCATTAGTCAATTTATGTCTACACCTCAAGCTACTCACTTTATTACAGTTCTCTGCATCCTTCGGTATATTAAAGGCACTCTTTTCCATAGACTTCATTTTTTATCTACTTCATCTTTGGTCCTCTTTGATATCCTTATGTTAATTGGGCTAGTGATCCAACTGATCATAATTCCACTAATGGTTATTGCTGTTTCTTTAGAGACTCCTTTATTTCTTAGCAAAGTAAGAAACAAACTGTCACTTCTCATTCTAGCACTAAGTCGAAATATAGTGCTCTTGCTGATACAACTTTTGAACTTCTCTAGTTACGATGGTGTCACGACCATATTTATGGCCCTAGGTGGCTAGAACATACACTACTTTCCAATAGAATATTAGAAGATTAACACCAAAGGAGGGCCCAAGAAGGAGAAATGAGTCACCACCTAGTTTTTTTAAAAAATTAAGAAAATAGTGACTAAGATCCCTAGCTTATTACCTAATCACCAAAATCAAAGATTCTAAGCAAGGAGTTTAGGTAAAATTATAGGAAGGTGTTAGCCACCCATTTTGACCAGCTGTGAAGCTGGCTTCCACTGTTTGGTTCCGATAATGGATAGTTTCATCAGGTTGTTTGAGTTATTATTATATGACATATATCATAACATTGATCATTCCATCTCATAAGGTGCATTATTTAATATATCAACATACCTCAAATAATACTTAGCCATATTAGTGCTTTGGAGTTATAAAGTTGTCATGCTTTAGCCATTTGGTGGGTTTTTACAAATACATCATGCCATTCTAATTAATTTCAATCCTAGCATGCCTTATTTCTACCAATTTTATTCAACTTTATTTCTAATTAAGACTTTGCCATTAAGGCCTCTTTATTAAGACTTTGCCATTAAGGCCTCTCCATTAAGACTTTACCATTAAGGCTCCTTTTAGGTATTCCTGGCCTAATACATGAAATGGGTTTTCCTTGGCCCATTATTGCCTATTAGGGCTCTCTCTATGATCATTGAGACCTTGCCATTAGGGCATTCTTCGCATAGTCATTAAGATTTAAGCATTAAGCCTCTCTTCATAGTCATTAAGACCTTAAGATTGCCTTTAATTTTTTGCCTTTTCATCATTCTTCATCTTCATCAGCTATTAGAGTAATGTCATTTGGGTTCATTGTAGAGTGTTGCATTAATTAATTATCTATTGAGTTAAATCATTGTTTTGTTGATTGATTTGCATTTGTAATGAAACACATGTTGTACCTTTCTCTGTTTAGAAGTAGTGTCTGACAAGATAAAAATCACTTTATTGGAAAATGTATCAGGATGGAAATATTATTAATGTCTTTGTTTCTTTTTAATTATTAGAGTATCTCGATTGAAAAATTTTCTCTGTGTGTGCTCATTTATGACAAAGATATACTATTGATTGATGATAGGATAAGGTTGATCTGCATTGCTTTTGATCATCTTGTGAACTAACCCATTCTTTTAAATGTATTCAAATGAATAGTTGTCACCTTAGGTAGAGTAGTGAATTGTAACTATACTACTAGTTCCATCAAATATATTCACCTTATAGGCATGACAAATTATTCTTCCTAAAAGGATCAACTTTTAAGAAAAAGTGTTGTTGCATTCTTAACTATTTTGTCTGTAAGGGCAATCAAACCAGTATAAGTTGAGGAAACATTTATAATGTAAACCACCATCTAGTTTTATTTTTCTTCAAAGCTTGAAGTGTCTCCCTTGATCTAGAAATTATCTTTCCAAGCTTTTTCCTTGGACCTTATGGCATCCTCTGTATTGTCTTCTTATAGACCTAGTCCTTTCGTTCATTAAGGTCTTCCTCTAAAATCAGAGCCAACACATCTTAAAGAGATCTCTAAAACTTAGCCACTAAATAGATTTTTGAATAATCTTATCTTATCCAAAATTATGGTCGTCAGTTTATTTGAGACTTAGTTATTCACTTCGAGTATACTTTCCTTAGGCCCTATACTTTCATGGTTTTCACAATAAACTCATTTTGGATATGGCCAAAGGAGTTTTCATTCTTTATGTGGTATTTTTTCATCTCTGCCATATCATTGTGGAAATCCAACCATTATAATTTTCTCATATATATTCATCATTTGAAGAGCAATAGTGCAGCCAACCCTCATCTAGTTACCTTCCTACAATGGTTCAATCCTATTGATCAATGAAGTGACTTTCTTCTCACAGAAATGGGTGAATCAACTTTGATAGATGCCTTTGCCATCTAAACTATACTCATTCTCCATCATCCTTACACTGCTATGGATGATCGCTTTTTAGGCCTCTAACGAGTTGTGAATCCTTAAGTCTTTGCCTATAAATCCTATTTCTTTTCACTTTACAAACATGTATTTGATTATCCAGGAGAGTTTACTACCTTTTAGCATTTTATGTGTGAAAAGAACAATGTTGCCCTATACGAGCTACAACCTCATATTGAATCTGATGCCTTTTGGCAAGAATTTTCTCCCAAGTATTATTGTAAGATTTATGCAGCCAAAGAAGATTAGAAAAAATATTGCCTTAGAGAACTATATCAAAGAGACCCTCAACCTATGCTTCCTAATGATGACAAGTTTGACCCCACTCATCATCTTTGGGCTCATCTTATGGATCCTTTTTTTGGACCTCTACGAGTTCGATGAGATGTCCATTTATAGCCAGTTTGATGATGATGATGATGAAGATATAATGAATTTGTCTCCTTCCCACAAGCCTATTAAGAAGTGACAATTCAAGC
This sequence comes from Reutealis trisperma, assembly GCA_947687605.1. Classification (NCBI taxonomy): domain Eukaryota; kingdom Viridiplantae; phylum Streptophyta; class Magnoliopsida; order Malpighiales; family Euphorbiaceae; genus Reutealis; species Reutealis trisperma. The sequence continues at coordinate 116,860 of CANTUT010001428.1, forward strand.
TACCTGTACCATAGTGTTGGAGTGTTTCCTTTTTTGAATTCTTGAGTTTAGTAAGGTGGGAGCATAATGTTGGTGTGTTTTCTTTAATTTTTTCTTTGACTTATTATCCTTTGAATCATGTTATGTTGTGTTTGAAGACAGTCGTGAGATAGAGAATAAGACCAAGGACAATGCCTTTTTATTTGATGAAATAAAATTTTGTGTTATATGCCATTATTGATGTCAATGTTATGATTGCAATAGCTATAGTATGAGGGGTATTCTTAGTAAATAAGTTGTGAATACTTTATAATCAATCTAGTGATGGTGGACTCTTAGTGGTGAATAGTAATTATTTAGCTTAAGTTCTATTAAATTATAACTTTAGTAAGTAAGGTGTAGTGCGAGTACCATGTAATTAACTTGGTATTATTAGTTTGATTCCTTAGTAGTTATGGCTATACCATTTCCAGACGTAACCCCATTGGATTATAGGGTAGTGATTTGGCCAGTCAATAAACCTCGTCCAAGTAGAGGTTAAGTTTGGAATTATCATCAGAGAGTGAGATGTGCTTTCAAAAGTTGATAGATTAATTATTTCTAAGTGTAAGTTTGTGCTTTTAAAATAATGAGTAAAAGTAATTAAAATAATGATAATTATGAACAATTTTATGATAATGTCTAGTGGCTTAAGGATTTGATCGATTTTTGAGAAACACCTTTCCGATTATAAGTTGTTGATATATATTATTGTAATGGTTTACTAAGGTAAGTTATCTTAAGAATGAAATAATGAATTGTATTAATGAACATCTATGTTTTACCATCTAGAATGACATATGATGCGGTATTAATCATGACTATTAATTTAGATTTCTATAAGGGTATAAAGAACTAAATTGAGGTCATGAATAAACAATATACATAGTTACATGGTGATATGATCCATGAAAATATTTGTCCAAATAACTAAGATGAGTTTAAGAATAACTAAGATGAGTTTAAGTATATTTTATGGATGGATGTATTGGACATGCAATTTGTATGCATTATTGAGACTATAGATTTGATATTACTCGATTGAGATTACTAAAGATTAAGTAATGATTATTGGTATGGAAATAATTTTTGGCTAAGCAATGAGATGAAATCACTATATAAGAGCACATAAGAAATATATACTTAAGGTTAAGATGAATTAAAGATGACATTGAAATTGAATGACATAAGAATTATATAGATATTCCTATTAACCATTAATTGGATTAATGAATTCATTGTTTTTCCTATGGAGATTTAGTGAGTGATGATAGAGCTTTATATGAGTGATTATATTTAAGGTTCATATTGATAAAGGGTTATTAGGTGTAATTCCTTATTAAAGCATAACAATTTTGTATGTATATATGTATAATATATTTGGAGACTTGGAAATAAATCCAATGGATTTTTATTTATGAATAATATGTTACGAAGATTGGAGTTTGAGCAAAAGTAGTAAATCACAGTATAGAAATATAATTTTAACTGTGGTTCTATAATGAAATAAGGTTTGAAATGATTGAGACAAATAATGGTATTAGCGGTAGTTAAGGAAAAACAATATTGTGTGTACATCAAAGATAAGGATATGAGTAAGAACAACTTTTAGTAGGCAGATAGTGATTGGGTCTAGTTTTAAAATTCAAGGATGAATTTTTATAATAGGAAAGAATGTAATAACCTGAATTATTAATTAATTTAAAAGTCTTATTTTATAGACAAAAAAATAAAAATTTAAATTTTATATGCAATAATTGTTTTTAAATTATTTAATTAAAGTTTTATATTTAACAATTTATTTAAGTTATGTGTTTAAGTTGAATAGGATATTTTTCATGAAAATGCCTAAATAAATTTTATTATTATTATTATTATTATTATTATTATTATTGTTATTTGACTTTAATTATTGAGATAAATATTATTATTATTATTATGATTATTATTAATATTATGATTAATATAAAAAGGAAATGATTAATTTATTAATTTGATAAACTTAAAATCTAATTATATTAATTATTATTATTATTATTATTATGATATACTTAGATAGGTAAATAGCTGATTGGTTAAGGGAGAGAGAGAGACCAATCGGCTGCTATGTGTAAGAGGGAGAGAGAGAGAGAGAGCACCAAAAGGGAAAAAAAAAAAAGACATTGATGAAATTTCGACCAGTAGGTTGCACGCCGCCACCATCTGATAGCAGTATGTGCTTTAAGAGCCACATAATAGTTATGTAATAGTAGATATTAATTTCCAATGGCATAATAAATATATTCATAATGTGAAAATAGTTTCATATTATTAGATATAGTCCTTAAGTATTTATAAGAGGATCTATTCTCAAATATTGAGAATACGGGAGACAGATCGCTCTTGTACAAATACTTTAAATTTGGGTAACCAATAGAGGGATTCAAGATCACTAAAGAAACCAAAGGAAACATGGAGGAGAGCTAGGTGTGGATGATTTAAAGGCTTCACACATGGGGAAGCTCTTTGATAAAGAAAGAAGGAACCTTCAAGAGGTAATATGATTACTCTTCTGTCTTCTTTCTATGCATATATGCTTTACACACAAATTAATTGATTGCTTAAATGGATGTTTGCACCAAAAATGGGTTAAGTGAAATTTTAAAATATTTGAAATTTCACCTCATCACCATCCTTCTGTTGGATTTGGCTCCACCATTCCTTCAATTGGTATCAGAGCCATTTAATGTCTATGTAAAACCTTTGTATATGTTGTTTTATAGGTTTTGATTTGGTTGAAAAGGAGTTGTTGCACAAATGTTGTGCTCTTAGGCATAGAATTCGCACCTGCAAATCAAGAATCACGACCATGAATATGATATCGCACCAGTGAACAAGTGGATCGGAATAAAAGTTGTTCATGTTGGTAAGAGAATCACAACTGCGATTCAAATTTTGCGTCCGCGGAGGTGGTTGTGATTTTCACTGTGTCTGTACTCAACTTTAATTTTTTCCAAAATAGTTTTTGATTTATTTTTCAATCAAATAAATTTCTATGACTTAAAATATTATTTTAAGCTATAGAAACCTTGAATATGTGATATTCAAAATGGATTTTTTAAAAATGTTCTAAAATTTGGAAATGTTCTAACGATGAACAGCATATTTATAAATGCAATTATTGTATATATAAGTTTTGTTGCTGTTTGAGAGGCATGGATGGTTGATCATAGATTAGGAAACCATAATATATGATTTCTAATATGAACATGTAATAATTAATTTTATTATTTGATGGGATGTAATTAAATGTTGATTACTCATTTAGGTTGTGAATTAATTTTATTGAGCCTATAAGCTCTTTTGTTTTTGTAATCTCATCCTGGAATGCCAATGTTACTAATGCCTAATGGAAGCATGAAGATGCAAATGTTGTAATTTCATGTTTGCAATTTGTTTAACCTAAATCCCATATCTATTCCTTGTGGCTAGGAAGTGGATCTATAGAATCCATGATCATACCTATGTGTATATTTTCCATTTTATGAAATATATATATGATATATATGAATGCATATTATGTATGTTCAAAATGGATAATGTGCAAAGTGAGACTAATCTATAAAGCTTGAAAATCTTCCAAAGAAAATATCGAGTCATGGTTCTCCATTGGAACAATAGTTCAATAAAAATTCAAGCAATTATGTCATCGGTTATGGATACATAGGGGTGATATATTTGGTTTGAATATTTTCTTAAAGTTATTGTGAACTATGTGATCTTATGAGTATATGAAACCTTGTTTGTCAATAATGACAATGAGTATCTAAGACATATGATGTTCAAATCATTATACTTATTGGTCCAATGGTTTTGACTTGACTAGTGTGAAAAGCCAGTAACAACAATGTGTATCTGAGGTTAGAAATACTAGGAACCGGATTGATTGAACCTCATAAAAAGTTGTGATGAATAAGTGTTGTTCACTTGTTAGATATCAAAATTTCAATAATGACAATGTGTATCTGAGGAATTTGTAATAATCTATAAGAATTCAATCACCTACTAGAAATCCACCCTAATAGGATTTTTGTTTCCTATTTGGAAGTATAGGATTCGCCAAATTAGTAGGATTGCCATTTTGATTAAAGACCAAATCATTATGGTAGCTACACAATTATATAAGTTATTAATCTTGTTATTTTATGCATTTTGATAATATGAAATTGACAAACCCACCTGCGAATATATTTAATTCTTTTAGGCTCACAGGGCCTAATTTGATAACTTTTAAATGGTCTTTGCATTTGAGTATATAGTTTATGTATTCAAATTGATTTGTTCTTGGTCTTTTTGAGAAAAGACTACTCCAAAGGAACATATTACTCTAAGTGCAATGGAAACAAAATATTGGATGAGGTTGATGCTATATAATTGTTTTATAAGTTAAGGGTTGCAAAAACAACATATGAGCATAACAAGACTCTAAGTAATTATGCATCATCTACAAGAGTTGTATGATGAACATAAATACACTAATTAATATAAGATATTAAAGTAGTTATTTTGTTTGAATATGAAGAATGTTATAAAGAAAGAAAAAGGAAAAGAAATGGAAGAAAAAGGAAAGGAAAATAAATTATAAAGGACGAAAAGAAGAAAGTGTTTCTTCTTGATCTTGATAACTTTATTTTCTTTGTGTTCTCCATATTTTTCATTCTTGTTCTTATTCTTATGATTCAACAAAAGAAAAAAATTAGAGAAAAGAAATCAAAGAAGAAAATGTTTCATCTTTAATTTCTTGTTCTTCTATTTTTTATTTAGTATTCTTTGTGAAAGAATTTAAATTGTGAGTAACCTCTTTTATTTCTTACTAATTTTATAAACTAAATTTAGAATTATTTTCATGTGATGATTAAATTCATTAAATAACTAGAGAGTCTAGATGTTTTGATGAATAATAATTTTCAAATAGTTTAATTCTTCAAATTCATTCCAAATTTCCATTAGATGGAAAATGGACTTTAAGGTAATAGAAAAAGTTTCTATTATAAATCCTAAAAGGGAAATTGCAAGAGACAAGTCCATAGATAATGCTATAGTTGATAAAAAAAATGTTTCTATTATCAATGTTATGAATAATGGAAAAGTAATTGTTCTAAGTATTGAGAATACTAAAAAGGACAAAGAGAAGGATAGATCTTGTGAAGGTAAATATATCTCTTTTTACTATATTCCATTTATTCAAATAGTTTATCTGTTACTAAGATTTATGATATATGTGCTTCTGTGCCATATGCATGATCAGAGTAAGCAATGGAAGCATGGAGATTAAATGAAGTGATTTTGAAAAATCTAAGGGGCAAAGTGTTTGTTTCCAAAGAGCTTTTAGAATACTTCATAATGATTTTAGAAATCATATTTTGTATGTACTTAATGATGATTTTAAAATCATGTTTTGTAAACCATATATGTATTTTATACTTAAGCTACATTATTCTGTAACTTCAAGGAATTGTGAATTCTGTTATGAGAAAAATGTTTGTGTGGTTTATTATGATAATAAACTTAAGAGTATGAATTATATGGTTTATGTATTATTATTAAGTTATCAATAATAACAAAACAACTCGAAGTACTTTTATGATAATGCCATAAAGAACTCTAATCTAAAATCACTATGATTTCTTTGATTAGTTTGTTTAGCCGAAAATAAGACAATTTAGGTAGACAATATGTGTCACTACTGGTTAGGGTGTGAACTTGTTTCAACTTAGAAGTCTAGTATCTAATGCAAAAACAACTAAATCACTTTTTGTTGGACAAAAAGATAGACATCAAAGAAGTTGTAGAATTTATGCATACAAAAGCATCAATACCATTTGTGAAATGGTTAGTGGGAGTTTTTCCTAATTCATTGCATTTACCTAAATATATAATATTGACCCATTTTGGAAAAAAGGTAAATAAAATGAATTGTTCATTTGAATTTTTGAATCATCCAAGAAATTCAAGATAGAAAGAAAAATAAATATTAAGGGTATTTCATACAAAAAGGGAAAGAGTATCATAACCTTGTGATCTTATCAAAGTGGGGAGAACTCGACTACCAATTTTTGAGGAATTTCCTAAATATAAAATTGGCATATAATCATAATTCTTTTTGGGAAAACCATACACGATAGTATACTCAAAAGAATAAATTACAACAGATATGATATGATATAATAGATGATGAACTATAGAAGTTTTTGTTTATTTCATTAGGGAAATTTATAATTAATAGCATAATATTCTTAAATAGAATTTTCTTTAAAGTCTATCTAATCCTAATTCATACATGATATAATATGGATAGATATCAAAATTCTTACTCATAATTTGATTTGAGATATCTAGCTTATTTGATAAGCTTAAGTTAGACAATTGGAAGATAATTCTAATTAAGATAAGGTTTGTTGGATATCCTAAAGGTAGTTTGGGATAGAATTTCTATCTTTTGCATAACAAAGAGTTGTTAGCAAAGATGTTATTTCTTGATAAAGTATTTATTCAAGAAAGTGACATATTGAGAAAGATAGAATGATTTAGTGAATGTAATTCAACAATATCCAGTAAAATGATCAAAGTAAAATTTGATCAACCCTGTTAAAAGTCTAAAACTAACTAAATGTTTTATCCTTATAAGCTACTAAAAGGTTTTTTTTAGAATATCTAATTTTTTTTATAATATATGATTTCCTTTATATGAATACATAATAGTTGTATATTCATGATGAAGTAAATCATGAGATAGTAAAATATCTAATCTTAAGAAAAATATAGTTTCCTTTTTATGAATACACAAAAGTTGTACATTCATGATGAAGCAAATTATGAGTTGATTCTATTATAGCTATATATGATATAGCAAAACATAATGATTATGAGTTTGACATATGGATGTTAATATTTTTTTTTCTTTCTCTAGAAAATAAAACATATTCATGGAATAAATCTAAAGGCTTAGAGTCTTAAGAAAATTTCAAAGTATGCAAAACCTTAATGAGTTGTATCATTACAAGATGAGTCCTTAATGTGCAAAAGGATAGTGGGAGTATCCTCACTTTCCAGTTTTGTACATAGATAATACATTGGTTTATAAAAATATTAATACATTTGCATTTGTAGAATGGTTTTACCATTACTTTCTTCATTTATACTTAAGATAAATATTTTACATTATTGTTAATTCATATCTATAGAGATAGATTGAAGAGAATGTTAGATATGTCTAAGTCAATATTTGGAAAAGATGTTGAAGAGTTCAACATGCTAATTCCAACAGTTTTATTTCCAAAGATTTTGATATCCACTTTTTAAGGGTTGATTCCCTAGATAACCAAAGAAAGTATGTCATGGATTCCTTATAGTATGATTATAAGAAATCTAAATTATATAAGAGTTGTATAATGAGCCGAACATCGAAAATGTTGTCAATATGACTAACAAATTCTAATCCTATCTAGGATTAAATTATTGGAAATATAATCAAAATTATTCTAAAGTACTTGAGAAGTATTTATGATTTAATTTTGACAAATGAGAAATGCTACTACTAAATGATAGAGAATCTATCTATCATTGGGATTATTGTTATCTATTAAGAAGAAATAATTAGCTAGAAAAGTTCTAAGCAAATTGTTATTACAAACTTCATTATAGAAGCTAAATTTGCTACATAGGATGTTACAAATAAGAAACTATTTTGGATTCAACAGTTATGAACTATTTAAGAGTTTGTCCAGTACATCATTAGTATCTCTCTGCAGTGATAACAGTGGAGCCTTAGCTTATAGCAAGGGAACTTGAGTCTCACACTGAAATCCTAAATATTTTGAAAGGCATTAAGATATTATCAAATCAATTATTGGTATAGGGTGTTCTGGCCTTGCAGAAAATAACGTTAATGATTAACTTGGTTATTAAACTTCATCTTGAAAAGATGAGTTTCTGATACTAAGCAGAATGGCTCTAGTGCAAGTGGGAGATTGATAGCAGTATGTGCCCTAGGAGTAGTACAATAGTTATGTAATAGTAGATATTAATTCCCAGTAGCATAATAAATATATTCATAATGTAAAAAAGGTTTTATATTATTGAATATAGTCTTTAAGTATCTGTAAGAGAATCTATTCTCGAATGTTAAGAATATGGGAGACAAATTGCTCTTATACAAATACTTTAAATATGTTCATGGTCATAGGATTAATAACTAGGTATCATTAATTCTAGAAGACTATCACCTCTATTTGTTTTCTATAATCAATATGTGATACAGATGATTATAGAGGTAGTGAGTTTCATATTGCTTGACATATGATGTCAATACAAACATGTGGATATTCATAGGATGAATAGTCAAACTATGACATTAGATGATAATAATATGGAGTTTTACTACTTGTCAAATATTTATCATCTAGGTCATAATAGTGTATATAATCCTTTGACTTAAGGGATATTATATCTCATACATAGGTCGTTAGGATTTATTACTGCTTACATAGATGTACTATTCATGTATGGATATATGGCATGTGATAGTTCTAACTTGTTATGTACGAAGGTAAGTGATCGCCAAGATAGAATTCATTACCTTGAGTAAATGAGGTTAAGATCCTATGCTCTTTGGTTATTCTTAATACTTAAGTTCTTAGTCAAGATGGTAAGATTCACTAGAAAGAGTTTCTAGTAGGAATCTAATCTCATCAAGAATTAGAATCGAGATAATGACATAGAATCTAGACACATTAGAGTTTGTCATAAACCATTACCCTAGCCGAGATTGGGATCTTTAATGAAGGGATTCTAGCATATGATAATTTATGATCAATGGTCCATGTGATGTTTAAAGTTATCAAATATAAATATTCATTTCTAATTAGATAGTCATAATATGAAATGCTAGCTGTGACTCACAATTTATGGGACTAAGTGTGAAGTGGGGATTTTACATTAGTAGAGAAAAGTGTTTTCTCATTCCCATTGCTAATTAGACATGAACCTAGAAAGTCACACACCCAATAGTGATCACCTTCCAAGTGTAAAAGGTTTACCATAATAGTTAATTAAAGTGTTTAATTAATTGATTAGTGGTGAAATTATTAAACATGTAATTAAATTTACAAGGACTTGTAAGGCCTCGCTTGAGCATTGGTTCGATCAGCTAAAGAGAATCGAAATGCTCATTTGGGAAAGAACTCACTTGGAAGCCTTCGGGCTTATCTTTGATAGATTTGAAAATTGTTTCTTAGAGTCGCCACCTTAATTTATTTTTATTTAGGAGAATATAAGGAAAAAACCCATTGACTCCAATTATTACCCAAAGGAAAAAGATCATTAGCCTCGAAACTAAAAAGGATTCAGGGACTGGATTTTTGGTTTAATTTAACAAAATAAGTTTGGCAAAGTAATATAAAAGTAACTTAAAATATATTTCATCAATAATTTAAAATGCATGAACAATTTATAATGTGCATGATCATTCAATTCACAAAGTTTATACATAATTAGAATTCAAAATAAAAGAGAGTTAATATTACAATGAAATCCCAAACTTAGGAGATACCTCCTCTAGCCCATATGGGTTATAGGAAAGTCGCACATTCCCCAAACTAAACCTAATAACGAAGTCAAGGAAAGCAAAATTAAAGCAAGTGAAGAAGGTGATAGGGGGAGAGTTGGTTAGTTTTAATTGGATTCGATGCTTGAACTAAGCATGCCTATATATCCCTTTGAATGGGAATAAGAACCCATGCAGTTCTTCCTTCTCACAAAGGGGTTAGTTTAGCCTAGCCACTTTATCATGTTTTGATTGATTGATTAAGAGAGTGTTGAATTAATTAATTAACTTAATTGACTACTGAGTTGATTAGCTAGCAACCTAGATGAATCAATTTAATTAACTAACTAAAAGAGGAAAGGAAATTCAGACAAAAGAAAATTAAAGGAAAAGAAGCTTACCTCGGATGGCGGGTGATGACTAGCCTTGGATAGTGCAGCAGCTTGCTTCAAATGGCGGGTGGCGGCTAGCCTTGGATGGCATAGTGGATGCTAGCTTTAGATGGCATGGCGATAGGGTCATCTTGATATAAAAGTGTTGATCTTTGGGAGAAAGATGCCCCCATTTTAGAAAGGTGAATATTTGGAAGGGAGGTGTCCCCACTTTAGAATGGTAATGGAAAGCACTTTGGTCATTTGGTTTTTGGTTGATTGGCTAGCTCAGAGGTGAAAATGGGCATATTAGGTATGAAGTTAGTTGGTCAATGGATATCATTTTGGCCTAAGAAGAAGTCATTTTAGTAGGTTAAGTAAGGTGTGGTCTTGGAAAAGATTAGGTTGTTCAGTTTAAAAGACTTAGATATGTCTAACTTTAGGGAAGATTTAGTTTGTGGCTAGATTAGAGAGCTTGATTAAGAGGATCAGGTCTTTAGAGATGATTAGGTTGGAAGGTTTGGGGAAGGTCAGTTTATGGGGCTTTTCCTCAGAGGAGTTCACATGGAAGGCTTGGTCAAGTCTGGCACCTCAGCTTAGTTAGGTTATAGCTTTTAAGGAGTTCAATTGGAAGGCTCGGTCAAGTTCTGCCTTAGGCTTGGTCAGGTTTAGAAGACTTAGTTAGGTTATGGCCTTTGGGAAGTTCATTTGGAAGGCTTGATTAGATTTTTCCTTAGGATTAGGCTAGGATGCTAGACTTCGGGTTAATGATTTGTCTTACTTTGAGAGTTTAATGATTTGTCTTTGATTTATGAGCCTGTTTAATGCAAAAATGCTAGATAATTATGCAATGATTGGATACCTTGAACCTGTAAAGGGTTAGCCTGATATAAAAGTGTTGATCTTTGGGAGAAAGATGCCCCCATTTTAGAAAGGTGAATATTTGGAAGGGAGGTGCCCCCACTTTAGAATGGTAAAGGAAAGCAGTTTAGTCATTTGGTTTTTGGTTGATTAGCTAGCTTATATGTGAAAATGGGCATATTAGGTATGAGGTTGGTTGGTCAATAGATATCAGTTTGGCCTAAGAAGAAGTCATTCTTGGAGGTTAAGTAAGGTGTTGTCTTGAAAAAGATTAGGCTGTTCAGTTTAAAAGACTTAGATAGGTCTAACTTTGGGGAAGATTTGGTTTGAGGTTGGATTAGAGAGCTTGATCAGGAGGATCAGGTCTTTAAAGATGATTAGGTTGGAAGGTTTAGGGAAGGTCAGTTTGTGGGGCTTGTCCTTAAAGGAGTTCATGTGGAAGGCTTAGTCAGGTCTGGCACCTTGGCTTGCTTAGGTTACAGCTTTTAGGGAGTTCAATTGGAAGGCTACGCTCAGTCAAGTTTAGAAGACTCAGTCAGGTTATGGCCTTTGGGGAGTTCATTTGGAAGGCCCAGTCAGATTTTTCCTTAAGACTAGGTTGGGATGCTAAACTTTGTTAGAGTTCAAACTAGGAGGCTAAGTCTGGCTTAGAAAAAAGGTCAGACTAGGAAACTGGCTTAGGAAGGCTCAGTTAGATTCAACCTTGAAGGAGATTATGGTGAAAGGTTTTGGGCTTGGGCTTCATGGTGAAGGCTTTTTGGCTTGGACTTCATAGTGAAAGCTTTTGGGCTTGGGCTTCATGGTGAAGGCTTTTGGGCTTGAGCTCTATGATAAAGGTTTTTGTGAGTGAGCTTTAAGGCATTTTATGAGTGGGCTTCATAGTGAAGGCTTTATGGTGAAGGCTTGAAGGTTTTTGGTTAAATGGCTTTCAGGCTTTGAAGATAGTTTGTCAGCTTAGGCTTTTCTATAAGGGTGCTTTGGATCTCTTTGGAAGATGGTTGGTTTTATCTTAGATATGGTGCTCCAGGTTTTAGTCATAAAGATACTGCAAGCTCATGGATAAAGGTTTACCCTTCGACATGGTTCATCAAATTTTCAATGCCCATTGGGCGGTTGGCAGGCCTTGACTCAGTTGGACTTTACAGGTGATGAAATTTGCCAAGGAGGCTTGGTCTTTTCAAGGATGATGAGATTTTTCCAAAGAGACATGGGATGGGCCTTGATTGGTTTAAGCCCTTCATAATTAACTTGAGGATGATAAGCCATGGGGGATATGCCTCAACTTTGGTTTTGCCAAGGAAACTAGATTCAAGGATGATGAGTCCTGATAGACTTAGGATTTTTTGTTATGGCTTGAGCTTGAAAGGATGGTATGATTTTGCCAATGGGGTTTGGGGATGGTACATTATGAAGTTTAGGAATGGTTTGAAAGTGGGTTGGAAATTCTAAAAAGGATTATGAAGGTTGTATGATTTTGTTATTTATAGCATGATTTATAGAAAAGAACAAACCAAGCTAATCTTGTCGTTTTGAGATTGAAGAGTCATTTGGGGTAACACTCTATTGGTTTGAATGTACATGACATACTGGCTAAAAGTAAGTGCCCTAAGGAGCAGCTGAAGGATTGATGAGAAAAGACAATTTAGGGATCATGCTCCCAATGAGAGATAGGAACATGACAGACTAGCAATGTGAGAGATTGTGCCTAAGCTCTTTGAGCTAAGTTATGAGATGAATTAACAAAAGATGATGATGACCTAGAAGGATATGCCCTCAAAGTGAGATAAGGGCATAGAAGACAATATCACTTTAGAGAACAAGCCTTTAATGAGGAAGGATAATTTTGGAATATATGAGATAGACAGATTGATTGAAGAAAACTTTGGACACGAAGGAAGATGATTGGGATGAGTTTTCTTTCTCTTTCTCTCTTTTTCTTTCTTCTTCTTTTTTTAGCTCTAACTTTTGCCTAAGCCGCCCTTTTGGGCTTTCAACTTAGCGAGCTTGGATTAATGAAATTTAGGAGAAAACATTCCACTATGATTTGCTATTTTTCTTCACTTTGAGGGGCTTTGACATTTAAATTTTGGATTTGACGAACTTGTTGCCACTTGTTGAGGTGTATCATTGGATTTTATTCTTTAACTATTTGATGAGGTCTATTTCTTAACCTTCTTAAAGTGATTGTTGATGGCACCTCATGTGCTAGCTATGGTGGATTTAATTAACTATTCGTTTCTCTTTTCCTTTTTTTTTTATTCTTTCTTTTTCTTTTTTTTCTTCTTTTTTTTTCTCTTTTTTTTTCTTTTTTCTTTTAAAGCTCACCCTTATTTAAAACAAGAAAGACAAGTGCACAAATAAAAAAAATATGGATGTTTTATTACAATGGAAAATTTTATTACATGATAACAAAAGGAGACTGACATGATTGATAAAAAGAAAATAAAATGATAGACTCATACTCAAATTTAGACTTAGACTTTAAGATTTAGATTTAGACTTAAACTCAAACTTGGAATTTAATCTCAGATAGGTTAGATTAGCTAGACTTGAACTCTTGCATGTCATACCACTTAGGACTGAGGTAAAGTGGGGTTGAATTGGGCTCAGGTTCTTCATTACTATTCAGGTTGGTGGTGGGGAATTCGGGTTGAAATAATGCACTTTGGATGCAATTTCAACTTTTGATGCAGTTGCAACCAAAGCTTTGAAAGTGGGTAGGTATTGGGTTAATAAGTGGACTCGATAGGCTGGAAGTAGGTTCTTGACAAGGATGTCCACTTGTTCTTGCTCTGTTGGTCTATTTACCATTTGAGTAGCTTTAGCCCTCCATCTTGTAAGGAATATGGATGAGGATTCCTCTGGAAGCTACTTGGTGGTTTCCAAGTCATGCCTAGTGACATCTATTTCACCATTATAATGATACTGCTTGATAAAGCCACGACAGATATCATCCTACATCCTTTTCTGGCTCTTGTCTAGTGAAAGGAACCACCCACTGGTAGCACTGGTTAGTAATTATTAGAACAATTGAGCAAGGAGCTCATCGTTAAGTCCCAAAGGTTTTATTGCCCTCACATATATCTTTAGATGAGTCTTGGGGTAAGTGGTTCCATAAAATATTTTTAGTTTAGAAATTTTGAATTTAAAAGGAAGCTTGGCATCAAGGAATAAGGTTAAACTGTCTGCATCAATTAGATCATTATGGTGCTTTAGGGATTTGATGGTTCTTTCTATGGCTTTAAGTTTCTCTATGAGTAATCTAGTGTCTGGATAATAGAAAACTTCCCCATCTTGGTTTATATATAAGTTGGTTTGGCTCAAATTTAGGCTAGGATTGGTCTGGTTCAAGATAAGACTTAGGTTAGGATGGTTAAGGCTGACCTAGTTAATCATAGCCTAAACTTCCTCATTGATGAATTGCATTTGTTCCTCAAATTGGGCTTGTTGAGGTGCTAGGATAGCTTGGAAATACTCTTCTTGCTTCACAACGAGTCTAGTCACAAGTGTGGTAAGGGAAACCATGTCGACTGGGTTGGCCATTAGTACATTCAAATCAAAGCAACAAGGTAAGTCATGGGTATGGAATAGAAAAGGTGATGAAGGTACAGGCATATAGATCCTAAGAGAGAAAGCATTCCTATTGTGTCATGGGCCAACCATTTTTTGGGCTTAAGGTGAGATAGAGCAAATATTTTAGGTTTAGGGTAGGATCAAAGGCATTGGGTTTAAGCTAGCATGTTGGGCCAAATTTGTTGGACTTAAGGGTGACATACTGGTTTTGAAGGTATTGGACCATGGGTGTTGGTCTTAAGGATAGTGGGTTTGATTTTGAACTAGGGGAAAGATCAAAATCATGGTTTTGGTATAGAGAACCTAAGGTATCTATTTTTTTTTTTTTTTAAGGATAAGGATAAGGGCTAGGGGTTAGGCTTATGGTCAAGTAGCAGGGTTTTTAGGGTTAGATATGAGTTTTATGGTTACAGGTTTATGGCTTAAGGTCTAAAGATTGAAGGTTTATAGGTTTATGGCTTAAGGTCTAAAGATTGAAGGTGGTTTAGGTTTACATTTGAGTGGTGAGGTTCCGAGTGTTTGATATTTAGGGTAAGACTAAGGCAAGGTGTTTAGGGTAAGGCTAGGGCAAAGTGACTAGGGTATGTCATTAAGGTGATGGTGTTTAAGATAAAGGTTAGGGTGATGGTTTTAAGTTAAAGGTTAAGGTGATAGTTTTAGGTTTGTGGGGGCGAAGATGATTGGGGTAAAAGTAAGTGTGTTTAATGTTAAAAAGAGAAGGTGTTTGGATAGAGGTGAGAATGTTTAGGGTTTTGGGTTAAAGACTAGAGTAAAGGGATAATGGTTTTTAGGTCAAAGGTTTAGGGTGATGGTTTAAGGGTTATTAGATAAGTGATGGGGTACAGGTGAGAGTGTCTATAGGGGAGGTATTTGAATGGGAATAAGAATGTTTGACCCTTCTTCAGTTTAAGGTTCGACCTAGACTTGAGATGAATACATGTTTTGTTATGCAATATGGATGTATGATATGCATGAGGGCAACATTTCATGAGAATGCAAAGATGCAAGGTTTTCATTATAGTACATACAACTTAAGGTTAGGATCTAGGTTCATTACATGAAAGGGTAAAGGTGGCTTATACAAGGTATTTGTCACAAAGAGTAATGATATACCTAACCACATGTGAGTCAAGGAGCCTTGCGTGAGTCCAATAGTACGTGAATGCTCGTTACACCTTTAAAAGGATCAAAGGATTCATCACAGGGTGGATGATTTCACTATTGGCAAATAGACCCAATGAGGGTTACACACTTGATGTACTCACTATCCATTATTTTCCTAAAACTAGGTTGAATGGCAAAGACCCTATGCAAGTGATGCATGGAAAGTCACAATCATATAAAAGGCCAAACTCTTTTTAAACTAATTAGTAGTCCACTTTATTTTTTCCTTTTATTAAAAGAAAGTTAGTTCCCAGTGGAGTTCCCAGCTGTGAGGCCTCACCTGAGTACCGGTCCGACTCGCTAAAGGGAATCAAAATGCTCATTTGGGAAAGAACACACGGGGAAGTCCTTAGACTTATCATTGATAGATTTGAAAATTGTTTCTTAGAGTCGTCACCTTAATTTGTTATTATTTGGGAAAATATAATGAAAAACCCATTTGACTCCAATTATTACCCAAAGGAAATAGATCACTAGTCTCAAAACGAAAGATAATTCAGGGGCTAGGTTTCTATTTAATTTAACAAAATAAGTTTGTCCAAGTAATATAAAGTAATTTAAAATATATTTCTTGAATAATTAAAAATGCATGAACAGTTTATAATATGCATGATCATTCAATTCATAAAGTTTATACACAATTAGAATTCAAAATAAAAGAGAGTTAATATTGCAATGAAATCCCAAACTTAGGGGATACCTCCTCTAGCCCTTATGGGTTCTAAGGAAATCACACATTCTCCAAATTAAGCCTAATAACAAAGTAAAGGAAAGCAAAATAAAAGCAAGTGAAGAAGGTGATAGGGGGGAGAGTTGGTTCATTTTAATTGGATTCGATGCTTGAACTAAGCATGCCTATGTATTCCTTTAAATGGGAATCAAAACTTACGCAGTTCTCCCTTCTCATAAAGGGGTTAGTTTAGCCTAGCTACTTTATCATGTTTTGATTGATTGATTAAGATAGTGTTGAGTTAATTAATTAACTTAATTGACTACTGAGTTGATTAGCTAGTGTGAGGCCTCATCTGAGCAATAGCCCGATCTGCTAGAGAGAATTGGGATGCTCATTCGGATTTAGACTCATGATAGAACCCTCAAGTTCGGATTGGTTGATTTTTGAAAAATGATTTCTAAGAGTCACCACCTTAATTTTATTTGATTGGAAAAATATTAAGGAAAAAACCCAATTTAACTCCAATTTATTAATTTTCATTTTTTTATTTACCAAAGGATAAAATCACTAGCCTTGAACTAGATTGAGTTCAGGGACTAGGTTTTTTGGTTAAATAATCACAATTTGGCTTTTAAGTTTAATTTGATTTAAAAAAAATAGATTTAATGAATGAAATTTATTGATCATAATAAAATGCATGGATATGACATAACATGAATGCATGATGCATGCATATTGATGAAACAACTGAAATAAACATTCACAAATTAAGGAGAGTGTTCCCTCTAATCTTTTAGAGATTTAGGGGAACTACATAACTACTCCTTAATTCTAAATAATTACATTAATAAAAGATCGGGATGTCTTCTCTAGCCCTTATGGGATTGTAGGAAGACCACATTTCCTTACAAATATTATAAAAAGTAATTACATTTGAGAAAAGTGAAAAATAAGCTAAAATTAAAAAATTAAATTTAAATTCCAAATGTGCCTACTTACCCTATTGAATAGGAAGCAAAACCCACGTAATTCATTTCATAATTAAGTGGAGGGGTTTATAGATTGATAAAAATGATTTTTGGTTTGGTGATAGGGTTTATAAAAATACCTTGGATTTTGATGGACAACATCGAAAAAGTGTTTTGCTGGACCGAAGTTCTGTTTTATCAGACCGGGCAATTGGATAAAAATGTTTGGTGAGTGAATTAATTAATTAAAATGATTAATTAATTAATTAAAAATAGTGGATAAGTAAAAAATGCGATGTTTGATTTAATAATAAAAAGGGATAATTAATTAATTAAAAAGATTAATTAATTAATTAATTAATTAATTTGAGAGTGATAAAAATGATTTTAGTTAATTAAAATGATTAATTAACTTGGTTTGGGTGAGGAAATTAATTAATTAAAATGATTAATTAATTAATTAGAGAGTGATTGGAGGGAGAAGAAGAATAAAAGTTGATAGATAACAATCGATATCAACTTCAGTGTATTTGAAATGAGGAAATGAAAGGGCTATTTATAGGAAAAATAAGGTAGAGGTGATTTGGGAAGTGAAAATGTGAAAAGACAAAAAGAATAAGGCTCAAAAGTACTAAAAAAAGATGGAACAAGGGCATTCTGGGCATTTTAGCTAATCAAAAAAGGCTGGGCAGTGCAAAGCCGCACATCCTGAACGTGGAAGCCGCATTTAGGTGGCATGGTTGGCCGCATCGGAGTGGTGCTGATCCACACCACCTATGACCAGAGCAGCGTTAGAAGCTTTTGCAGCCTAGCACACTCTTCCATGCATCTTTCTGGTCCATTTTTGAGATTTTCGGGTCAGTTTTTGAGAATTATAGAGCTCAGAAAAATCATTGGTCAGTATCATTAGGCTCCAAATTAATTTTAGAACATTTAGGTAGTCAGTCTGAGAGAAAATCCAGTCAATTTTGAAAAAATATTGTCTGGTACAGAAGGTCTGGTCAAGATAGGAAAGGCATCAGATTGTATCGATAATACTTTGATCGATTTTGAAGAGTTCAAAATTAATTCTGGAGGTGTTGAAATAAAGGTTCACAGTTAGCAACCTAAATGAATCAATTTAATTAACTAACTAAAAGGGGTAAGGAAATTTAGACAAAAGAAAATTAAAGGGAAAGAAGATTACCTCAGACAGTGGGTGACAACTAGCCTCAGACGGTGTGGCGACTTGCTTTGGATGGCGGGCGACTACTAGCTTTGGATGGTGGGTGGCGGCTAGCTTCGGATGGCAAGCAGTAGTTAGCCTTAGATGGCAGACACGAGCCTTAGACGATAGACTTTCCTCGAACAAGCAGGTGGAAAGACTAGGAAAATGGCGACTACAATCATTAGCTTATTACCTAATGACCCAAATCAGAGATTATAAGTAAGGAATTTAGGTATGGAAAAGGTGCTAGCCACCCAGGTTGCCTAGTTGGGAAACTGGCTTCCACTATTTAGTTCCGTTAATGTATGCTTTCATCAAGTTATTTGAGCTATTATTATATGACAGATATCACAACATCGATCACTCCATTTCATAAGGTGTATTACTTAATATATCAATATGCCTCAAACAAGACTTAGCCATATTAGTGCTTTGGAGTTCCCAAGTTGTCATGCCTTAGCCATTTGTTGGATTTTTACATAAACATAATGCCATCCTAATTAATTTCAATCCTAACATACCTGTTTCTACCAATTCTATTCAACAATATCGTGCTTGCACAAAACATGCTAGGAAAAATAAAGGCATAAACAATAGCAACTTAAACATAAAAAATCTAGTTCAATAATTAGCCTTATTATTCTACTTGAGTTTCATTATGAAATTCTATGTTAATCAAAGATTCATTTTAGGTATAAGTATATGCATAAAAACCTTTGATCACCTGTGAACCCTCAATTTTTCACCCTTATGCTACAATCGCAACTTGACATCTGCTAAGTTTAATGCATTGTGCAGAGTTAGTACAGCAGTCTCACTACCCGATTAGCGGGTAGGGGTCAAGGGGATAGTGTCTTAATGAAAAATGGATTTTTCAGGTATAATACTATAAGGATGCTTAATTTTCTAACACTTTTTCAACCTAGACTGAGCTCTCTGTACCAAATAGCCTTTTCCCAAAACTAATAGAATTTCTTCTCAAACTGACAATTCATCTGCCTTAAAATTAATTTCGAGCCTACTAACACTGACTGGTAAATTTTTTAATTCTAAAACCCGAAAGTTGAACCAAAAGTTGCAAAAACTAACATGAAAACCTCAAAAATTGAAAAAGTCACCTACCAGTTGTCCCCACATATGGATCAGCAAGCTGTCTGGGTGGATCCATGGCTTGTCCGGTGGATTCAATCGGACTACTTTGTGGATCTGCCCAGAGCCCATACAGATCCACAGGTGGTCCCCCCTTTCCAACCCTTGAATTTTCAATTTTGCCCCTCCTTTCTTCCTACTTTCACCCCTTTTTTGGTCTTTTCAATTTTCATTGCCCAAAATGCCCTCACCTCTATTTGCCTATAAATAGCCCTCCATTTCTTCATTTCCTCTTCATTCCTTGAACTTGTGTCAATTGCTATCCACTTTTTCCTCTCTCTTTCTCCCTCCAATCAATCTTTTATTAATTAATTAAACAACTTAATTAATTAATTCCATTTTCTAATCAAGTTAATTAATCCATTTAATTAACTAAATCTTTTTTTTAATAACATCACATAATTAATTAATCACTTTTTATAAAATCCATCCAATTAATTAATTAAAATTTTTAATTAATGAATTCACTCAATCCATCAAATTAATTACTTGTTAATCAACCAATCAAACCAACCCTCCATTTTAATCTACTCTTCTTGAATAGGATTACCACCCTTTGGTTTCGATAAAACAAAACTTCAGTCTAGTAAAATCCTCCGTTTGCCAAAAACAAAGGTATAATATCTTTCCCTCACCTATACAAACTTCAAAATCAAATCAATCTAATTAACTTTTAAACCCTCTACTTAATCATGGAATGAACTGTGTGGGTTTTGATCCCCAATTGAATTGGGTTTGTAGGCATGCTTAGAATCTAAATCCAAACTGCAAATCTAAATCTAAACAATTTCCTTTTTCCCTTTCATTTCAATATGTAATTATTTATATTTATATTTTCATCTTCTAAGAGAATTTGTGGTCTTCCTAGAACCCATAAGGGCTAGAGAAGGCATCCCACAATTTGATTTATGTAATGAGTTAATTTAATTATTTTGGAGTTAAGAAGCAATTATATGGTTCTCCTAGTATCTATAAGGACTAGAGAGAACACTTTCCTTACCTTGTGAATGTTTTACTTTACTTGCATTATTTTATTTCCTCATGCATTCATAATTATGCCATGCTCATGTATATTAATTGTCACCTTATAATTATCATTCATGAAACCAATTTTTAAGCCAAATTAAACTTAAGTAAATCTAGATTATTAAAATCAAAAACTTAGTTTTTGAATCCTCTTTGGTTTCAAAGACTAGTTATTCTTGGGTAAATTAATCAAATATTAATGAATTGGAGTCAATTTTGAGTTTTTTCTTAATTTTTTCCATTTAAAATAAATTAGGGTGGCAACTCCCAAAACACTTTCAAAATCAAGCCATCTGAACTCGAGGGCTCCAAGTGTGAGTCCAAATCTGAATGAGCATTTCCAATCCCTCCCTGTTTAGGGGATTGGGTTGGTGCTGGGGCGAGGCCTCATAGTTAATGACTTCACTAGGGACTGGTTGCCACCTTTAAAATAAAAGGAAAAGCAAAAATAAGAAGATTCATATTTCATTGAGATTTTCTAAAAAAAAAATCTCTATTTGGCACATTAAATTTTATTTGCCTCTCATACATCACTGTATATA
The DNA here is from genome assembly GCA_947687605.1 of Reutealis trisperma. Classification (NCBI taxonomy): domain Eukaryota; kingdom Viridiplantae; phylum Streptophyta; class Magnoliopsida; order Malpighiales; family Euphorbiaceae; genus Reutealis; species Reutealis trisperma. The sequence continues at coordinate 137,995 of CANTUT010001428.1, forward strand.
ATAAAGGCTTCTTGCCTAATGTTAGTTTTAGGAAAACTTTTAGATGCTGAGTAGTATTGACTTGACAACACTTTTTGATTATATTGGGAGATAGCGAAAGCATTCTACCTCGTGATGAATCCCTTATCATTTTAGTGGTGTAATAAGTAATTAATACTCTTTGACCCATACAAGGCTCCTTGACTCACTTGTGATTAGGCATATCGATACTCTATTGGGACGGGAATCCTAAATCAAACCACACTTCACGTTTGTGCATATAGTTTCCCTAGCCTTTGACCCTAATTTCTATATACCATAATAATAGAGACCTTTTATTCATATATCCATGAAACCTTTTTCAACATACATCATAATATTGTCATACATAATGTAAAGAAACTTAACAATAACCACCTCAATGACCAAAACTGGTAGTCCATCACCCTAAACACATACTCACCAAAAATTCCACAACCTGGTAACCAACCAAACAAAAGGGAATCCTTTTCTTGACATACCATTGTACTTAAGCACCATTTTTTCTTTTGTAAATGTAAATTCTTACCGCTTTCTTCATTAGCCTCCTCAAGAAATAAGAGAAGACCTTCCAAATCACACTCACTTAAAGTCTTTAAGAGATAAGATTTTTGCTTCAAATCTCTCAAGTAGACTCACAGTAATCTTTTTTAGAACTCTTTTATTAGAAAGTTCCTCTCCAAGTAGCCTGATATGGTTTACCACCTTAATTAGCTGGTTAGTATAGTCTTTGACAATTTCAACCTCATTCATTCCGATGTAGTGGAAGCTATGATTTATAAAGAAAAAAATATCATAATCTGTTGTGTCACCCTTGATTGCCAGAAAGTGATCTTTTAAACCTATTGAATCTATGATTGCTAGGAATTAGGCATCAAAATTCATTAATTTCCAAAGGAAATACCAAAATTTGAAAGAAAGAAAGGGTTTGTTAATTCAATTTGCCAAAAGAACTATCTCAAAATAATAACTATACATATTTATATGTTCAATGATGAAACCCTAAAAGAAAAAGGCTGAAATAGAGGTCCAACAAAGGGCCAAACAAGAAATCAGCCTGAAAAATGCAAAAAAATAAAATAATAAAGGAGTAAAACTTTTAGGGCGACCAAAACAACTTTGAATAGTTGAATTTGGGCCTAAAAAGTGAGCTAAGATGGGTAAACCTCTCAAAAATATAGATCTCAGAGTGAGCTTCGATTTGATATATTATAAGACCCTAGTCAAAAGTTACAACCATTCAAAGTTGACCTTCTTATGAGGCTCTATCCCTGCATTTCAAAAATTATAAAGCTTGCTTATCTATCTTCTGGCCCGTATCACATTCTAAGAATTTCAAATGTGCTTCTCAGATTTAAGATCTACATTGCCTTATCCTATTACTCCCTCTTTAAATTTTTCTTGGAGCTTTTCTCATGCTTCTTTTGCTGTTTCAAAATCTATAATTATTGTGAAGATGGATTCTAAAGTAGCATAGTGAATATAAAAAAAAAAAAGCTTTGAACTTCTTTGAGAATTATGTTTTGCATAATTTGATTTGGTTCTAAGTTAGATTGTCCTTTTAAGGAGGATTTGGTCCAATATCAATAGCTTCTCAAAGATCATAATCTCTCAAATAAACTTTCATTTTAACCACCCAAACTTAATAGTTTTCACTTGAAAATATAGGTGTAGATTAGCTAATTAATTGCTTAAAGACATGAACAATACTTTATTTATTTATTTAATTTTCTGGTGAGGTTTCTTACTTGTTTTCTGTCAATCTCAAAACCACTCAATCCCTTAAAGAATGAATGCTTTGATACTACTTGTTAGCTTAACATTCAGATTTAATTAATTAATTTTTCTTAACTTATTATCTTAAAGTTCATATTTAATTAATTAATTTTTTTGAACTCAAGGAACAACTATGTAAAATAGATTAAAGAAGATTGAGAAAATTTTAATAGAGTAAAAGCTTTCTCTTATTTTTCTTTGATATTTTTTTG